>NC_061168.1:10593027-10650527 GCF_022113875.1 Hydra vulgaris
TATATATATATATGTATATATATATATAATTATTTATGAGATATATATAATATATATTACATATATACATATATATATATATATATATATATATATATATATATATATATATATATATATATATATATATATATATATATATATATATATATATATATACACACACACATATATAGTTATATAAGTTAGTAGAAAATCACTTAACACAAACACTTTGAACAGAAAGTACATTCTTCATTGCTAGACATACCTGTTAGAGTTACTATTAAAGATGTTACTAATACTTTGCATAAGTAAAAAAATAGAAAATCTGCTGGACCAGATGACTTGTTTATGGAATCATTTATATTTGGAGGACATATTGACCCAGAATCATTTATATAAGGAGACTATATGACGTAGAGGACAGAAAGTGTCTCTATGTCATATAGACATAGAGACACTTTCTCTCTATCTAAGTATTTTTTTTAATTAATGCTTCTTGTATATAAATTTGCCATCAACATTTTGTGAAACCATGATAACAACTCTAGTAAAATCTAAAATTAGGTGTAAATAATTACAGAGCAATTGCAATCTCTATATAAAAAATGGTGTGTATGGTATTTAACCCAAAACAGAGATGTAAGATTGTGTCAAGCAATTTTCCACTGTTTACCCTAGCTGGATGTGAATGAGTTTTCATTGAAAAATTCAAGTATCTGGATCACTTAATAGATACTATCAGATACATTATTGTGTAACTACAGACTTAGCCTTATCAATCAGTTAGTTACCTGTGCCAGCAGCATAGAAGCTGCGTATAGATTAAACAGAATTTTTAATTGAATATATATTTTTTTAATTTAATTTTTATCTTTACTATAGATCTTGTACTGTACTTGTTGTCTTAATCAAATAAATAAAGTATTCTGCTTAAATTAATATCTTATGTGTATGCGTATAAAAATATTTTATGTGTATGTGCATGCATTATTAATACCTTTTTTTAAAATAAAAATGCTAAAATTTGAATATAAATATATTAACAGAATAAAATTATTTTTAGTATATAAGCAGAATATTAACATATTAAAAATTAAATATTAACATTTTTTTTATAGAAAAGAGATAAAGATGCAACTTTATGACAATGAGAGAGGCTCAAGTTTGGTAGATGAAGTAGGTTTGACTATGATTACAATTCATTTTTGTACCTTATCTAAAGGTAATAGAACATCATTAGAAGTACTGACCCAAATATGACAACAGTTTTCCATACAGTGGCGAATGAGAGGATTCTAGAGGTCGAAAATAGAATCAGGAGTATGAAAATAGCAAGCTTGTTAAAGAGAAACAACCTTAACAGATGCTAATTTAGCAATCAATTGTATATATGTTTTTCATGAAAGGTCAGTTGCGAGTGGTAATCCAAAAAGATGTAAAGAAGTGGATCAGCGAGAGGGTTGCTGCTCATCATTTATTGATAACATCGATATTGGAATGTTGATAGTATTACAATATCGTTTGTTAGCAGTTGCAATATTGCTTGTTTGCATCAATTGTTTGCAGTAAATAAATGAGTTTTTTTTAGGGTTAAATTTCACATGGCAATCTCTGTTACAGTTTTACTGAAATCAGTTGTTCTAAGATCAAAAAAATAATACTTTTTGTTAAGATATGAGTGTAAAATTGAATCATCAGCAGAGCTGATGATTCAACTTTAAATATAACTTATATCACTTTAAATATAAGGTTGTCAAGAAGATCAATAATGTAAATAAGAAACAAAACAGGATAGAACCATGAGATTTCTTAGAATACTTGGACCAAAGTTAGAGGGGTCATTTACTCCAAAGAATTAAAAAACTGAAACCACTGATGCAATTTTCAAATTTTCCGAGAGAATTGAAGAAAGTTCTAAAAAGATGTTGAATCGGATATTGATGTTGAATCAAGACAAATGTTTTACTTGAACAGGCTTCTGTATTTTTTTTAATAGTGATTTTTGATGATTAAACAGTTTTACAAAAAGCAAAAATACTGTAAATTATTCCTCTAGATTGCACAAAATATTTGATCTTTCTTGCCTTAGGTTCATATTTTATTCTTTATTTTATACCTTGAAATTGAAGTAACTTTAATAAAAATAAAAAAAAGTATTTTTATGATTTATATTATTAGAAAAGTGTTCATTTATATGTAATTTTATGAAATTTTTATTTAGACATAATAATAAGTTTAATTAAGTTTTTCATAAAATTACATTCCTACCATTTCACATGAGTTTTTAATTTTATCTGTTTTCATTCTGAGCCAATAAAGAACTGTAAAAAAAACTTTTTAACAGTTTCAAAAATAGCTATAAATTAGGTAAATGTAACTGTCAGTAGTTTGAATTATCATTACTTAAGTTATAAATTGTATATGTTCTTCCATATTTTCATTGTATTGTGTTATATATATATATATATATATATATATATATATATATATATATATATATATATATATATATATATATATATATATATATTTATGTGTGTTATATATGTTCTAATGTGTTTTTTAAATAACAACCTACAAATATTAACTTGTTAAATATTTTTGTACATTTAAATTTCTCTTTAGTAAATTAACATATATTAAAGTTAATGTGTTTTATGATTTTAGAGTCTAAAGACCTCTTGTCGCTTGTTCTTAGTAATGATATTGATAGATAAACCCTGAAACCTAGTGTTTAACTTTTGAATCATAAACTAAGAGACACAGCAAATTGGCAACTGCAAATCATTTTTTTAATTGGAAGGAAAAACATACAATAACAAACAAAATGCTTGTACTTAAGGGTAAGTTGTAATTTTCTTTTATTACACCAAATTACCAAGAAAGCTTAAGGCAAAAATTAATTGAATAAAAGTTTACCAACAAAGTGAGAAAATGGGTTCACAGAAAACTTATTACCAGAGCTAGAAAAAATGCCTTTTAGAAATAACAAAATCAAAATTTCATGACTTATTGGGTGGACACAGAAAAATCCGGTCAATTTTAAATTGAGATTTCTCTAAAACCATAAATGCTTTTTATTTCAATTTTTTTATTATTAAATGTGTTTACATAAATTATTAGAGTTTCAACTTAATTTTAAGGAACTTGATGGGTTTGGCAAGAGATCGAACTTTATAGAGGGTTGATGCCATCATTTTGCAGATTTTTTCTTTTTTCACCTTATTGGTGGCATTAATCCACTTTTTTTGGAATTCCTTTTTATTATTTGTTACTCCACCTGCCTTTCAAAGAACTCCTTTAATTATTGCCCAAAAACATCAATCCTGCGCTCTGCTTGCCACACAAGAAACTTAGGAATTTGAATATATTCAAATTGTTCATCGATAGGTTTATCTTTGTTCTCATAGTAAAATTGCTGACCAGGAAGTTGAAAAAAATCCGCCTTGCAATATGTTTCGAACACAAAATCTTGAATTTTCTTGCTAGATCTTGCTGTGACTGGTTTGGATTTCTTGCTATTGAACGTAAAATCGACTTTAACTTTTTGGATTTATGTAAAGTCAAGGAGTAGACATTATTTATTGAAATAATGTCTACTCCTTGTTTAGCTTTTTTTTAATCAAATTTTAAACAACTTTTTTTTTATCGGACTCTTTTAAAAGTGTAGTTTTTAGTTACTCTTTTAAAAGTAACTTTACTTTTATGCATTAGTGGCAAGTTTATCAGACTTGTTCGATAAAAAATCAATTTAAGTTTGAACTGCAAACAATTTTTTAATTTTATGCCACATTTTTTTTTTTCTTTTTTTAATTTTTTGCTTTTGTAAGATTTCACGGTAGCAACTGCTTGCTTTTCTTGCATGATGCTGCATCTCTTTGCCCATTTTAATGCTTTTATTTCAAGTTAAAGTCTTTTATGTCAAGTTTGAAAATAAAGTGCATCATATTTTTTGCAGCTTTTTTGAGGATAAATTGTCTTTGACTACATCACCAAAAATAGTAGTCATAAATGGTACCTAAATGTTTTCTAGAAGTTAATCTGTTTGAAACCCCTAAAAAGTTTATCTGTTTGAAACCCTTTCAGAAATGTGTTTAATTTCAGATACCATTTCAAAGAATTTTAATTTTGATAGTAAAATAGGATCATGTATTGCTGCTTTTCACCACTGACAACTTTTAGACAACTTTTATTTATGACTCCATGTAGTTTAATTTTTTCAAGACTCCCATTAAATGTTTTTATTTTGAACAGTGGGGTAAAATTGGACAAAAACTCTACTAGAATTTTTAAAACTCTACTAGAATTTTATTAGAATACAAAAACTCTACTAGATTTTTATTAAAAATTTGTTTTCCAAAGTTACTCCACTGTTCAAAGTAACAACATTTCACGATACTAAGATATGTTACACATTTTCTGTAAATTGTCAAGAAAGGATTCAGCTTTTCATAAACAATTTTCTTTTTTGCACTAACTGTGGTTTTAAACAAACTCAAATGACTTTTGGTATAAGATTAACACTGCCTGTGCTGGTGAGTGATACTTGTTAAATACCAGATGAGCCATTTTTATGTGCAACTTAATTTTATTATTTTTTCATAAACATTTTATCATTAAATTTAATTAATATTTCACATATAAACATAACACAGAAAATAGAAATTGATTAAAAATATGACTCTTCTCTTACCTTACTCATGTTTCCTAAATCAGTTATCATAGTTTATTGTTACCCTTGCTCCGACACTTCATGGAGATTCTGATGTATATTGAAGATTTTGTTAGTTGCTTTTTACAAGTAAGCTTTGATAGCCAACTGTTTAACAGATAGTAGGCCATATCTTGTGTTAGGGGTCGTCCATAAATTACGTCTCACAATTTTTAACTGTTTTTGACCTCCCCACCCCCATTGTCACAAAATCGTATCACTTATAAAGCAAGTTGTCACAAAACCTTTAATCCCCTCCTCCCTCCTTGAAGCATGACGTAATTTATGGACAACCCCTTATGAAAAAAAAGCTGTTTTTAATTCTGTTTAAAAACTTTCTGGCAATTAATAGATTTTAACTAAAATTAAGACATTTTTTTGGCAGATAAGAGGCCTGGAATCTTTTTTTAATCACAAACTACCATGCAAATCACATGAGGTTGAAATTATTAGGTTTTAAAACCCTAAAAGTTTTATTATTTTTATTTTTAAATTTTCAAATTTACAAACATTTTAGAGCTTTAAATCTAAAGAATGTAGTTGGATGTATATTTGACACGAAAACCATGAGGTGAAATTATTTTTAGCACATTTTTGATATATATACTTAAATATTGACCCAAATAGAACACAAAAAAGTTTGATTAAAAATAGAGCAATGATAAAAAAAAATTTTTTTAAATAATAAACAAAAACATTAAAGGAAAATTTACCATTAAGTTGCTTTTCTTTGTTATTGATTCTTAATACCTTAAGGTTTTTAATTTATATCAACGTTTAGTTTATGATTCGAAAGTTAAACATCAGTTCCTGAAGTTTAACTATCAAAATCATTGCTAATCGTATGATGTAGCAAGGATTTTCTCAAGAATCTGAATTTATGGGAAAAAAAGATTTGTCATCCATACTCTTAACTTGTATTAGTAATATACAAGATGTAATCCATATGCTTGAAGTTGTTTCAAAGATTTCTAAACGGAAATGGAAGATTCAAAAAGATAACTTCTATAATTGTTCAGATAACACATCTTTTAATTATTGTTAAGCATGTAATGCATATAAAGCAATAAAAATATCAAGATATATGACTTTTTAAAAATAGCTTACATAATTTTTATTTTTTCATCAATTCTTCTAATTCAACATCTTTCAATGAACAATGTTAAACTGATCCTTTGCCATAACATTTCAATGCTCTGATGCTTTAATGTTTTTAAAAATCTATGTGGCTATGAAAATAACCGTTTTTAGAAGGGATGTTTTTACCATTTGCGCTAAGCTGGTTCGAATGAAGCTTTGTTGGTTTCCTTTCTATAAACAAAATAAAAAATTGTTTAATGTTAACAACTTATTAATTGCAAATCTTCAATAAAGTAATGACCCACAAAATTATGACTCTTTCTTATATTATACTGCATTTTAGCCAATTACCCTTGGAAACTTATTTGATAGTTTTAAATTAATGATTACGATTTTGGTATTACATAATTATGAAACATGAAAAACAAACTTTTACAAAATCTAACTCTTATATTTTCTTCTTTTTTATTTTTATTTATTCGTTATATTTCCTAATAATAACTTTTTTTTTTGCAATAAAACAATTATTAAATAAAATATACCCAGTTATATATTAGATATAGCTTGACTAGCAGGAGAAGGAAGTAACAAAAAAAAACGCTTTCAAAAGTTATTTATCACTATTTCTGGACTTTAGTGCCAACAAACTATAAAAATGCTGAGATGTACTACTTTATAAAAAATCTCAATATTTAAGCTATAGGAAAGACTTATTAAAAAAATTTTTTAAACTGGAGTAAAAAATGTTCAATTTTAAAACATTAAATTCTGCGGCCGTTTATTTTCTTTAAAACCAGGAACATATAGTGATTAAAAGCAGTCTTTTTTGGGACATCTTTTCCCAAAAATTACTTAAGTACTGCATTCAAAAAGCTTTTGCTTTTGTAAAAAATTTTTAAAAATATTACTTCATTGTACATCCTTTGAAGCAATCATGACAATTCCAAAGCTCATCTTTTTTTTCAAATGCACTTTGAGGAATTCTTTCGCATTCACGATGAAACCAATTTTTGCAATTAAAACATTGAGCCATTTGCCTTAAAAAATTTATACATATTAATTATTTCAATATATTTAAAGGGATCCCAAACTCCCAACACATCTTGGGTTCATATTAAAGATAATTTAAAAAAAAAAAGGTTTTAACCAAGTTTTTTTGTTTAAAAATAAATAATGAATGCATACCGAGAAAAACTAATGTTATTGTTTTAGCTGAAGCTTGCCTTCTCCATTTTATTCAATAACTCTGAGTCTTCAAATCATACGTTGCAATCTACAGACTTCGGCAATTACTTTGAAGCGCGCCTAATTCATAAAAGTTTTAATATTTGACGCCAGACTTTACAAATGAAATTCTTTTAATTATTATGAAATATTTTTATTCAAAATTTTTTTGATTATTTGTTTAGTTTTCTTTTTCTATTTTTAACATTTAAAAAGATATTAAAAACCTCAAATATTTTGTGCTGGTTCGTTGTTATAAATTGTTATTGCGCCATATATTTAATGTTTATAAATTATGAATATTTATTATCTCAATCAAGACTCTGAGAAAAATTTGTATACATTAATTACCCGTATAAAATTAGTAACAGCATTTTTATTTGGTTAGACGATATTTCGTTTCAACTTGTTTTGCATGAAGTTCAGAAAGTCAAACACAAAAAATTAGTTTGAATAATCACGTCGAAATATATTTAAAACAAATTATTTTAATGACTGGGGTTCTAAAGTTTTTTATATCAAATGTAGGTAAAAATTAAATTACTAAATAAAAAAGTTCAACATTAAACATCATTTCTTTATTACATTGCAACTGCAAATATTGAAATATTAACTTGAATTAAATTTACTTATTATTTAGAACGACTGAGCAATAAAAGTAAAATCCCCCTAAAATTATGTGATATTGTGTTGTTTATTTGATAATTGTTGTTGGTAATGTTACTTATGTTGATTATTTTCATTAATATCAAAATAGTCCTAGATTAATCTGTTAGTTGCTTTGCTCATTGTTGATTTATTTCTAATTTAATTTTATCTCTAAGTATAATTTTATGTTAAGAAAGAAAAGTTTTTATTTCATTGCGCTCTCTTTTTATAAAAGAGTAGAACAAAAAAGAAATAAAAGTTTCGCGTAATTATACTTCCAATGAATAAGAGTTGTATAGAATATTAATATTTTTTTTGCGTCACTCGTTCTTATTTTAGATGAGAGAAATAAAAGTTTAATAGTAACTTTTCTTTGAATAAATGAGAATTGGAAGAGAAAATTTCTTAAAAATTTGTATTTGTTATTTGTGTTCATGTTAAGAGACAAATGCCAAATACAACACAAATAGGGAAATACCAAATATAATGTTTTTTAACACGCATTATGACATTTTAACAATTTAAATTACCATCTAACTTGAATTATTGCCATTAATTAATGTGTTAATTATTGCGTTATTTAATAATAATTTGTCCGTATTTTTGTTAAATATTAGTGGTATAAAATGGGCGAAAATATAACTTCATGTTTTTAAGTTGATGGTTATAAAATATTGAACAGTAAACTTATAATCAAAATTTATAATGCCGACATGAAGTTGCTGACATTTTAAAAGTTTCATCAAAAATCAAATGTAAAATAAAATGATATTTCCTTTTTATCCGTATCCGATTAGGCAAATTTAGCAATTTAAATTAAATCAACATAATCAAAAAATTTTTATAATAAAAAAAGTTAACAATTCATTAAATATGGCAGCCAATCTCCAACCTTTCTCTGGCAATCTCCAATCTCTGGCAGCCAATCTCCAACCTTTGTCACATCGTCGTAATGTTGCTTCTCTTTCTCTTTTCTACAAATACTATAATGGGCACTGCTCTAAAGAGCTAGCGTCCCTTGTGCCATCTACTAAAATTCATTCTCGTGTTACTCGCCATTCAATTAAGTCTCATCCTTTTTCTGTGACTGTTCCTAAGTGCTTCAAAAACTCTTATTCTTCTAGTTTTTTTCCTCGAACATCAGTTCTTTGGAATTCGCTTCCTTCATCTTGCTTTCCTGATTCATATAATTTGCAATCTTTTAAGTCATCAGTCAATCGTTATCTTGCTCTACAGTTTTAGTCTTTTCTCTTCCAGTAACTTCCAACTCTTATAGTGGTTGCTTGCAGCCTTGTTGGAAGTGAAGATGTTAAAAAAAAAAAAAAAAAAAAAAAAAAAAAAAAAAAAAAAAAAAATCTCTAATTAATACTGTCAGTTTATGAAATTGTTAATTTTTTTTTTTTTGACGGGAAAACAAAAAAATGTCAGCGTAAAAATAACCAGAGAAGTTATAAAATAGTTCCCATTGTTTAAATAAAAATAAGTAAGAACCACAATATATAATACTTCGCTCTCTTGCACAGAAAAGAGAGACCGTATGTAAAACGTTCTATATAATTGTAAAATACTCAAATGAAAATCATAAGATTGGTAAGTAAAGCTTTAATATTTGTTTTAATTTAAAATTAATAGAAATATAAGTAAAATACATAAATCTAAAAATTATTAAGATATCTGTAAAAAATAAGTTGCTCCTATAAAATAAAAATAATTTATTATTTTTACATTATACAAATTTTTTTTTGCGATGTTTAGAAAAATAATACAAATAAATTTGTTTTGCTGTATAATAAAAAAATACTACATTGTACTTTTTGAATTAAAGTAGAAAAACGCAGCTTTGTGTGTTTACACTTTTTATTTGTTAAAAGACGACCATGACGTCAAATACTAAAACTTTTATGAATTATATGCGCTTCAAAGGAATCGCCTAAGTCTGTAGATTGCAACGTATAATTTGAAGACTCAGATTTATTGAATAAAATGGAGAAGACGAGCTTCGGGTAAAACAATAACATTAGTATTTCGCGATATGTATTCATTATTTATTTTTAATCAAAAAAACTTGGTTCAAACCTTTTTTTTTTAACATTATCTACAACACAAGATGTGTTGGAAGTTTAGGATACCTTTAAATTAATAAACATGCAATTTAAAGTCATTGCTTTAATGTAAAATAAAGAATGCCTGCAAAAATCTTTGTAGATACACTTAATACTAAAGATAATGATTATGTTAAAATCTAAAATAATGTTTACAACTTATGATTTATTAAAATTAAATTTCAAATTTTAGAGTTATGTTAATGCCATAATATACCTATTAAAGATTTGTTCATCTTCATTGGTCCAAAACATATGACATGAGCAATGTAGAGGGATGCGAAAGTTCTTTGCTAAACATTTTTTAAACAGTAAGGGATTTTCAGTGACTGGAAATAGATCTAACTGGTTCTTTTTTATACAGCCTAGGAGATGATTTCTCATTTGCCCTTGTTCAAACATAATGGAAGTTGATGGTATACTTTTATTTTCTAGGATTTGCCGAGCCCAGGCAATGGCATACAATCCGCAATCCAAAAAATTAGTTTGTTGTTGAACAGGTAATACTTTAACTAATATACACTTTTTCTTACAATGTAAAATAGAACATATTTGCTTTTTCGTCTCGACAGATATAGAGCCATGGAAAAGGCTGTCAAACATAAAAATTTCACCTGGCTTACAATTGTATGTGCTCACACAAATCCAGTGAAGATTCCCGTCATGAAGAACTTGAACAAAAGGAGTAGAATCATGTGTATTAAAAGCATTGATTTGACCCTTAATGGGATCCTGTAAACCCACGTTAATTTCTAACTGAATTGACATCATTTGCTGGCTAAAATGAATAATTTTGTCATTAAGCATTTGACATTTTTCAATTTCAAATAGTTCAGCTTCACCAATCAAGGACGATTTAAGACTTTGAATACATTGAAACTTAGTTTGAAGTTGGACATCGTTATTAACTTGGCTTATGGTGGCTTGAAGGTGTTTGTTGTTTTCAATAGATGTAGTTTCTTTAATTGACTCATGGCTAACTGTAAAGATTTTGCAATTTTCTTCAATTGAGTAATCAGTAACAATCTCAGAATAACAAGATTCTGACTTTTCCACTTTTACACAAATTTCTTTGGCTGCTTTACATAAGTCATATCTAGCACCAACTCGTTTCATCGTTTTTCTTTTTTGTGTAACTAAGTGTTAATAAGTTTTGGCAACTTTGATTCAGACTTGCTCCAAGTTTCTGGTTTAACTACTGGACGAAGAAGAACCCCTGTTTCAGTTGGAAGACTTTCAGACAAGCATTTTTTAACTTTTAATAATTCTTCAAATAAAGTATCTATTTTTTGTGAGTCACATAAATATGACAACTGACTAATTTCATTCAATAATTCTCTACATTTTGCTGCAGTGTGGTAAGTAGTTTTAAATGGTTGATTATTATTAATTGGTAATGTTTGCCTAATTTGATCTGAATCAACTATTGTTTGTGGTGCTGCATTTTCATTGATGACATTTGTGGAATCATTAACAAAATAAACGGAACCCGGACAATATTCAGTATTTGTTAGACTACTTTCTTCTGACAATAAATCTAAAACAAAATAAGGAGAATTTCAATAAGCCATACCAAAAGCAGACCAAGATAGATTTTCTTTTAAGAATATAGCAAAAAAATGCTTGCATGGATAAGCAGAATTAAACCATGATGGACAAGAACAAGTTGGTAAACGTTCATTATCACCTAGATAGCACTGGTATATTACCCGACTATTAGACTTCAAGTAGTATAGAGTTGACAATAACTGACTAACCTGTCATACTTGTGTGGAAGGAATTCTTCAATGCATATGCTAAGCATAGCGGTAAGGGAAGAATTTTTTCTTTTTTCTAAGAAACTGTATTTAAAACTTTGGTTTTGACGCTCAATTCCATTGTTGGTATTCACATTCAGCAAAAGTCTATCTTGTCTGTATGCGGATACCCATCTCTAAAATTAGCCAAGTTTAGGATAATAGCAAAATAATTTTGACAGGTCATGACATAAATATTAAAGTTATATGTTTTGTAGTCTTAACAATTTTTATGTTATTAAAATTGCTTAACACCTTAGCATAAACTTAATTTATTTTGATAAACATATGTTGTAATAGTAACATAACATGCATCCACCTTACATGTTCCTCCTTTAAAAACTCAAATTGAAAATGAAGTCATTAAAAATAAAATAAAAAATGAATCAGCTGGAATTCACGACATTTTCTCATATTGAAATTTACTTTTATTTAGTAATTATTTGTCTGGCGTGTGCAATTTTAAGAAATATTTGTTTTTGGTACCTCTTTAATTAGAATTTTATTAAGAAAAAGATTTGCTGCAATTTAAAAACAAGTTTGAAATTTAAAAATAAAATAAAAAATGAATCAACTGGAATTTACGACATGGTCCGTTTGAAATTTACTTGTATTTAGTAACTATTTGCCTGACATGCGCAATTTTAAGAAATATTTATTTTTTGTACCTCTTTAATTATGATTTGATTAAGAAAAAGATTTGTTGCAATTTAAAAACACGTTAGAAATTTTTTAGCGAGCGCTTAAAAAAATGCCAGTCGTAGTATTGGTAGACATGTTGGCAAGAGCAAAACTCCAAAAGCACTTGTCAAACAAAGAAGACTGCATTGTTAGTTGCATGTTTTAGGAAAACTAAACTATTTTATATTCTCAAAAACATTAACACAAACCTTTTTGATACACAACCAAGTATTTTTTAAATACTCTTTTAGTTTTGGATGATTATTATACTCAGATGAATCTTTTAATGCTTTTTCAGCTTCTTTACAAATCTCAATTGTTTTTGAATGAGCTATTCGACGTAACATAATCTTGACATCTTCCTTGACAATTAAACACCCATTACTAGATTTCGATAGCCAACGCTCCGAAGCTTGCTCATGATGAAAATCGCAAATAAATACACTACATTCTACATTAAAAATATGACAATACTCCATAAAAAACTTGTTTAAAGAAAGTATTTATTCATTATTGATGAACAATAAGAAGTAATTAATTTGATAAAATGAATAATTTTTTTTTAGTCAACACATTATACTACTTTTTTGGTTTTTTAACTTTATAAAACAAAACAAAAAAGCAGTTTCTGTTATAAATGTAGTAATTAGTATATAACCGGTTTTCTATATATTTTAGCTAACTGACTTTTTTTTAAGAATAATAAAAAAAAAAAGATAAAATTTTTTTTTCTGCTTGACTTCAAATTTTATTAAAGCTCTTATACCTTTATTATATACAGATATTTTATTATCAATGATATGATAGTAGTGCAAATATCACAAGGTGAACATTTCAGTTACAAAGGTTTATAAACAAAACAGCAAAATAATAAATTAAAAGGCAAGTTTATTTGTAGGAATAAAAACTTTTTATTAATAACTTCTTTAACTAAGAACAATTTTTTATAACAAAATGGTTGACTTTCCAAATAAAATAAATATTGAATCTCTACTTAAAAAAAATATCTTTTATAACAAATTTTTTTACCTGGAAACACTGACTCAAGTGAATTTATCTCTTCATTTGAATAGTCTGTCATAAAGTATTTAGGTTGGAATGAAGGATTCCATTTTTTAATAAATATTAGTGCTTCTTTAATGGCTTCTGTTGTTTCATTTTCACATAAAAAATGGCAACTATTTGATAATCAACATTAGTTTTTACAACTAGGAAGAAGAGAGGAAGTGCATATCGAGTAGTTCGGTATGTTGCATCAAGAAATGATAGCTCATTGCCATAACGCAAGAGTAACCTTCTTTGGCATTTATCTTGAAAAATAAACAACAAGGACTTTTGAAGGTCTTGATTATTGTCCTCTAAATTGTTTTCACCTTTGGGACGAAACTTTATAAAAGCTTCCTTATAATCAAGCTCAAATTATTAGCAAAAATAATCAAATAAACAGCAAACCACTTTTTAGTAGCTTGTTTCATAACAAATCTCTTGAACCAGAAGAAACAAGAATACTAACCGCGATTTCAGCTGAAAATAAAGAAAAATCTAGAAGAGAATACAATTTGATTCTACACGGTCTTGATGAATTAAATAAATCAACTGAAGAAAATATACAACATGAAAACGAGCAAATAAAAAAGATCTTTAATTACCTGAAGGTCGATGAATCATTTATTAAACGACACCACCGCCTAAAATCAAAAACCGACAAACCTGGTATTGTAATAGTAGAATTAAATAATAAAGAAAAAGTTGCAGACATTTTAAAGTCAGCAAGCAATTTGAAATATAATGACGAATATAAAAATAAAGTATATATAAATCAGGATTTAACATTTGCACAACCTGAAAGCAGAAAATTGCTTTTAAAAGAAAGAGATCGTTTAAATAATGCTGATAATAACCAGCCTTTTCGGTATATTGTCAAAAATGAGTCAATTGTCAAAGTCAAGAAAAGTGAAAAAACTAAAAATTAATTCATTATCTAGTGTAAATAAAAACAAATCTGACATTATTTTTCCATTCAATAAAAAGTCTAACTATCTTAAGTTTTGGTATACAAATTCTACGTCTTTAGTAAATAAAATAACAGAGTTTGAAACAAAAAATATATGATCGACTCACAAGATATCATACTTATTTCTGAAACATGGTTCAAAAATGACTTAATTATAAATATTAGCAACTACAACTGCTTTTACAATAATAGAACAAACAAACAAGGTGGAGGTGTTGCAATTTTTACAAAATATGATATAATCGCTTATGAAGTATCAGTTTCACCTTTATATAAAGAAGTTGAACAAATATGGTGTAGCATTGTACTTCATAAAACAAAAATATTAGTTGGATGTATATACAGACCACCAAACAGTACTGACCTAATAAATAATGCAATTAATGAATTAATAAAAACTGCAAAAAATGAAGTAATGAATGGAAAATACTCAAATGTAATAATTGTTGGTGATTTTAATTACCCAAATATTATTTGGAATGAAGACGGAACTATCGAGCTAAAGCAAAACTGGCAAACAAGCAGAGCATTTATTAATAACTTGCAAAACAATTATTTACATCAAGTAGTTAACAAGCCAACTTTTCAAATGGCTGTTGATAAACCAGCAAATATATTAGATTTAATAATATGCGACAATCTATTTAATAATTAACATTGAATATGATGCTCCACTTGGTCAAATTACTAAAAGCCATTACATATTAAAATGGGAAATTAACATACTCAATTCATATGAGAAAAAATTCAACAATAAGAGATTTAATTTTCGAAACGGAAAGTACAAAGAAATGAATCTCATGTTTTATAAAGTAAATTGGGTTGAAATCTTTGACAAAATGAATACAAATCAATGTTATGAATACTTTTTAAAAATTTATGAAAAAGCTTGCAAACAATATATTCCTCGCCACTTCAAACCCACTAGTTCTATCAAAAATCCATGCATTAATAAAAAAATCAAGAATCTAGTTAGAAAAAAACGTAGTTTATGGTGCAGAGTTCGTGCTACAAACTTCAAGAACACAAACTTAAATAATGAATACAAACTTATCAACAAAACAATTAAAAAACAAATTAAAAAATCTACTTTTGATTATGAAATAAACTTAGCAAAAGATGTAAAACATAATCCAAAACGCTTCTATGCATATGCACAAAGAAAAAACCAGACACATACAAAATTGCTAGCACTTAAAACTAGTGACAACAAAATAATAACTGATAAAAAAGTAATTGCTAATCTACTAAATTGTAGTTTCCAATCAGTATTTGTCAAAAAAAATCAAGATTTACCATATTTCAGCAATAAAACTAGTCATTTATTTGAATGTGACTGGGACCAAGAACTAAAAGAAGAAATTATATTTAATTATTTATTAGAACTTAATGAAAACAAGTCACTTGGTTGTGATAACATCAGTCCCTATGTGCTAAAGCATTGTGTAGAAGGATTATCCAAACCTTTGTCTTTAATATTCAAGAAATCGATACATTCAGGAGAGCTGCCAGAATTATGGAAATCTGCAAACATTACACCACTTTTTAAAAAAGGAGACAAGAAAGATCCACTCAACTACAGACCTATCTCCTTAACATCGATACCAAGTAAGATAATAGAGAAAATAATTAGAAAAAAACTGATAATTTATATAACAGAAAACAATCTGTTAACGTCTCAACAACATGGATTTATACAAAATAAAGGGTGCCTAACAAACCTATTAGAAACTTTTGATATTATTACAACTGAAATTGAAAATGGTTATCCAGTTGATATATTGTTCCTAGATTTTGCAAAGGCGTTCGATAAGGTGCCCCACTATCGACTTATACATAAAATTTCTAACTATGGAATTAAAGGCAATATTTTAAATTGGATTGATTCTTTTTTAAAAAACAGAAAACAAAGAGTGGTAATGGGTGAAGTTGTATCAGATTGGTGCGAGGTTTATAGTGGTGTACCACAGGGCTCTGTATTAGGTCCTCTTCTTTTTCTGTTATATATCAATGATCTTCCCCAATGTATCTCTTCAATCGCAAAATTATACGCTGATGATACTAAAATCATATCTGTTATAAAAGAACATAATGATCTAACTAATATGCAAAATGACATTGATTTGTTAACTGAATGGTCAAATGTATGGTTAATGGACTTTAACATAAATAAATGCAGTGTTATACACATTGGAAGAAAAAATATTAACTATAACTACACTATAAAGCACGACAATCAAAGTTTTGTTCTAAAAACAACAACAAAAGAACTAGACTTGGGTGTAATAGTTTCATCCAATATGAAATGGAATCATCAGGTTCAAGCAGCTACAAGTAAAGCACAAAGAATCTTATGTTTAATAAGAAAAAGCTTTACTTATCTTAACACTGAAATGGTAAGGCAACTATACACATCGTTGGTTAGACCACACTTGGAATTCGCAGCTCCAGTGTGGAGTCCAAGTAATAAAAACAATATCAATGACCTAGAAAAAATTTAAAGGCGAGCAACAAAGCTAGCCCCTGAACTAAAACATCTAAGTTATACAGAAAGATTGACAAAGTTGGGCCTCACAACTCTGGAAACAAGACGTATAAAAGGAGATCTCATTGCTTTCTTTAAATTAACAACTGGGATTGATAAGATATTATGGTATAAAGAGCCTAATAAAGCTTCTTCCCAGAGACTTCGAGGTCATCCAATGAAATTTGAAAGAGAATTTGCAAAAACAACACCGAGACATAATTTTTTTACGAACAGAGTGATACCTCATTGGAATGCTTTACCTGAAAAAGTGGTTTCTGCAATGACAGTAAATTCTTTTAAAGCTAGACTAGATAAACATTTGTTAACGGCTGTTAAAGTATAAATTTTAAACTTTATACTCCGCGACAATCGTCGTTACAGCAATTTGTATTACTATTACTATTACTATTACTAAAATTTATGTGAACAAAGTTCTCCAGATGCCGCCTCATCTCTGTTACACTATTTACTCCAACTTTAACTAGTTCTCCAATTTTGATAACAAGTTTGTCTGAAATAGGTTGAATGAGACCTGCTGCCTTTAAAAAGTATAGTTAATTGTTAAAAAGAAGTAAAACACACAAGATATTGTTAAAAATACGTAATAAAACTTACATTGCCAATTAAATGGTTTCTGTGCACAGTAATATCTGGTATAATCAAGACATACTTTCTAGACACTATCATATTTTTGTTTCCAGTCAAAGCTAAACGGAGTTTTTTTGATGTGTCTTTCCTGAGCCATTCAGAATCTCTATAAACCTTTAAGAAAATGTACAAATACATGTTTAATAACACATACAAAGTTGTGATCAGAGGCTATACTAGGAAAAAAATATGGGTGGTGGTACCCCATATTTTTTTCCTAGTATAACCTGATTTAATCGGAAAAAACAATATTTGCCATAAAAAATATTAAAAAAAAGAAAGAGGTCCTTGATTTTTCATTTAGGCAGCCCCTAAATCGGTGCCCAAATACGGTCAACGCTGTTGAAAACGGTCTAGAATAGCTTTTGGTGATAATAAACATTTATTATAAAAAAAGTATAAATTTATTGTTGATAAGACATTTTATAAAAGGGTTCTAGTAAAGTATAATATATATTGATAAGATTTACATGGACAGATACCAAACTACTTTAGGCAGATTGCCCAATCTATTTACAAAAAGAGAGTCAACTCTCTTTTTGTAACCTAAACTTGTTACTTTAATCAAGAATTTTATTAAATATTATCATATTATAAATCATAAGTTACTCTATCATCTTCGCTTGTTAAAAAATACAAAGTACTATACCTTAAACTCTGGAAATTCTAGTATTTCTTTTATGTGAACCTTTGCAGGGCAATCGAATTTCTTTGTAACTTGCACAATATTTTTATGTTTTCTACAAGAATGGTCTCTTGCCTATATATTAGAATATATATATATATATATATATATATATATATATATATATATATATATATATATATATATATATATATATATATATATATATATATATCTATATCTATATATATATATATATATATATATATATATATATATATATATATATATATATATATATATATATATATATATATATATATATATATATATATATATATATCTATATATATATATATATATATATATATATATATATATATATATATATATATATATATATATATATATATATAAAGTAATCAGACATTTTGACCAAAGGAACTTAAATTCTATAAAATAAATACTTTATTATATTTATAAAAATTAAAAGTAAAGTAAATTAAAAATAAATTAAAAGCTTTAAAATAAAACTCAAGCTAAAATTACTTTTTGTTACGTTTTTAATTGCATTTAAAAGAAATTACTTTAAAACTTATCTTTTGAAACGCTTTATTAATGTTACGCAAAACACTTTTACATATTACTCCTATTTATTGTTTAATAAATAAACAAATTTTATTTAAATTATTGAAAAGAAAAAAATATAATACTTTTAAGTTGTTTAAACATTTTTTTTCAAAAAGTTGCAAAGAAAAATTGTCTAAAGAAACAAACATTGTCTTTTTAAAATTGTAATACTTAATCATTTCATTCTTTGACTAAAAGTCAAGTTTAAAAAAAAACAAAAACTTTAAAACTTTGTAAAAAAAAGGCAATTAAATCCTAGGAAGACTTAACTTATTCATAATTTAAACATGCAAAAAATTATCTTTCAATAAAAAAATTTTAAAAGACTTTATGATAAATTTAAATATTTGAAACTATTTTAAAAATAGTTTCAAATGTTTAAATTTATCATAAAAAATACATACCTAGAAAAAAAAAAATTAAATATAACATTTATTTACATATAATGCGTTTATTTTAAATTATAATTTTTGTACTTGTTGGAGATGTCAAAAGGGGTTTGTCCTCAACAACAAAAAATTTGGTAGAGATAATGAAAAATAATTTTTAATTTCAGTATGAGATTGATACATTATTTAAAAGAACTTAAAATAAATAATAATAAACTTATAAGAAGAAAAAACTAAAAAATCTCATAATTGAAAAAAACAGTTTTATTGATATGTATTAAATGTTAAAGATAAGATATTGATAACAATTAAAAAAATAAATAAAACAATAATAAAAAAATTAATAATTTTTTTTTAGCACGAACTTTAAAGCTGTTGTGTAACTTACCGCTTCATCATTTTTTTTCTCTCTGTACTCAGCCTTTACTTTAACATTTCGGTCTTTCCCTTGTTGACAGTCAAGAGTAGACGGTGAAGATATAATAAAAGGAACTCCAGAATAGGGGAAATCTTTATCTTCAAAAAAAACTTTATGATTTTTTTTTGTCAATTCTATAAAACAAATAAATAAATATTGCCATTATATCTAAAACAACTTATTTCAGAAAATGAAAAAATAAAAATATAATTTAATATCTATTTATAAACCAAGATTGTAGGATATAGAAGGGTATTAATGCATTATTTTATTTTATTTATTTTTAAATAAGTAAATATTTCAAAAAATACTTTATTTTTAAAATTACAAATATTTACATTAAAATTGTTTAACTTAATAAAATAGACTCTAGAAGTATAATATAAAATATAAAAGGAATAGAAAAGATCAATATTGATAATTTTTACTATTGCTAGAAACTATTGTAAAAAGTTCATTCCGTTTACTATTGCTAGAAACTATTGTAAAAAGGTTTTGTCCATAAACCCACTATTCTAATAAACCCACTATTCTCAGGTCATGAAATTTTGTATTTCATCTAAAAAATTAGGCTCTTGTGACTTCTGGAGAACATGCAACAGCAGCATAGAAAAAAAAAATTGAAGGCAAGCAGCCAATTTGACCAGCTAACACATGGAATTGATGGTCAATTGTTTTTTTTGGCAGTCAAAATTTTTATTATTTTCTTTGATTAATTTTAAATTGTAATTTTATATACACAAAAATAATGAATGGTTGAAAATTAAAAAATTTGTATTTTTAAAAAAAAGATAATTTTAAATAAAATAAATGCATTTTAAATGGGAATGCAAATAACTAACATTCAAATTACATTTATACATACATCTTTTATTTTACGCATAAACATATACTTCTATATACATTGTTGGATTGTAAAAATTTTTTAAATTTGCAAACCTTGTAATTCCTTTCCCATTCCTCTGGAGAATGCTGAAACATAATGCACTGTGTGCAATATTTGGTGTTCTTTTAGTTTTAAACAAACATCTCTATACGCATTAAAAATGTATCGTTCTTCGTGAGTTTCTTCAACGAAATTAAAAGGTACTGTTGTTGATTCTGGTTCTGCACATAGTAAATAAATGAAAATTATGAAATAAAAAATTTTGAATAATAACTATATTTCAAAATTAAAAAAAAAAATAAATAAAACTTGTATCTTTTATCGAATATTTAACTTCACAAGTATACATTTTTCTACCTAATATTTGCCATATGTAAAATATTTATTCAAAAATGTATTAGTTTATGTCATAAATTAAATGCAAAAAGAATGTGCCTTAGAGCAAAGTTTCAAGTTTAAGTTAAACTAAAAGCCTGCATCAATTAAATATAAAAGCAAAAAACGAAATATATTTATTTTTTAAGATATACGTTAGGTATACTATCACAAAGTATCAATTCTTGATACTTAAAAAACATTAAACAATGTTAATTAAACAAAGTTAATAACATTTTAACTAATTTTTTTTTTAAGTTTAACTTTGTTTCAGTGCAATTAAGGCTTAAATGCACTTAATGACATTAATTAATTTATACTACTAATATAAATAAATTAATGCCATCAGTTGATATCATATTACTATATTAATTATTAATATAGTTATATAATAATATAGTTATATAATAATAAAAATTTATTGATATCAACTATGACGCAAAGATTGTCTCAAAAGCATCCGAAAATTTTATTACCATGCTTTTGAAATAAAAAATTTCGAACGAAGTTTGCTCTTTGAATATTTACTTATATTTGGTTATTGATATTTATATTGTATTTATCAAAAAAATTTAAAAGTTGAATAAAATGAACGAAAATAATTTGGGAGATTGTAATGTTTGTGAGATTGTTTCTTCATTAGATTCCAAAGATTTTGTTGGTAAGATTTTATATTTAATGTAAATATATCTGAAAAAAAATATTAATAATATTAATAATTAATATTATTAATATTTTTTTTCAGATATATTTACATTAAATATAAAATCTTACCAACAAAATCTTTGGAATCTAATGAAGAAACAATCTCACAAACATTACAATCTCCCAAATTATTTTCGTTCATTTTATTCAACTTTTAAATTTTTTTGATAAATACAATATAAATATCAATAACCAAATATAAGTAAATATTCAAAGAGCAAACTTCGTTCGAAATTTTTTATTTCAAAAGCATGGTAATAAAATTTTCGGATGCTTTTGAGACAATCTTTGCGTCATAGTTGATATCAATAAATTTTTACGTAGTCTGCAAATTTTAAAATCTATGGCACCTCCTTTTGGTGCATGCTAAAGATCGCTAACCGTTTTCTTATATGCACAGCTTGGTGTAGTTAAGGCAATTTTCGAATTATTTGAAGAACTTTTACTTGGATCAGCAGAATCAGATCAGAAGAACTTTTACTTGGATCATTTACAGGATTTTTTTTTTGCGTATTAAGTTCAAACAAGAGTTTTAGATGTTAAATTTTTTTGCTTCAGGTTTTTATAATGTTAAAAGAAACTTTTTTTTATATAACTTTCAAAACTTTTTTACTAACTTTAAAGTGAACCTAAAGAACACCATTTTTGAGTCTTTAAGATCAATTTCGGTCAACAGCGTTAACTTGGTTTTAGTTAAAATCTTTTGAAAATTAGAACTAGGATCTATTGTGCGTTAACTCACAATAGATCCTAGTTCTAATCTAACTAATCAGGGCCGTGCCGAATCATATATATATATATATATATATATATATATATATATATATATATATATATATATATATATATATATATATATATATATATATATATATATATATATATATATATATATATATATACAGTACTGGACAAAACATTTGCAACCAACATCGAACAATGCTAAAAAGTGTTCCTAATTTTACATGTCTTAAAAACGAAACAAACTATACTGCCACGGCAAACAGTTTAGGAATCTGGAGTCATAGCATGCCATGACATGAGTAATCAGCTGACAGGTGACAACACACACGCAGAATTTTGTTGACAAGTGCCATTTTGCAGCGGACAAAACAAGTGCAACTTTTTTGGTTTTTTTCATTTTCTTAAGTCTGGTCCGTGTCAACGTCACAGAAGTTTTTTAATAATTAAGGGAAGTATTTAACCAGAAGTTTCCAGAAGTTTCCAGAAGCACGTAGAAGCTTCTAGAAGTTTACAGAAGCATGCAGAAGCTTCCATAAGTTTATAGAAGAAGCATCTGGGTGCATCCAGAAGCATCCAGAAGAATCCAGAAACATTCAGAAGCATCAAAAAGAAGCATCTAGAATTTTCAAGAACAGGTTCACACAGGTTCATTTTACTATACAAGAGACATGTATACCGACATGTCATGTCAGTATATGGAAGTCAATCAGTCAGTATTATCAAGACAGTTTAACGCAGTGAGTTTTATTAAATTGTTTTATCGAAGAACATCAATACAAGAAGTGAAATACAACAAGTGTTTCATTACATCAATACAGTCCACATAGAACCAAGACGTTGTGTTTCACAGAGCATTATTGTATCATCACAAGGTAAATGTAACACGGTTACATTTACCTTGTTATATTGTATTCCAAATATTGTTCTACGGGGAAGTTGGCAGCAGATAACAAAAGTGGAAGACCGCGCTCT
Source organism: Hydra vulgaris (assembly GCF_022113875.1). Classification (NCBI taxonomy): domain Eukaryota; kingdom Metazoa; phylum Cnidaria; class Hydrozoa; order Anthoathecata; family Hydridae; genus Hydra; species Hydra vulgaris. The sequence goes on from NC_061168.1 coordinate 10,616,188, forward strand.
ATGATCGTCAGATCCGTCAAGAAGGATCCCTGGATATCATCAGTCAAGATACAGAAGTAATTAGAGCTGCCTGTATAGGACTGAACAATCAGACGACGTGCTATTGAAGCCGGATTATTTTCTCGACGCCCTGCAAAGAAACCGCTGATTTCACTAAAGAACCAGAAGAAAAGACTCCTGTTTGCTACATCTCATATTGAATGGAATGTGCAGAAATGGCGAACTGTTCTGTTCATGATAAATCGAAGTTCAACATCATTGGGAGCAATGGCATTTGCCATGTACGTTGACCGGCCGGAAAACGCCTCGATTTACGTTATTGCCCATAAGACCGTGAAGCATGGCGGAGGCAATGTAATGGTCTGGGGGTGTTTTTCTGCTAACGGTCTAGGTCCAATACATCGAATCGATGAAATAATGGACCGTTTCATGTATAGATATATTCTGAAAGATGTTATGTTACCTCATGCGGAATGGAATATGCCAATAAAATGGGTTTGTCAGCAAGACAACGATCCAAAACACACTGCAAAAGTAGTCAAGCAGTGGTTTCAAGACAAGCACCTATCGGTGATGGATTGGCCACCTTAATCTCCAGATCTCAACCCTCTTAAGAACGAGTGGGAGATTGTCAACCGCAAAATTAATCGTGAAGGTGTTTTGTGGGGGGAGGGGGGAGGTGGAGACTTACTAATGGGTCAACTCAAATTTTTTTTTGCATAACGCCTTAAAACTCATGTAATAAACTTTATAACTAAAATTTTATATGAACTATTTTATTTTTATCCAATTTGTCAACAATCTCTTTTAACTCCCGATAGAACTAAATAGTTTAATCTCTCATCAGCAATTATTAATCTTAGATGAGCTTTAATCAATTTTAGTTTACTTAACATTCTTTTATTGTATGCAAAAGTTTCTGGATATGACAAAAACAGCAAATTTGATTAGCGCATGGCAAAATACGCTTTAGTTCTTCTGCTTTTGCCATCAAGGAATTAAAACTTTTCATCTTCTTGTAATATACTAAATAATATTTCTGGTTCAGTTTAAACTCAATCCTAGTCTTGAAGATTTGCACCTTGACTGGCTTCTGGAAATATAGAAGTATAAAATTTTAATCGGAGAATGTCGAAAAACAACTTTTTTATTTAAATTCTTATACAAATGTGAAGGAGCAATCGTGATTTTCAGGAGATTAAAAAAACAAAAAATAGTCTACGGTCTGGGTCTTTTCGCTAAATATATATTTTTTTTCTATCATTTTAATTTTTTTCGTCTTTTTACAATTCACAGATTCTTTACTATGACTCTCATAATACAGATCTGGCACCAATCAATTCTATATGTTTAACAACATTCTATATGTTTAACAACATTCTATATGTTTAACAACATTCTATATGTTTAACAACATGCGTAGTGATAATTAAAAAGTTAATTTGCTTTGTGAGTGTTTTTCATATCATATGGTAAATTATTAGGAGAAATAATTGACTAATTATCTAAATTAGATGTATGAGTGTTTGAAAATCTAATTAAATATACTTTTAAATACTATTTTATAGCTAATGTTACATATGCATAATATACAGAATGTTTCATAAATTTATATATATTATTGGCTATTTGATTTTATGATTCTTTATGATTTAAAGCTTGTTCAATTTTTTACCATTATCATGAAATATCGTTTTTTTTTTACGTACATATGTCTTTTTAAGTTTAACCTGAATTGGCTTGCCTGCGGTTCAGCAAACTTACCCACTCTACAAGATTGATTGATTCAAATGGTTAAGATGGTTCATTATCATATGGTTTTTCAAAATTGAAGGTAACTTCAAAAGATAAAAACCATGGTATCATTTTCCTGTCAACCACATCTAAAAAAAAAAGATACACTTTTCCATAAATCTTTTAAATAATGCTTTCTTATCATTTGAAGATAGTTGTATAATTATCTGTGCATTTGTTGTAAATTATTTAAAGAGGTTCTAAAGTTGGCTTCATCCCAACCAGATTCTGATCATGGTTTAGTTAACTATAATCAAAACCTTGAGATTGAGCATGATCTTGGGATGGAGCAGACTCTGGAATATCTTTAAATAACTCACTACAAATGCACAGGTTATAATTTAACTATCTTTAAATAATAAGAACAGCTTGATTTCAATGTAAAATCTATGAAATCCATGTAATCATTAAAATAGAATTTCTGGCACCAAAAGGTCCAAGCTTTTGCCAACCTTTAAAAGTAAATCTTCTTATACATTTACACTATCTACTAAAAGATGAAGTTCTGGTGGAGGATTTGATGCTGAACTTAATCATCTGGATCAACATTAATAAGTTTAAGACATTAACACATAAAATATTGTTAATGGCATGTTATAAACGCAAAAAATTGAGCTCAACCTAACCACTAATTAATTCCACAAACAAAGTTTGTAGAACATTGTGATTTATCCTACTATTCTAAACATGGAACAAAATAATTTGATCCCATTATTGCTAGAATCAATTGAAACTAATAATTGCATTAAAAATTCAAGGCAAACAGATGCTATAATTCTGTAAAGAGTATTGTTACCTGTACAAAGACTTAAATATATATAAAATAATATATAAAATTATTATATATTGGATTATTTTTTTTTTTCATTCTAATTTCTGTAAAAACCTGATATAGTAACAACTAAATAAAGATTAAAATAAAACATTAGGTACCTAGTTAAAAGTTAAAATTATAGAACCTCTTTGAAATATTCTTACCAAATTTCTATAGAAATTTGGTAAGAATATTTCAAAGCTTATTGAAAAAATTTGTTTGGATCATTTTAATTATAAGATATTAAAAAAAAGCGGAAAGTTATTATACGCAAGCGCACTAGGATTTTATAAACTTAAGAAAATAATAAATGGGCACGGACTCTCAGCAACAGAAAAAATGTAATTAAAAAACTACTTATTTGTATATTTTAGGTCATAATTTACGCTAATAAGAAATATTTCATTATGAAAAAAATATTAGCAAAAAAAAAAAAATTACATTTTTGTGATTTGTTTACAATTTTTAAAATAGTTTTGCTCATTATTTGAGCATTAAAATTATTTTTTGTTTCAATTATTTAAGATTTTAATTTTTTTAGTAGTTGGGTTAGCTACGTGGATTCAATTTTTTATTCTACATATAAAGATAAAACATTTTGTGCTAAATTTTAGTAAATTAACAATCTTTACTTGATTTAATAACACTAATTTTGCAATAGATATATAAAACTTAATCATTTTTATAATTGAATAAATAAAAAAAATTGCACTAACAACTACTTATTTGATTTTTCTTTAACTCTGTCTATTTTCATACTGAAATCTGTTGAGGGTAAATTATTTTATGTAGCCTGTTGTTGCAAAGACAAAAAGAGTCTTAATATAAAAATTATTTCAATATAAAAATTATATAATCACAATAAAACATTGTTTGAGCTGACCTTAGCTGTTTTACCTGATAATTCTATTGTTTTCCAAAAATAAACTTTTTTTTTTTTGTTAATTTTATTATAAGAATAACTTCAATTTGCCTTAAATAAAGTATTTTGCATATTTCCTCGAAACTTTTTTCTCTATAAAAATCAAAGTGTTTATGTTTCAATAAAGTATATTTCTAAAACATCTATAGTAAAATTAAGTTTAAATTCACTTTTGAAATTGTGAATCAATGATAAACTTTGCTTAAAAATTTTTGTTTTTAATTTTTTCATATATTTTCATATCTACCGTGGGTGTTTCTTTCTTTTTGTTAATAAATTGCATATGTTGTAATATATCAAGTTCTTATTTATTTATTGCTAATTTTATTAGTTACTGTGGTAGCGAATGGGTCGTAGGCTATTTATAACACGATATTAGAGGCCTTTACAAGTTAAAATTATTTCTAAATTAATAGGAGTCTAACCTTCGGCATGACGATATGTAGTAGTAAGTCAAAAAAATTTTATTTATTTTTCTAAATAGCTACTTTTCAACCTAATAATTTAAGAATTATACTTTACATGATATACACGCAATAAACAAAAAAGTTAAAGTTGAAATTAAATTATAGCCTAAATTCCTTTTCTAGTCTATTAAGAGTCTGTACCTACTACTATCTAATTAAGTGCAAAAATATTTAAGTTTATAATTATGTGTAAATTGAGTGAAATAATTTTTTTTTTTTTTAAAAACCCATTGATTTTTGCTCGGGTCACTTTGCTGCTCACAAATAATTGTTTTCAACTGTTGAGATTATATCTTCTTTTATTTTTGAAACAGAAAATGTTATTAATTCCAACATAACTAAAATCAAAAAGTAATAAGTTATCAGACATTTTTGTCCTGATAGTTAGAAGAAATTGCATTAACCTCATCTTCTACCACTAGTTGTTTTCCTACCTGTTTACTCCTTCTTCTACTGACTTGGTGGTCGCTTTAAAAAATCTGTATCACTCATAAAAATATCTTGCATCCACTCCTGTAACATTAGTTAAAATTAAACAAAAAGTAAACAGCAAAAAAAAATACATCGCTATTTAAATAACAAATAAATCAATAAAATCTGTATAACATTTGGATTTTGCATAAAAAATTACTTTGACTAAAGGGTATATCTAGGGATTTTAATTCTGTGAAGAGTTTTTAATTACTTGATATATTGAATCATTGAGATTACAATTTATTTTTAATGTCAAGGCTTCTTTTGCTGTAATCATTACAAGATAAGGTTTTGTATATTAAGCACTTTTCCTTGCTGGAGCTGGAAGATTTTTGACAGATTTTTTAACAACTTTTGAAAAGACTGTTTTTCCTTAGCTTGATTCAGCCCTCAATGTTGCAGTATAGGCAAGTTCTTCTGTACAATGGTCACCAATCAACCTTAATAACTCTAGGCTCTCCCGCAGCAGCGGGAGGGCCGAGAAGTATTAGGAGCCTAAGCTAAATTTTTCATTTTATTTAAAGTTGTCATTCATAAAAATAATATGCTTTTTATTTATTTCATCTAAAAACTTGAAACAAATTGTATTAACTCATACATATACAATTTAGTGAAGTGGTAAGTATAATGTCTTAAGGTTTTAAAGCAAAGCTGTTGTATTAAAACAATAACTTACTTTAAAAAAAGATTACAAAGACGGACGTTGAGTTGGCAGTGGAGTTATCGTCATTGCTAGTGTATATATCTCTCATGAAGTTAATTAGTTCTATAAAACTTTTCTCAAACAAGTATTGGTATTTGTAAAAGTTAACAAAAAATATATTCTTATCTAGGTTAAATATAGACCAAATGATGCTTATTTAATATAATATATTGCTAAATCCTTCAAATTAGCTCATAGCCTAATTAGAAAGCCCTATGATGGCTGTTTCATTACCCGTCTTTTTAACATATTACATTTTCTACGTCCAGACACCCTATGGTTGCTCAAATCATGTTGGACTTGTTATTTACCTACAGCAGTAATTCTATTTTAGTATCAATTAACAAATTTTAAAACTGTATCCTAAAAGCGAATCACAATAAAAAAGAGCACATAAAAAGAAATTAATATTAATATCTTTTTGAATAATTTCTATCGTTAAAAAAGTGATACTAACCTGAATTAACTTTATGATAACATGGATTTTTTTATTTTAGACATTATTAACTTACCAATCTAAACCCCTATAAATATTTTTTCCATTAACAAAAATCTTTCATAAATACTTCAATTCTGGTATACTACTCACTCTTAAGAAATTAGCAAATTTTAGTTCGGTCTATAAAAAAACGGACGATAAATTACTTGCTGAAAACTATTGATCAATTTCACTTAACTTTGTTGCCTACAAAATAGTCAAAATACTTGTTAAGAATAAAATCTTTTAGCACATTAACCATAATAAATGCTCTCAGCAAATTAACGAGGCTTTCTTCACCATAAATCATACGGGACTAATCTAATAGAAACTTTTAATATTATTTCATCTTCTATAACATTTCACCAGGGAGGCCTATTTTTTGTTGCTACGCTATTGACGCTAACCATTCTTTTTCACGTTGCTCAAGTTGAGAGAAGGTTCTTTTATGATTTTCATATTTTATTGTCAGTAAGGAAACAAACGTTTTTGTTTATATCTTCCCTTGTAAATCTTTTTTTTTAATTTTTAATTTTATTCTTTCTTTTTAAATCTTCCAATGCATAAACATTTATCTTAATCTTGACTTTTTTTTTAATCACAGAGCACAAGTTGGGATTATTAATCCCAACTTCATTGATTTTATCAAATCATTTTATTTACAACATCAGTATCCAAGACCAATATCCAAGGTAGTATTTATAACATCGGCATCCAATTTTCACATGTTCATTATATATTTTTTCCAGACATGGTGACAACTCTAAACATTTTTTATTTTAATACTAGTTTCAAATGAGGATGTGTTACAAAAAGTTACGGTAATTTGAGCTTTGGAACAAGAGGAATTAAAACTACGGCCTCCCCCTAACCTTTTGGGAGGAAAGACTGTATTTTAAATATATATTTTTAAATTTAAGATAAAATTCAAACTTATAGACAGAATTCAAATTTCGAAAAAAGATTTGGTTATCTATGGGTTTTTATTTTATTTCCATGGATGAGAAAATGATTTGAGTATAAAACTTTGTGGAACTTTTGAGATTTTATAATTTCAAAAATCATATTTATCAAAAAATATATATTTTTACCTGATATTTTAGTTACTCATTCATCAAAAGCAATCTTCAAAAGCTTTTTGCTTTTGAAACAGATAAATAAATGCCCAAATAAGGCTTTATGATAAAAAAATTTAAACAAATAATCTGAAATTAAAAAATAATTGCAAAACTAAAAAGTATAAAATGTGCGCGAATTAACTTACTAAAATAAAATTTTAGCGGACTTTTTTTTATCTTCTATCAGGTAGAGAAATTATTTTTTTCTTGAATTTAATGTTTGCTAATAAATTGTAACAAAAAATTGATAAAAATGATGCATTAAAAAAATCCACTTTTTAGGCTTTTTGCTTCATCATAAGTTTAGAAATACTTATTAGCGTTTTATTTGGAAATTTTTCTACAAATTGTCTGTTGATGATAAGACAAAGAAATCATGGGTTCATAATTTTTCTAAAGGAAAAAAACTTAACATACTTTGTTTTACTAAAACATTTTAAAGTCTACACCAATTGTTATGTTGTTGGCCTTCAGCTTGTAAAAATTCTAATTTGAAACAATTTTTGACATACTCCAAGGATCTACTTTTATATATAAATAAAAAAAATCATAGCTTTCTCCAAAATCAGAAAAAAAATCTCTTGTAAAACCAATTTTTACAAAAAATTTTGGATCTTATACCTCTAAATTGAATACATTTTAAGAATACAGCTACTTCGAATACAGCTGGAGAATTATCAGATCCTATGATTATTTATTCAGATGTAAAGTAAGTAGTAAAAGTTTCATCTCATTTGAAATTAATTCACAAGATAATAGTGATAGAATTCCAGCAAAAATAATAAACTACCTTTCCATCTCTCATAAAGAAAAAGACACTGATAGTTCAATGTTATTTGATATTAAAGTGGTTATAGTGATACAATATTGAGCCTTACTAGGGATGTAATAAGAGGCCGAAAAATTTATTATTGCTCCTATTATTGCTGATATTCATAATTAAAAATAACCTTCATTATTAAAAATGATAAAATAAAGATGCTTAAATAAAATCAACACTGAACAACTTTACTTTAGATTTATCAACATTTACTAGTTTAAAAAATGCGAAAAAAGTTCCATAGTTTTTTTGTTTCAAAGTGTTTGTCAAACACTAAGCAGCAGTTATGAAATACTGGGACGAAAATAAGAAAACAACCTGAATACGGAAAACAATGTTTAGCGTTGAATTTGTTGAGCAATTAATCTTAAGACAAGATCATATTATAATAACTTGTTTATAATGAGAAAGAGTGGACTTTTAAAAAAAAATCTCACTGAAACAGGAATTTCTTTTATTTATGATGAGATTGCGCCAGGAATTTTTGGTTGAAGACTTAGCCTTTCAATTTTGTATATCTGCTGGAACTATTTTTAAACTATTATGACTTAGATTATATTATTATTTTAAGAGTTACAGAGCTTAATTTTTTGGCCTTTCTGTAATAGAATTGGGAAACTATGCAAACTGTTTCAAACGACTATATCCATAAGTGAGAATAATTGAGGATTTTTCCAAAATATTTTTTGAAACACCTAATTCTTTTTGAAATACAAGCTTTGATGTGGAGCGAATATAAACATTATGGAACATTCAAATATATATCTTAATAGAATTAACTCCAAATTAACCAATTTCATGGATACTCTTTATACGGAGCGTGCCTATGAAATTTTTATTGTCAGAAGTAATGGTTTTTATAATATACATTCTTAATATGCTCTATGACCATGTTTTAGCTTTAAAAATAAGATCTTGCATATAAACAGTTTTTTATACCACCATGTGCTTCCTAAGAAATACAGATGTCATATGAGGATGCTTGATAAACATCAAGCATTGCTAATGTACGCATTTATTTAGAGCAGAAAATAAAAAGGATAACAAGGATATTAAAAATAACGCACCCGTTATTATGTTTACCAAAACAGTATACTGTGTGTATGTGCTGCTATATCAAACTTAAGAAAATCATTTGCTTCTAAATATCCCTTTAAAAAAAATGAAATTTTTTTAAAGGAACATTTTTCTTTGAGATGAAAATGAATTTACTAAATAATTTTTTTCTTTAAAAAAAAGTTCGCTTATAGTGGAGCTTTATCTTCTTTAACGTTATGGTTTAGGCCTAATCAAGAATGAATTTAAAATTATTTCCTATTTAAACTACTGTTTAATTGTTTAAATAACTGTTTAAATTTTAGGTACTTGTTAGGGGTGAAGCAAAAACTATTTATTTTTTAAAAAAAAGGCAAACCATGTCTATTAAATTTTAGAACAATTTTTGTTATTGTAAACCTATAAATACAAAAAAAATGAAGCAATATTTTAAAAGATATAACTTTTTTCAAAAAAAATATTTATATTAATTTATTAGTCCTTGGCCTTGGTCTTGGCTTTGAAACTATTGGCCTTGGTCTTAAGCCTTGAAAATTTAGGCTGTGGCCATGATTGTTTTGCTCTTGGATTTCAAAATAAAAATGCATAAAATTAAAGAATTTAAAGTTTTCATTCTATATTTCTATGTACTTTTGTTTTCGATTTTCATATATATTTACAAGTATATTTTCTTATTGACTTCACTGAATTCTGTGCATAACCTTGGTCTATTTTTACATCATGTGGTTTTATTGTCACAGCACTTGCTACCTAGAGTTTTGTTAATAATTAGCCTTAAAAAAAGACAAAAATTTAAGTCTTTAGTCTTGAAATTATTTACGCAGGTCTTGGCATTGAAACTCTTATTCTTTCCTTGACCTGAAAACTCTTGGCTTTGTAACATGTGGCCTTGGTCTTGGCCTTGCTATATTTAGCCTTGTTAACAGCTCTGGTTTCAAAGCATAATTATTTTAGAAGAAGGAATTAAATGTAATGGCTGATAAGAAGGAGTTAAACGTAATGATTGATTTCATATAAATCATAAAACACATTTAAAGACATATTGTTGAAAATTAAAACTTAATACAAAAACGATATTGAGCCCAAGAGTCATATTCAGTCTCAATCTTTTAATAATGCATAATCTTCTTTTTTTAAATTGATAATAAAAACAGTGAAGCCAAGCTCAACATATTTCATACTGAGTGAAACCAAGCGCAACATATGCCACTGCATTGGTAAAATTCATAAGGACTTTTTTTGGCTTTTAAGTTATTAATTTATCACGGCTTGCAATTTGTGAAAAAAATACATTTAATTTCCAAACACACCCTTCTATATGGGAGATAAATGCTAAACGGAATTTCATAAAAAATTAAGTGACTTTTTTCAACTAATAAGACAGTGTATCATTCATCCTTTGCATAGAAATTTTTTGTCGCTTCTTGCTTGTGGCTTGTGATTAATTCTTCATTTTATCAAAACAGTTATAATTTTTTTTACGATGGAAATATTAGCAACAAAAGAAGATGTTAGGGCCTCTTAGAACTGATATTTTTTAAGGATATAAGAAAAAATACTTTCCACAGATAAGCTAAGCTAATAATTTAAAATCGCAAATGGCGGAAGCGTTTATTTAATAATGAAAATAATTATTTCCTAATTATTTCTGAAAAAACTCTAATTCAATATCCGTGAAATTATTATAAATGCCGCGTAATTGAGACATTTGACTTGCACACTTAAATTAAACATTTTTTTTCAAACACCAGATTATACCTTTTATTTGTATAAAAATTCCTTAAAAAATTATAACGAAATAAAATTATATAAGTTAAATAAGTATTAAATAGTAATAAATAAAATAAAAATAAATAAAACAACTTATAAGATTATGTTTAAAAGTTCTATAAAAAAAAGGGTCTGGTACATAAAGTTTTCGTTTTTTATCTTTTATATATTAAATATATACTGTTTTTCATATATTATATTATAATATTACATTCTTATCATATCTTATCATAAAATCACACACACACACGCGCGTGCGCACACACACACTTATCATATCACACACACACACACACACTCACACACTCACACACACATACACATACACATACACACACACACACACACACACATCCCGAAAAGATCTTAAAGATATTTTTTGCCAAGTTAGGCATAGAAAATCTTTTAGCCGACCAATATTGTTAAACAAGAAGAAAAAAAAAGGTCCTCGTTGGCTAACATTTGCTAACTGCCAATTACAAATCCAATTTTGCAAACTCCACTGTCAAAATTTGCCAAATAATTATTTTCTTAGGGCGCCTACACACAACCCGATGCCCCCCTCTTGCTCGAGACGGCCCTGCATACAAACACTTTTTGTTTACATAAGTGTTAGTGTATTTTACTAATAGGGCGCTCGTTGTTCTTAAAAAACAGAACAATAATAAAATAGTAACAAAAACTTATCTTATATTGTCTACTGTACTTGCAAAAATTATATTGTTTTTTCGACGAAATCAAAACAGAATATTCCAAATGATGTCACTATTTCAGTTGAAACGGATTGCCTTATTTCAATCATATCAAGTGACAATTATTGAAAAAATCTTTTCGAGAGACGAATAGTGTGGCAAGTTCCCATGACTTTGATTAAATTTAATATATATACGAGTAGTTTAACATAATTTTTTTTTCAGGGAGGCTTACTAGAAAAAACGACTGAAACAAAAGGAAATGCCCAATAAGCTACTCAATGATATGCAAACACAGAAAAATATAATTTATGTGAAAAATTTTAACAAAAATGCTCTTATTAAGAATGAAATTCGTTCTTAATATGAGCAAAAAATAAAAAAAGAGGGAGGAGGGTCGATAAATTTTATGACATCCTTTTTAAGGGGGGTATAGAAAAAAAGGACAACCGGTGACAAAGGAGGGACAGTGGGAGGGAATCAAAATATGTTTTAAAAATGGTGACGTTCTTTATGGACAACTCCTTTTTGCAAAAACAATATGTATTAGTTTCTAATTTTAAAATTATTAACATTTAGACTTTTAAGAAGGGCAGAGATTTTTTTTTTTTTTTTGGTTTATATTTGTTAATCGTTGTACAGCCCATTATAAAAATAATAATATAAACTTACAATGACATAAAACATAACAAACATAAACAAGGTATCTGAAAGAAGATCGCAAGGACCTTGTCGTCAGAACCTTAAAAAATTTAACAAATATAAGATAGAAAAAAAAAATTAATAAACTTTTACAAAATTGCAATGCAAACAATCTTTGTCTGAAGAAAGATCAAGAGGATCTTCTCATCAAATTTTTATACAAGAGTAAACCAACATATAAATTAAAAAGTAAAAAGTATAAGAATAATAAATAAAATAAGCAGGAATAAACTTCTATAAACATAAAACTTTTATAAACAAAAAAGAATATATATATATTTTTAACTTTTACTACTAATAATAACTATTATCTAATAAAAAAATGAGGTTTTTCAGTTTTTTTTTAAAAAGGCAAAAAGTAATAGGTACTTCAAAATTAAAATTCGCCAAAACAATTTTATTCTAAAGGTGTGGCGCTCGATAGGTAATGCAAAATTGATTAAAGTTTGTTTGACAGAATGGCTCATTTAAAAAGTTATTATTTCTCAAAATATATTTACTGTCAGGTTTAAAAGAGAAAAGATCTTTGAATACGGCTAGGGATAAGTTATTTATCCACATATACACAAAACATAAAATATTAAATAATTTTAACTCGTAAATATTCAGAATTCTCATTTCAATAAAATAATGCTTCGAATGAGAGAAGCGATTGGCAAAATTGATTATACGGATTGCGCTTTTCTGACGGAGATAAAGACGTTGCAACTTACTTTTTTCTGTACTTCCCCAAGCAATATTGGCATAATTTAAATAACTATGTATAAATGAATTTCTTATTGAGAAAGATTCAAACAGCCAATTTATTATGGTTGGCGACGACAAGATTTTTGCTTCAGATAAAGTTAAGGTACTTGGGGTAACAATTAATAAGGATTTAAAGTTTGGTGATCGCACTAAAGCTCTATGTGGATAAGCTAAGAGTAAGTGCTTTGCCTTTTCCCGAATAAGAAGTTTTTTATCTTATAAACAAGCAACTCTATAATTTAAAGCTTATTTTTTAACAAATTTTTCAAACTGCCCTTTGATTTGGATGTTTTACTCAAAATACAATGACAACCTTATCAATAAAGTTCACTTCACATAGTCCATAAAAAATGTGATTTGTCTTTGATTAAAATGTTAAAATTAAATAATAATCCAAGAATCCATCTTCGAAATTTGCGATTTCTAAGGGTTAAAGTTTTTAAATCTTTTAATAGTTTAAACCCTGAATTTATAAAGGGCTTATTTATAAAGAAAAATTTACCATTTCAACTTAGATGTTGCAATAAATTGATGCTACCGTCCCAAGGATCTAATTATAAAAATAAAAATAATGTTTTAAAAAGAGCCACCTCGCTCTGGAATTTCTCTGACAACAAAACCATGAGCTCAATGGGAAAAAATGTTTTTGTAGAATTTGTAAAACCTAAATTTATTATTATTACTAATCATATTATTTTTACAAATTTATAAGTTTGTTTTTTTCTTTTTTTTCGATATTTGCGAATTTATTTTTAAATTATTCTTTTTTTTTCGGTATTTGCGAATTTTTTTTTTTCCTTTTACGATATTTATGTAGTTCTTTTTTTTTTCTTCTTAAGATTTTTTATGCATGATATTTTATTTAAGTACGTTATTATGCTAGTTGTTGCTGATTTTTTTTAATGGATATTTTTGTTTGTTTTTATTGTCTATACGGTTAATAATGTTGATTTTAATTAGTATATTTATAAAATACTGTATGCAATTAACTGTAAATAAAGTTTTAAATAAATTAATAAAAGAGATTTGCTTCAGATCCAGTTTCTTTTGGTGTTTGAGATAACTAACATGGAGCAAAATCCAGTCGTTTAGATATTAGTAAAAAGCGCTATGTTTAGGTACGCATGCGTAAGAAAATACAGAAAACTTTTGAACTTTTAAAATGGCTACGGTTCTTAACTACAGATAACTAACATGGAGCAAAATCCAGTCGTTTAGATATTAGTAAAAAGCGCTATGTTTAGGTACGCATGCGTAAGAAAATACAGAAAACTTTTGAACTTTTAAAATGGCTACGGTTCTTAACTACAGATAATATTCTATATGGCAGCAGTTTATTTGTTAATTAATTTCTGAAATGCCAATGATGTAGCCTTATTTTTAACGTAAATTAATATACTAATACAAAAATTTCACAAAAAATAAATAAAAAGAGGTAATAAAAATCTTAGCGCGCTTAAACTTTATTTTTATTTAATACCTTTTTAGTGTAAATCATAGATTTGTTTATTTATTTGAAATTAATTTTCTAAAAATGTGACTGTAGGATTTCAAAAATTTTTTTTTTAAACTTCAGATAAATATGTTCTCTATGTATGATATTTTTCTGGTCATTGCTTCAACTTTTTTTCCATATAAAAATGAGTTTTTGGCTATTTCCTAATATATAAAAGTGCAATTTCATTGATTATATTGTTATTTATTATTTTTATGACTATATATATATATATATATATATATATATATATATATATATATATATATATATATATATATATATATATATAATACGTACATATGTGTGTTTTTTGTTTACGTTCTTATATTTTACAAATAAAGTTCTCAATGCTCTCAAATACGTATAAAGAACAAAGCACTAATAAATTAATAAAAAACAATTATGTAATTTTGTATTTAAATCATACTTTTACCTTCTGTATACAGAAGTTAAAAGTACACACACATACTTTCTGATACTATAGTATCAGAAAGTATCCTGGTCACTTTACAGTGACCAGGATACTTATATATATGTACATATATATATATATATATATATATATATATATATATATATATATATATATATATATATATATATATATATATATATATATATAATACGTACATATGTGTGTTTTTTGTTTACGTTCTTATATTTTACAAATAAAGTTCTCAATGCTCTCAAATACGTATAAAGAACAAAGCACTAATAAATTAATAAAAAACAATTATGTAATTTTGTATTTAAATCATACTTTTACCTTCTGTATACAGAAGTTAAAAGTACACACACATACTTTCTGATACTATAGTATCAGAAAGTATCCAGGTCACTTTACAGTGACCAGGATACTTATATATATGTACATATATATATATATATATATATATATATATATATATATATATATATATATATATATATATATATATATATATATATATATATATATATATATATGTATATATATGTATATATATGTATATATATATATATATATATATATATATATATATGTATATATATGTATATATATGTATATTATGTATATTATGTATATATATGTATATATATATAATATATACATATATATATATATATATATATATATATATATATATAATATATATATATATATATATATATATATATATATATTATATATGTATATACATAGTAACAAAAATAATAAAAGTAAAGAACACTTCAATATATTATCAATATTGAACCTATTTATCATAGAACCTATTTTATAGGGTTTTCCTAAAATGAACATTTTAGAACAATATATGCTTCCACTAGTGATGTAAATTTTCCAGTAAAATTTGATTCAAAATTAACCGGTAAAATTTACCGGTAAATTTACCGGTAAATTTTAATTAGAGAACGGTAAATTTTCCTTTAAAAAATCAAAAAAAAAAAAAGAAAAAAAAATAAGTGAAAAAAATTTTCAAAATTTACCAGGCGGTAAATTTTCAAAATTTTCCGGTAAATTTACCGGAAAATTTTCCGGAAAATTTTCCGGTAAATTTTACCTTCGCAACACTAGCTTCCACACACCTAATGTGTTTTATATAATAAAAAAAACTAGTTTTTAAAATTTTTTGAATAAAAAATACTTAAAGGACTCCCTCAAGACCCTTGAACATATCAAGTTCCTAATATTATTAAAAAATTTTTTTAAGTATATCATGTTGGTCTTAAGTGAAGCAAAATTATATGAAAATTTCAATGTTAGATTTAACGCCATAAAAATGAAGTTACTTATAATAAGCTAATAAAAAGAAATATTTTTATCAATTTTTAGTAATATTTTTTTTTCACTAATTTTTTAAAATGTCATTATCATATTTGAAATTTTCAGGATTTCGCTTAATTTGATACACTTTTGATAATTTTTTTGTTGATAACATTAGGAACTCGTCATATGCTTAAAGGTCTTGATGGATTCCAAAAACATTTTTTCTTCTAAAAATTTTTAAAACCAGTGTTTTTTTTATCCTATAAAACACATTTTTATAATATAAAATTTTACATACAATTATTTTTTATAATACAAAAGTATTTTGATAATGAACCTTTTTTATGTTACCTTTACCTTCAGTACCAGAAATTAGCTAAATTGCTAATATTTGTTTGTAGTATATATATTTTTAATTATTCACCTCTACACCGACTACAGATGAGGAGGCTAATTTTGTGGCTACAACCCTTTCTATAACGAACCTCAACAGACACGGCCGCTGCATGAGAAATAAGTTGACAACATGCCTTTAAGAATACTGTGTTAGGCTAACACAGTATCATTAAAGTTATACTCACTGGCTTACTAAGCCAGTTACAGAAAAACTTACTAACTATATATATATATATATATATATATATATATATATATATATATATATATATATATATATATATATATATATATATATATAGATAGATAGATAGATAGATAGATAGATAGATAGATAGATAGATAGATATTAAGGAATTATGAATAACATATTTGTGTCATTATATTTTAATACAAAACAGTCTTATATTAACAAGTAAATAATGCAGTGTAACAAAATATATTTCTTTAATCTTTTTGTTAAAGCTTATGCTGCAATTAAAACATTAGTGATCTCCCAAAAGAATGTTTCCATCTATTGTCATTCACAAACAAGAATTGCTAATTTTTAAAATAGTTTCAATACAATATTTGCACAATTCCCTAACATAAGTTGTGCAAAGACTGGTTGCAGATAAAACTTTTGCTCTGTATACCTAAGTAAAAAATCTAAAATAGTTATGTCACAAAAGCACCACGCAAATAATGAGCAACCTGCAAATGTAATATAGAACTACTTTAAGAACTTTTTCCTTAATTAGTTTATGTGTTGAAGATGTTCCGGACTTAACGCCATTCCTTTCGAAAAGTTATTTATATTTTGCAGGTTTCGTTTAACTGTAAATATTTAGTAAGTCAGATGAATCTAATTAATATTAACATAACTAATAACTACAAATAATAATCCTTATTATTAAATGAAAATAATTTATTATACTTTGTACTAAGTTTGTTGAATATTGAAACAAAAAAATAAAAATGCAGTAAAAAAGAATACTCTTATGCTAAGATTTCCCCTATTTTTTAAGTGTAAATATGCAATTATATGCATTGAAACAGTTTATATATATTTGCATATACGCAAATATATGCACTTATACATTTAAAATGCATACTTGCATAACTTGCATAACAAGCAGGTCTTTATTGTCTTATTCTATTCCACAGCCCTGATGTATGTATATTCATATAATATATATATATATATATATATATATATATATATATATATATATATATATATATATATATATATATATATATATATATATATATATATATATAATAATATATATATATATATATATATATATATATATATATATATATATATATATATATATATATATATATATATATATATATATATATATATGTATGTATTATTGTATACATACACACACATATATAATATATATATATATATATATATATATATATATATATATATATATATATATATATATATATAAATATAAAATTTATATAAATTTGTGTGTATACAATAATACACACAAATACATATATGTGTGTGTATATATATATATATATATATATATATATATATATATATATATATATATATATATATATATATATATATATATATATATATATATACATATATATATATATATATATATATATATATATATATATATATATATATATATATATATATATATATATATATATATATATAAATATATATATATATATATATATATATATATATATATATATATATATATATATATATATATATATATATATATATATATATATATATATATATATATATTAGCAAATAGTCATTACAGTAAAAACTATTTTTTATATTGAAAAAAAGTTGAAGCAATGACCAGAAAAATACTATAAATAAAGAACATATTTATCTGAAGTTTAAAAAAAAAATCTTTGAAATCCTACAGTCAGATTTTAAGAAAATTGATTTCAAATAAATAAACAAATCTATGAGTTACACTAAAAAGTTGTTAATTGTAAACAAAGTTTTAGTACGCTTTAGTACGATACTCTGTGATGTGACAATTAAGTCTTCTAAGAGCACCTAAAATAACCACAGAAAAAATGTGTATATATATTTTTGAACCACATTGATAAGTTTTGATCTAGTTTAGTTTAAAACAAGTTCTTTACCTAATCTTTTAGGGAAACCATTTTAGATTTGTTTGATCCAAAGCTCTAGTAACAGTATTTAAAAAAAAACATTTGAGAAAAATGAGGTAAAAAATATAAAGTTTGTGGCATGAATGGAAAAAAGCTCAAAGATCAACAAAAAATCACTTTACGATAGCTAAAGTGTTAATTTATCTATCGTAATCAGTGAAAGATAGGTACAACATATTTTTAAATAAACGAGCGCAGTGTTTTTTTTTTGGTACAGGAACACATTAAGAAAATATTGAACAAATTAACTGGATTTGACGTCAAATCCAGTTAATTTACGCCAATGCTTGGAAATTGATGTAAATTTAGTCAAAAATCATAAAAAGCGTAATTTGGAACAAGAAAAAGTAGAAAAAATTTCATCCTCTACGACACGGCATAAAAATTAGTTGTCGAATAAAAAATTATGGGTACATATTTGTTTATCATTTTCAACACCTCTTTAAAGCCTATTTGCGTTAAAAAAGTTTTCTCCGCAAAAATTATTATCGTTAGATTGCAGAGCCTAAAAACAATTTTTTAAACACTTATTAGGTGTGTAGCTAAATATAATCTGATTTTTACTCTAAACTTAAAATATTCACAAGTTTGAAATTGTAGTATTATATTCTTAACGTTTATTATATTATTGTCATGTTTATTATTTATTATATATTTATTATACATAAGGATTATTGTTAACTATATATCTATTATATTAACTAGTAACGTTTATTAGGTATTGTGGTTTATCCTGCTTCGACTAATTACCATACAAAGGCAACATTACCAAGGCCCGCGAAGACGAGTTCAGCTCACTAAAGAGCATCATAACCCGCTTCGCAGACCAAGAGCGATTTAAAGAATAACGAAGGATAATAGGGTAAAAGTCAGAAGAAGTTGAGTTAGAAAGATAGCATAGTGAAAGCGGACAGATATTGCACTGATGCAAGAATGTGCAATTAATTAATAGCTTATAAAATATTAACTTTTCAAATACTATTATTAGAATAAGAGCAAATTATACTCAAACCAGCAAAACAAGCAAACCAGCAAACAAGCAAAACAAGCATAAGATCCTATATATAACTCTTTTTCATACTGAACAGAACTTTTTACACGATAAAAACATTTCAGTATAATCCATAAAAATATGCGTGTATATACAACAATTTTCCACAATAAAACTTGTGGAGTATGTTTCTTAATAAATTTGTTGTGTCAATATTTACAAGTTGTTAAAAATCGATTTTAAATTCGAAATATTGCATGTTGCAGTAGTTCATGGGAGGTCGGACGATCGGACTCCTTTATTTCTAAACATCTAAGTACCAAATCACGTAATCCAGGTCCAAGCGATTGAGGTATGGAAGGAGAACAGTTTGCGCTAGCAATCTAAACACAAATTAAACCATAACACAATAAAGTTTATAATAAATCATTATATAATTAATATAACAATAGAATAGTAATAATAGACGCGTCTGTAAAATAAATAGAATATTGCTATCCTAATACCGTAAACAAGTTAACAAACTTATAGCTTGTAGAAACCTTCGTGACGATGGTAGTGATCGACTGTTTGTTGAGATGTTATTTATAAAGAACATTTTTAAGCGATAATATAAAAATACATATACCTTAAACATTAACGCAAGATGATTATCGCTATGTTCAGTTCCCCACGGGTGTTGAGAGGTTGCCATTTCTATGACGCAACATCCTAAACTCCAAATGTCACATTTACGTCCGTAATGTGCACCTCGCAAAACCTAAATACATAAATATATAAACATTTTTTTTAAATTATAGTTGTAAAAAATTGCTTTAACTCTTCCATAATGACTTAAATAAATGTTTTTGTTGAGTTTTAGATGAAATGAAACTATATGATTATTTCAACAATAATCATCATTTTATTAAAAAATTATTATTTAAGATTTAACTGCATAGAAAATGATATTTCTTTTTAAGTTATAATAAATAAAATATAGCTAAAATAATTACTAATTAAAATATACCAAAAACATTAATAGGTCTGCACAAAGTTCGAAACAGACCAGTCAATCTTTAGTTTACTGAACTATTAATTTTAAATTAAAAAGTTTATTTTCTACATTTTAGTACCAAAAAAGTTATACTTTTTTGCAAATAGTTTTTGCGATATTTTTCTACTTTTTAGTCTTTAGTTACGGTATTTGATAATTCGAATTATTGTAATGTAGCATTGTTATAGTTATGTTGCAATATTACTATTAAGCAATGTTCAGACTACAAAATATAAGAGGAAGATTAGTGATTAAGTTCACTAAAAGCAAGCGACATTGTTGCATTTAGATAAAATATTTATCTCAATGTTGGGTAAATGTTATTAAAATATTACACAAATATATATATATATATATATATATATATATATATATATATATATATAATATATATATATATAAACATTTAAATCCAATATTTTTTCTTTAAAAATTATTTAAATACAATTTTTTTTTTGTTAGATAAGTTTTGCTGGTGCAAAACTCATCTAACAAAAAAATCCCATATCACCTAAGCACATGCACGAACCCTTACAATACTGCTGTCAAAAATTTGTGTCAGTCTCTGATAAAAAGCACTAAAATCAAATGTAATATATACACACACAGATGGTTATGAAAGAAAAGAATTCTATATTTAATCATTTAAACTAGATTTATTCTCTACTTGAAATTAAAATCTGTACTTAAAATAAAAAACTCTGAGGATGTTCTGAACAATATGCACACACACACAAAAAAAGCCTTCTGTATCACATGAAAAAAAGCTCACACCAAATGAATCAAACAGAATTAAGTAATCTCATTCAAGAGTTATTAAAAGAGAATACCAAAATTTTAGAGTCTGCAACTAGGAATCAAGACTAGAGCTAAGGATTATTTTTAAATATTATTTCAAATTTTCAATATAGAGAACACCAGCAGTATATAATTAAAAAAAAAATTTTTTTTTTTACTTTGTTGCAATGGTCCAATAATATGTTTGAATTTCAACCATAGTCCATCTGAATGAAGACTATTCATTGACTCCACCAAAAGGTTTGAAAGATGTGTTTACAGTGCCAACAATTTTAAATCTATTCTTGCAACCAATTCAGCTCAAACAAAGGAGACTAATGAAAAACTTACTGTTTTCTTCAAATCAATCAAATATGCTTGACTCATATGGAATATCTTTGGAAATTTTAAAATCATCACTGTATTCTTACTGTTAACAATAGTACTTTTACATTATATGAATGCAGAAGAAGAGTCAAAAAAGAATATAAGCTCATTACATTCAAGCTGACTAGCCTGCTTGTCCCTAGTAGGTCTTGACAACAGCAAAAGAAAAATGTCATTGCCATTATTTATGATGCCTCGTGTGTGGGCACCATGTTTATAAAAATGAGTTTATTTTTGTTCTTACTTACTAAACATATGTTCCATGATATGAGTAAGCTTACATTTATGTTTGTTATTTTATTCACAGAGTTTATAAAAGCATTTACTTAAAAGAGTTTTAAAACTTTTTCATTAAAGAAATTTACTTTTTTTTTCATAACTACATATGAGAAACACCAATTATATCCAATCTGATAAAATAATTGAAAAAATAATAATTAAGTTACAATAGTGTTTAAAAAATTCATAACATGCATTACAGTCTTTACCATTATTTATAACCAGTCATTACCACGGCTTTTGACATATCTTCAAAATTTTAAATGCGTTACAAAAACTTACTTAATTAAAAAACTAAAAAAAAAAAACGAACTAAAATGCTTAGTCTATTTAAATTACACTTTTGTACATTGTTTTTTATTTTTTAATGTTTAAAGATACATAGATTATCCTGGCAATATTTTAAAAATCCGGAAATTTTTTTTCCACAAATATCCGGAAAAATCCGGAAATTTTTTTTGTAATATCCGGAAAAAATCCGGAATTTACAAAGTGATGTTAACAAGGAGGGAGGGGGCGTGTTCTCCTCCATCTTTTATATTACTATAATATTACGCCAATTTAAAAGTATCCTTATTCAAAAAAGATATACAAATAGAAAAACGTTTAACGCATTGTTACAGATCAGAGGCGCCACCATAACTGAAATCCCATGGGCGTTATTTATTTTAGCGTTTTGGTTTTTTTGTAGTAATTTTACAAAATAAACCGACATATATCCGACACTTTAGCTTGCCAACTTCTTTCAGTAAACATTTTATTACCTGCAAAACACCAACTTTTGGAAAATATAAATGGATTTTATTTTAACTATTTTCGGAGCATACTTCAATCGCAGTAAAAAGATAGGAAATAATAATAATAATAAAACACCAGACTTCTAAAATACAAAAAATAAGAAATCTTTAGTAATAAATATGTTAAAAAAGAAAATAAATAAATAAAAAGTAAAAAGATATTGAATTATTTTTCTGTTATCAGTTAGTTTTCTACAATTAGTTCTTCCACTCAGTGCTTAAAATGTTCTAAACTTAATTTTTAGTACAACGACTTCTTTTATTAAAAAATCTCCACGTTCAAAAATTATAAAAGTTTAAACATTCGTTAGATAAAGTTTAAATAAAAATTTTAAATTTATTTTAACTATGATAAACAAAAGGTGAGGCATTATTAATGATTCACGTGCTCGTTCACGTGATTCAAAATTTAAAAGATTTAAAAATATGATTTTTTTTTAATTGAAAGAAAATAAAATTAATTTTGACACGTGCTTTTTGAATTGAAAAGAAAACGTACCTCAAAATGCAATGTTTTTAAAAACCTAATAATGGCACTTAAAAGCAATTTGATTCACTTGACGTTTAGTCAAAGTACATATGTTTAGATTTCTTTAAAATAATTACATAGAATAAAATCCTTATAGTTTAGAATATAGTTTTATTATATAACACTTATTTGTATGTAATAACTTATTACTAACAAAGTAATTAATCTTAGTAATAATAAGTTTTTTTCACCCTTTACGAAAATAAGTTGTACCGCACGACCATATTACACCACGGTATTACAGTAACTGTAAGATTAATAGAAGTTTCTACTAGTTGAAGGTCATACCAAATTTCTCATTCTTAGATCGAACTATACATTGTTTCACTGCACTCTAGAATTAGATTTCACTAATCTCTAAAGAGTTTAAATTTAACGATTATATCTCATATTTGACGGAAATTAAAAACTGATTTCTCTGACAGCTTTTGTATTTTTCTACCATCGTCATAACTTTTTAAATACCATCGTCAAAACTTTTTAAAGTCTCCAATTAAGGTGGTACTTGGGTGAAAAAAAAGTAAAAATTGAAAATTTCAAAGTGAATGTTTTTAAGTAAACTAAGCTATGCAGAAAACGCTTAAGTAATTTGTTTCATTTAAAATGATTCAGATGATACTTAACTTTCCATTTTAAAAAAGGCAATCTTAAACTCCAAACTCAACTTTCGTAGCAACGCCCATAGCAACCAATTTTGATTACTTGAAAGCCTGTAAAATTATGTTTAAAAACCTATGGTTGGTTTGCTTTAAAGTCATTAAATTGTTTTACAGAAATATAAACTTCATGCAAAAAGTCACCAATTAAATACATGTGTTACATCATGGCATTTAAATTGTTTAAAAGTTGAAAAGCTGCAAGTGAAATAATATCTGTTTATGTTTTTAATCATCGTTTATTTGATTTAGTTACATGGTTTTTTATCTTTTTTTTTTTAGCTTTGTTATAGTTAACTTAATTGGTTTTTTATTTGTTATTATTTTCTTTTTTTATTCAAGTTATTTAGCTATAATGTTCATTATTAAAGAACAACAACAATGAAAAAAAAATTAGGCTTAGTTACATTTATTTGTTATTATTGTTTTTTTTATTCTTTATAGTTGTAATAATAATTAATATTAAAAAAAGAGTCGAGCTATGTTAGAAAGAAAGTCTGGCCACTCAAAAGCATTTTCTAAACGGACATTTAAAGGTAACCAACACACATGTGTGTACACACAAAAAAAAAACACAAGAAGAACCAATTGAGATTCCTCCTTCTAACTTACCTATTTCTTCAAATAAATCTGTCATATTTATCATCAGGTACAACATTACCTTTTATAATCACTAATGTCATTAGTATAATCACTAATGTCATTAATAGAAAAAAGTATAAAAATCGATAATATACAGTTGTGTTTGAAGAATTTACACAAGTAAACAAACTGGTGTCATTGGTGAATGAAGATGATGCAAACTTTATTGATCTGGTTTCATTAGTAATGAAACCAGATCAATAAAGTTTGCATCATCTTCATTCACCAATGACACCAGTTTGTTTACTTGTGTAAATTCTTCAAACACAACTGTATATTATCGATTTTTATACTTTTTTCTATTGACATTTTTATGGAAATTATTAATTTAGTTGTAACATGCCCTGAATGTGACAAAAAGACTATGAGTCAAACATTTAACGTCTTGAGAAAGTAAGGCTTGTCTATACCATTATTGTTACAAGTTGTTATAAGTTATATTGTTATAAGTTCAAGTTGTTGTTAGTGTACAACCTTTCATTCAAGTAAAGAATGTAAATGCAAAAGCAGTCGTGGTAGACCTGTTTGAGGTTTATGTTCGTTTTGTTTTTGATATGAGAGAAATTGGAAAAAGTTATACCAGTTAGAAAAACTCTGTGGATGAAAAAAGTAATTAGAACAGTGCTTTTCCATTGCTCTTAAGCAAAATATATTATTAGAATATAGAAGGCATCAAATGTGCCCACGTACTCTTGATAGTTGGTGTAAATATCAGGCTGACAAAATAAATGGCATAGCAACATACAAACATAAGGGAGGAATTACCAATTGTTGTCCTTGAAGAAAAAAAGCCTGTTTTTTTTAAGTTTAAGTGATGACAATTTATAAAAAAATATCTTTATGGCAAAACTCAAAATAAGTAATAAATAAATGAGTCACTAAATGGAATGATTTGGAGACGATTTCAAAAAGATATCTACGTTTGTAAAACCACTGTTGACCTAGGTGTAGCTTCTGCAGTTATAAATTTTAATGATAGTTCAACTGGAACTCTAAAAGTTTTAAAGGGCATAGGTATTCCACGATTTTATGCAAACAGTTTTGTGTTTCAAATAACAACCAAAGAGTAATGTCAATGGAAAGGAAATCGAAAAAAGCATATTCAAAGAGTTCATAAAAGGTTTCACAAATACTAATCAATGTAGAAGAAATGAAGTATGGTTATGGTTTATATTAGAGAGATTTTTATTATTTTTTATTTACGGTCATCAATCATGAAAATCTTTTTGTTTTTGAAAATTTGAAAGAAATTTAGTGATATTTTAGTATATTATTACTTAAATTGCATTTATCTCAAAATTGAATTTTTTGAACGGTGCGTCATATAACTTTTGATTTATTTGAGCTTTACTCTTGAAATTTTATATGGTGGTTATTTTTTATAAGATACAGGTTTAGAACCAACATTTTTTGAAAAAATATTTTTCGGTCCAGAGTTACCCAAGCCCAAAGTTTTATTTTTAAGCTTTTTTATAAGCAAGGTATTTGAATTTTAATTATCTTAGATCTAGTTATGTAATCAGGCTAATTCTGCTCCCATACCTGTAAAATTGTACTATAAACAAACTGTAAAAATTTTGTTATCATTCTACAGGTGGTTTTTTCTGAATTTGACGCACCGCAAAGTGACCATTTTGAGACCTTTGGACCCAAAAAAGGGTTTTCTGTAATTTTTTTTCTTTTTTTTTTTAAAAAAAGACATAGTTATCTGTTTATAATTGTTGTACCAAAATATCAAATTTAAATAGTAAGAATTAAAGAATTTGGATTTTTCACCCAAGTACCACCTTAATAAGAAATTATGTGAAAAAATGATATTTTCAAGAAGTGTACAAATAGAGATTTGCAATGGTACGACTGGACAGAAAACGAAATAATGATGCAGTAAATTTTGAACTACCGACAAATAAACTGAGAGAAGTTTCAGTCCATAAGCGAAGTGATTTACTTAAAAAAAGTTTTAAAACAATAAAAAAATAAATCTCTTTGCTAATAGCTAAAAGAGCTATTTGTAAAATGTAAATTTACAATTTTTTTTAAAAAGAAGACGCATCGCTAACTTTATTTTAAAAGTAGGAGATCATTCGCTCTTTTGCGCTGGGATTTTTATTAAACTTTAATTAAAATGCTTATTAATTTTTGGCTTACTCTGCGAGGGAAATCTTTTAATCTTTTTGGCTTTGTTTGTTAACTAAATATAACGTTCCGTAATTTATGGACAACAAATTTACTGTTTATATATTCTTGTTACTGTTTCATTTGATAGTAATAAACAGAAAAAATTTTATAAATTGTATTTTCAGAAACTAATTATCCGGAAAATACAAAAAGTTAAAAAAATATCCGGAATTCCGGAAATATCCGGAAAAAGATAATTCCTGAAGATAAACATTTACCATAAAAAATACATAATTAAAATTAAAAAAAAAAACAATTTTTAATACTTATTATAAAAGTTCATTTAGAAGTGTTTTGTTACTTCATTAAAAAGCGTTTCAATAATATAAAAGCATTTAAGATCAAACTTATTTAATTGTAACGGCTTTCTAAAATCCTTGTCTTTTTTTTTCACAAAATTTTGTTTATATTTTCAAAAGCATTAACTTTAATTATTCTTATATTAAAATTCGTTAAAAAGACTTTCGCTGTTGTATAATGTCATCGTTTATAAAAACAAAACAATTTTTTATTTTTTAATAATTTTCATTATAAAAAATGCACACTTTAACAATTTATATATTATAAATTAAAAAAATATATACAACTGTCAATTATACTTAAAAAAAAACACATCAATAAATTGTTACTTTATTTAAAAGCATTTTGCTAAAATAAAAAACATTTGTTTTGATATAATTTATTTTGCTTAAGGTATAATTCAGAATATTTTTGATTCAGCGTGTTTTTATAATGTTTTTTGAAATAGCTGCGGTCATATCGTCAAAGCAAAATGTAATTTGCCTGGTCATATAAAGACATGCGATCGCACGTCTTCCTGAGAAAGACTGCATTAGGCACCATAATTATGGTGCCTAATGCATGGTGCGATGAAGAATCAGCAGCATAAAAACGGTGCTCTAACTTCATCGCACCTCACCTCGTCACACCTATCAAATTAGAAATAAAACACGAAAATTTATTCATACTGAGTAATGGTAAGTTAAAACATCAAACATTGCCAATTGAACTTTGATTGTACTATATATTAAAAAATAACATTTTTTAATCTAAGTAAAAAACTTGGTGATTCATAAACGCATATGGAAATATTAGTATATCAGTCAAAAAAAAATAGAAATAGTCTAAAATATTATAAAATAATAAAAAAATAAAGGAATTGTAAACATTAGCAATTGATTGAAAAAAAAAACATTAAAAAAAATCAGGGACATGATAACTATGCCCAGCTGCTTATGTTGCCCCACTCTAAACTTATTTTTACATTACTCGCTATTTCAACTTTTTTTTTTTAATGCCTTAGTTTTCAATTTGCAATTAAAAATTATTATTAAATAACTTTAATAAAAAAGCTGGTTTTGGTTCTTTAATTGAAAATTATAAAAAATTACCTCTGGTGCCATAAAAGGTATAGTACCAAGTAACTGACCAGAAAACTCTTTTGTACCAGTGCATTTTGAAAGTAATCTTGCTGCAGTCCCAAAATCACTTAGTTTAACTATCTGTCCTGTGCTATCTACAAGTATGTTAGCACCTTTAAGATCACGATGCAGAGTATGGTGTTGATGGAGATATGCCAGTGCTTGTAAAATTTGTCTTGTATAACTTAAAATTACAGACTCGCGAAAAGGACCAAACCGTAATAACAAACGACTAATTGATCCCCCTAAAATGTTAAACATATATATATATATATATATATATATATATATATATATATATATATATATATATATATATATATATATATATGTATATAATAATGATAATAAAACAATTAAAATAAAAAAATAAAAAATAATATTAATTAAGGACATGATTCTTTAGCAAAATGATACAAAACTGATTGAAAACTCTTAATTCAATTTTAGATAAAACAAGGAGCTTGAAAACCTTGAATAATAATCTTTCTAGTGGTCACTACAAAATACTCAGCCTTAATCAATTGATCCCTAATGTTGCAAAACAGGCTAATTCCAAGTAGGATAACTGCTTGTAAAAAAAGTAGTTCAATTCTTCCATGTCATACTTAAATAAGAAAATGACATAATAAAAACCTATCCAAACCAAATAAGTGTAGAACCATGGATAGCAAATTAAAATTAATAAGTCATTATATAAAAAATATATCAACAATAATATCATAACATGTCCTATGAGCTATTTATCATGATTATAGGAAAAAGTTTCATGAAAACTCCAAATAAATACCATTTTAAAAAACTTAAAAAAAGTTATTTTATTGTTAATATCGTATTATTTCATTACCTGGCATTAATTCCATAAACAAATTGTAATGACCTTCATGCTGAGTTGCACCAATGCAAGATACAATATTAGGATGTTTAAGTTTAGTCAACAATGCAATTTCTTCGAGTACAACTTCATGCACTTTGTTTTGTTCTTCTTCACAATTACGACAAAATGATATCTACAAAAAATCTCATAGAAATAACAATAAGAAGTGAAGCTTAAAGTTTTAGTGATCAACAAATACATCAATACATATGTATTTTTTTCAAACAATTATTGTGAATACAAGTAAATATTTTAATATTCTAAATAATTATTTATTTATAAACAAATATTAAGTAATCAACAAGATGGTAATAGTAAAATATTATTCTTAATTAAAAAAACAAGAATTTGTTTAAATTTGTTTAAAAGCGTAAATTTAAGTAAATGATAGTTAAATGAAATGGAGAATGGTAGTGCAAACCCTAACAATAAGTTATCAGACAGATAAATCTCTATTTGTTAATATGTCCTTACAATATTTTTGTTATTATTATATTTATTTTTAATTTGCTATAATTACAGTTTGTTATAATTAATTTATTTTTAATTGCTACTTTTTTAATTTTTAATTATTGCTACACATCTCTCTTTGTATTTCTGAATCAAAATTTTTAAGAAACAAAGCAGCTGCACTGAGAAACAATTTAAATGCTTTCATTTACAAAGCAATCTTTCTACCAATACTGCAATGACATCAGTAAAAACAAAAACAAAAAACAATGGGGCTAATAATTAAAATCCTAATAATATTTTTGCTACTGATAATTTATTTTTATCTTTAATATTTTCAGGTGATTTTTCCTTGATTAAAGTTATGTCTCACTGATTTTTAAACTTTATCTTCAACATTTTCTATTTGAACTTGTCTACTAATATGAGGTTTTTTAATCAAATTTTTCATTTTTTCTTAAGATCCAATATCTGTTATTTTTCTTTTCTGCTTCTACCTTGTCTATTTGATATATTGTATAGCCTGACTTTTCACCCACAACCAACCAGATCTCTTTGCAACAGTTGATATGTTTAGAAAAAATCCAGTTGCAACACTTTAATATGTTTAGAAAAAATCCATAAAACGTGAACTCGTTCAGAACAAATGTGAATTCGTTCAGAACAATTTTTAACCTCCTTATATATCCAACAGTTTGTCAAGCTGACATTCATGTAACTTAACTTTTTTTTTTTTGTTTTTATTCGATTACAAATGTCTTTTTTAATAAACAAATAGCTATGTAAATTATGTAACACAAAAACAATTTCTAAAGTAACTAACTTATTCATTCAAATTTTAGTTACCAAAGTCTTAACTTACAATTACATGCTTTTTTTGCTTGGAGCTCTTTCAAGTGCAATTTTAAAACTAATCAAATTGAAAAAAATGTTTTACAAAGAAAAAGAGTATTGAAGGAACTTTGTAAATAGGAAGAAACGTGACAAAAAATAATATTTATAAAAAAATAAATCTTTTCAATAAAAAAGTAATAAAATATTTTATAATAAATTTTTTAAACTCTATTAAAAAAGAACTTAAAAAATTTGGTCAAATGCAATCTTTTTTTTAACAATTAGAAAATTAGAATCTAGAAAATTATGATGCTTAAATAAATTAATGTAAAAAAAAAAACAACAATTGCTGAGGACTGTTTTACTGATGTATATATGATATGATACAGAATATTTACTGTGTAAAACTCAAGGAACTATTAATAAAACGTAATCAAGTTTATTTTGTCCATGAGGCTTTTCATCTAAATATCGAAAAAGCATGTGAAAATGCTTAACTACTGCATCGCCCACCACATCCATTTTAGACAAGCGATTCACTGCTCGCGCACTCATTTACTTTTGCCAAGGTCTCTATATATATCAAGCCTTCCTGGAAAACATGTGCGGTCACACACCATGTACGTCCACGCTTAAAGTAATTTTTTTAGACAACTTGACAACATTTTTATATAGTAAGTGTTTTAAGAATTCATGGCAAAACAAAGCAATTAAAACTCGAAGAAGTCATTAGTAATTCTTATAAGAACCGAAGACTATGTTTTTTTTTATTATTATATATTTTTTAGTTTATTTTATATGAAATCTAAATAAAATAAGCTAAAAATTATATAATAATAATTAAAAAAAATAATATACCTAAATATTTTACTCTTTTTGTTTTCTTATTTTTTTGGCGTTTGTTATTTTCCACTACTTAAATTGATAAAAACTGAGGAAAAAAGTAGGTAAGAATATAACAAAAATAAAAATATTTTTTGATATACAATTTTTTTGCAACTTTTTTCAGTTAGTATATAAAAGAAATACTATATAAATTGCGCTAGAAACACAAAAAAATTTTAAATTTGTTTTTTCAAATTTCTTTGCTTTTTATCAATGCACAGGAAAGCGAAAAAACTAATGGCTATTTGTTTGGTAAAAAAAATTTTTTTAAACAAGTATTTTATGTAAAAAAATGAAATGATGCTGCAAAATTTTATGGGCTAGTGCATTCTTAATTTAATAAACTTCCTTAGCTAAATTTTTAGAAGCCTGTTTAAAACTTTTTTCAAGTTTTTAAATACATTTTTTCTAGTAATTTAAGTCCATTATCTCTAGTAATTTGTATTAACATTGGAAATTGGGCAATATAAAAGATACAATTTCAGACATGCATCAAATGTGGTAAATACATTTATTAAAGAAACTATATTATTTTTTTATTTAACTTATTCCATCATTAACAAAATTTATTAATCAATATTTTTTACAAATAAACAACTTATTTTCCTTTTTTACTATTATATAAGTATTGAGAAAAAGCATCAAATATAGCAAAAACATTTTTAAAAGCAAAAAGACGTAAAAACAAATAAATGTAATAAACAAATAAACGTAAGGAAAAAAAAATTAACAAAACATCTTATAGTACTAGGATACATAGCAAATTAGTTTCTTAATTAAATGGACTCATAAAAATCATGAATAAAGTGCGCATCAAAACTTTTAGTTGTTGTGAAATCATTATAAAAGATAATGTTTTTTTCAACAACGACTCAAAAAAAAAAAAAAAAAATACTAAAGTTGATTAAAAATTTTATGAAAATTTTTTTTTTTAATTTACTTTTTTAAATAAAATTTTCTAGTTTATATTATTAAACAATTTTGTCTCTTTTTTTTTCAAGATTGCTTTATTTTTTCTAAGTAGATAAGTTTAGCTTTTTGCCGCAAAATATTGAAATGCTTTATAAGTTAAAAAGATGTGAACTGCCGTGGTTAGTTTGTCAAAAAAAAATTACTTTAAACATTGACGAACAAGGCATGCAACCGCTTGCCTTGTTCGTCCATTTTCCGCTAGCATTCTCTAATAATGCATAAAAATAATATTTTTATAAAGTCCCTTCAAATGTAAAAAAAAAAACAACATTTTCTATGCAAAAAAGTTTTTAAAAAAGTATACCTGTTTTACTGCCATCAAACGCCCACTTTTAAAATCCATGGCTTCATAACAAGTAGAAAAAGCTCCTGTACCCAGCAAGCCTCCTTTTTTCCAGTGAATGTTTTCTAAGTATACATTTTTAGGTGAGCATGTTTCACTATCTCTACCATCCTATTTGCGCAAACAAACATAAAAAACTAGTTTTGGCTGTTTTCATGAGGTAATTATATTATAACATTCTATAACTTTTATTAGATGTTTAGTTTTTATGACATTAAAAAAAATTAATTTAAATGCTTTATAACTTGTATATATATATATAATCATATAAATTCTATAAACGATTTATGTGCAGTAGTAGTGATATATATATATATATATATATATATATATATATATATATATATATATATATATATATATATATATATATATATATATATATATGTATATATATATATATATATATATACATCAAGGGGCGAATTAAATGATCCTGAATTGAAAATTCTGTGAAAAATTCTGGTCTTTAAATTGAAAAATTCTGGTCTTTAAAGAATGGTCCGAAAAAAAACGCGCACAAAAAAAAAAAAAAAAAAAAAAAAAAATTTGAAGACCAGAAACTTTTACGGAATTTTCAATTCGCAATCATTTAATTCGCCCCTTGTATGTATGTATATATATATATATATAATTATATATATATCTATATATATATATATCAGGCGATAAAGTGTCAGGCGATGTGAATTTTACGTCGTCCAAGAGCGATTTTGCGTGTAGCTAGGGCTATTTGCGTCGAGCAAAAAAATTTTTGTTTAAGTATATTTAAAGATATTTTTGAGCGGAATTTTAATGAAGTAATTTATGATTATTTTAACATTTAATAAAGTATTTTAAAAACCGCACGCAGTTGATATAAAAGTTTGAATTACAAAAAAATTAAATATGCTCATTATTTAAAAGTAGAAAAAATTCATGTAATAAAAAAAGTTTTTTAAGCTTTTTTTTTAATTTTTTAAAAATCTTTTTAAATCTTTTTTTTAAATCTTTTTAAGTTAACATTTTAATAAAATTATTCAGCAATAGCAAAGTTGTCGATAAAATTGAACAAAAATACTTTCTTTTAGTTTTAGATTTTTAACTTAAATAATTATTTTATGGGGGTTTGTTAGGTTTTAAAATTATTCCATAGATTTAAAAATATTTATTAACTGTGAGACGTATTTAAAGTATTTAAGAAGTATTTAAGTAATTTCGAGAAAACATTTTAAAATTTTACTTGATTCAATAAAAAAGTACAGCTATTAAAATTTTTGTAAAAAGTAACTCGAAAAAAATTACTCAAATAATATCAATCGTTTTTTTGTTAAAAGTTACCGAAACTCAACAAAGCGTGCTCAAAAACAGCTGCTGAAAAATAGAACGTCAATAGTTTTTCGAATAACTTTTAAGAATAATTTTTTCGCTGAAATATTTCTTTTATACCTATAAGATTTTTATTCTAACATTTTATTTTATTTTACCAAAAATTTATCACAAAAAATTCCTTGTAAACATTAAAAATCTATTCAAAACATTCGTTAAAGTTTTTTAGTAATACGAGTGATTGTGCTTATCAACTGTTTATGAAAATATATAAAAATAAATAAATAAAAAAATATTATATAAAATCGCTAGTAAATTTATTAGCTATTGCACAGATTTTAATTGTACAATATTGAAATTTCCAGTTTATTACTCGCTGACTTTTTAAAAAGAAAAATTAATTATTTGAAAAACTTTAAATTACATATTTGAGAAAAAAAAAATCAAATATTAGCAAATTTTATAATTTTTTTTATGTTTTTTTTTCGTTTAGTATAGACAAAACATGTCAAACGTCGAGAAAATAAACAAATGTTTTTACATTTTAAAAAACGAAACGTTCTAAAATATTTTTAAATAAAAACATTTCGACGTTAATGATTTAAATTAGTTTT
>NC_061168.1:10653027-10725527 GCF_022113875.1 Hydra vulgaris
TATATATATATATATATATATATATCAGATACCAGGCTTTCTAAAGAGACACGTGTGGTCGCACGACTTGAATGACCACGCATATATTTTTTTTGTTGATAACTTGGCCATAATTTTATTGCATATATTAAAAATGACGCATTTTAAAAACGCACATAAATATATTTTTTATTAATGACAAAATAAAAAGATAAAAATAATATATAAATATATATATTTTTTATTTTTTATTTTTCAATTTGTTTTTGACATTTGACACAATTTTTGCGCTTTTTCGTTAAGTTTTTATTTACAAAATGAATTATGTCATTAAGTAATTATTTCTTCCCGTTGGTTTGAGAAAGTTTTAACTAATACTTTTTATATAAGAAGAATTAAAAAAAAAAAAAAAAATTTTTATGTGTACTAAAATTATTTATTTTATTGTTTTTTTATTTGTTTATGTATTATTATTTTGGTTGACATATAGAATTAATAAGAAAATTAAAATAATATAACAAACTACTTTTATTTTTTAATGCGTTTTTAAAATGCGTCATTTTTAATATATGCAAAAAAAATTGTGGCCAAGTTATCACCATAAAAATATATATTTGCGCGGCCATTCAAGGCGTGCAACCGCACACATTTCCTGAGAAAGCCCAGTGCCAGAACAAAGGGTAAGGCTAGAGGGGCTTATATATATATGTGTATATATATATATATATATATATATATATATATATATATATACATACATATAAATGCATACATATTTATAGATACATATTTATAGATACATACATACATACATATATATATATATATATATATATATATATATATATATATACATATATATATATAATGATATATATATATATATATATATATATATATATATATATATATATATATATATATATATATATATATATATATATATATATATATATATATATATGGGTTATGTGCATTATGTAGATAGTTTAAATTTGAAATTTCAGACTTATAAGTACAACAGTTCAGAAATTACAGCCTTAGAAACATGATTAAGTGGCCCCACTCAATATACAAATGGTCAAAACAGACTACTTTAAAGCTGTCTAACTTTTTTCTTAGTTGTAATCAGTGTCTTATTTTTTCTAGAATTATTTTCTGGATAGTTCACTCTTTAAAAAGATGGTTTTTATTAACTTGTGTTAAATTAGATAAAAATTATGACCTCCTCCACTTTGGAAAAAATCATAAAATTTCTAAAATATGCCAAAATGAAACAAACTGTAGCATTATATTATTCATCCACAAGTTTTTACAGATAATTTTTCTATTTAGCTACTACTGTTTGCAATAAGTCGGAATTAGGGTTGGCATTTGGCAATTAAGTCTCATCCTTTCTATTACTGTTCCTAAGTGCTCCAAAAACTCTTACTCATCTAGTTTTTTCCCTTGAATATCAGTTCTTTGGAATTCGCTTCCTTTATCTTGCTTTCCTGATTCATATAATTTGCAATCTTATAAGTCGTCTGTCAATCGTTATCTTGCTCTACAATCATCTTTTCTCTTCCTGTAACTTCCAACACTAATTAGTGGTTGCTTGCAGCCTTGTTGGAAGATGATGAAAAAAAAAATGTCGACCTAACTGCCGACCCTAAAGTATTTGAGGTCGGCAAAAAATTGCCAACCTCGTTTCTATGTTTTATGGTAAGACCTATGTACCAATTTTTTTCCCTCAATTTAGTTAATTATTTCATTTTCCTCTTTTGTTATGTTGTTTTTTTGTCGAAGTGAGCGACTATTTTCAACTGCCGCAGATGTTATTATAAAGAAAAGAAATCAATTAACGCCAGAACATGCAAAGATGCTGGTTTTTCTGTATGAAAATTCAGAGTTGAAGATATAGCTATTGCAGCCTTGTTGGAAGATGATGAAATATGGAAGATGATGAAATAGATATAGCTATTGCAGCCTTGTTGGAAGATGATGAAAAAAAAAATGTCGACCTAACTGCCGACCCTAAAGTATTTGAGGTCGGCAAAAAATTGCCAACCTCGTTTCTATGTTTTATGGTAAGACCTATGTACCAATTTTTTTCCCTCAATTTAGTTAATTATTTCATTTTCCTCTTTTGTTATGTTGTTTTTTTGTCGAAGTGAGCGACTATTTTCAACTGCCGCAGATGTTATTATAAAGAAAAGAAATCAATTAACGCCAGAACATGCAAAGATGCTGGTTTTTCTGTATGAAAATTCAGAGTTGAAGATATAGCTATTGCAGCCTTGTTGGAAGATGATGAAATATGGAAGATGATGAAATAGATATAGCTATTGCAGCCTTGTTGGAAGATGATGAAAAAAAAAATGTCGACCTAACTGCCGACCCTAAAGTATTTGAGGTCGGCAAAAAATTGCCAACCTCGTTTCTATGTTTTATGGTAAGACCTATGTACCAATTTTTTTCCCTCAATTTAGTTAATTATTTCATTTTCCTCTTTTGTTATGTTGTTTTTTTGTCGAAGTGAGCGACTATTTTCAACTGCCGCAGATGTTATTATAAAGAAAAGAAATCAATTAACGCCAGAACATGCAAAGATGCTGGTTTTTCTGTATGAAAATTCAGAGTTACATGAAAACTTGATTGCTGATAATGAAGAAGATGATGATGAAATTCAAATCAGCAGGAAAGTTGAGATAATGAAAGATAATGACAATAATTAAACAATACTTGTACATAATTCCTACTTTTTTAAATTTTTGTCCTTTTATATATTTTTCCATGTTTTTTTGTAAATATATAATATCGGACTGTAGTCACTGACTTGACAATCTACAGTTTAATATTGATTTTTTAAAAACTAGTTTAAATAAAACATTACGCTCGTTGAAATTTGGAAGATCCTGTATTTAGAAAACGTCACTATGGCAATGAGTACTAACTACATTAGTTGTAAAACCGTCATTCCTGAGGGGCAAATATTTAACAAAAGCAAAACAGTTTATGCTTTATAAGATTTCAGTGGCCTTGTTGGCTTTGGGAGGTGAATTAATATTTTTTTTAAATGTTTGATTTTGAGTAAAATTAAGGCTGAATAAAAGTTTCAACTTAAGACTTCTAACAAAAGATTGCCCACTGCATCCCTATAAAACAATTGGAGTTATAACAAACAAAACATTTTATACTATTTAAAATTAATTTTGAGAGTATGCAGGGTTTCAAGAGACCAGAGACAATAGTTGTGCAAAAGTGCAGTGTAAACTTTTAAGTTAGCAACGTATCCAAGACAATTTTAACGCTTTGTATATCAATTCAAGTGTCCAAACTGTTCAAATTCAAAGTTGTTTTAATTTAAATAAACTTAATTGTCGCATAAGTTCTTTTAATTTTTCAGCAAAACTTATTGAAAAGCAGAAGCAACAAAAATTGCCTTGTCCTTGCCTGGTCTTTACATTGATAGAAAAATTGTGGCTAAGATTAAAAATAAAAAAAATCTTTCTTAACATAGGATTGTAGTTTAAAACAAATAACCAAAAGCATTTATTGTAACAAATTCTCATTTAGTTACACATCAGACCAGAAACTACCTTACACAAGATTTAAGATACAAGGAGTTTTATTACAACAAAACATGAAACCAAAACCTTCATTAATTTAAAAATTGTAAGTTTTTTTTAGTTTTTCCTAAAATTGAAAAAAAAAGGAACTTATAGGTTTCTGAAATAAACAATTTAATTGTTTCATACCACAAGCATTGTTAAAACTTTTTGAATAATTTAGCAGTGTAAAGCAGTATTGAAATATCTTGTAAGCTTGTAAAAAGTTTACAAGATCGAAAATACCTTTATTCAATTTAAAGGTATTTTTGATCTCATTCTCTGAACCAGAAATTTTAAATTTTAAAAAATTTGGAACTATTGCAAAGTAAAAACAATAGACAGATAAAGAGTTGAAAGATAAACAAATATTTCAATTACCAAAACTAAGCTAAATTATTATAACAACTATGTTTTAATAAAGATATACTTACCACTGGTTGAATGTAAACTAGTGTTATATCATCTGTAGGTATTAGCTGCTCAGGTATTACATTTTCAGGTCTCTGCATAGACTTTTCTAAAGCTACTGCCAGAGCAACTGCTTCATCATCTTCTACTTGTCGCACACATTTTAAACCAGGGTCATAGGCAGAAGATGGAGGACTAACATGAGGTTTCTGCACATTTTTAGGAGATGCAGGTGGTGTTAAAGCTGCAGAGGCACCAGCTTCAGCTAATTCTTTTTCTTCATCTTCATTTAGTGTGACATCAAAAGTACCTTCATTTTAAATAAATTCAACTAAATTCATCTTAAAATTAAATAATTTAGTTATCTCAAAATTTTGTAAAAATTTTTTTTTATATCAAATCTGTTATTTTGAAATTAAAATAAAATTCAATAACCTCGCTGATCTGGGTGATCTTCATAATCATCTAAAATATTCAATATATCATGTTGCTCCCTCTGAGCTTCTGAAGACAAGTGTCTATGAAGTTTACTCTTTATACTATGATTTAAATCATTTATTGTTTTTTTGATACGCTGAAATGCCACTGAATCATGTGAAGATATAGCTATGCATTTTACTAGTAATGACAAAGCATTTAAATGTACTTTTTTATGAGTAGATAATATTGCTGAAGTTGAGAAAATTACAATGTCATGGAGCCTTTGAATAGCTACATCATCAAATGTTGAACGAGTGTGAATATTCTCTTCAAGAGATGATAAAAATTGGTTCAAATCCATATCAATGCGTGGTGAGACTGGTAAAGCAAGGTTGAGAAGATCGTCTTCACAACGTAGCACTAAATGACCATGTTCATCAAGCAGTCGTCTCATAAAAGCCAAGCGACCTAACCACCACTGCCAATTGGATAGCTCTTCATTATTGATTTTATAACATGTAAATATTAGATTCATAAAATTTTCTGATCCATTACTCAATGCATAAAGTTCACCTTGTACAAACTCTATTAAAACTTTAATGGCAATAATGACTACACGCCTAAAGAGCAAAATAAATGAAATAGTAATATAATAATAATTATATAGAAAACTTAAAAAAATAAATAGAAAACTTTTAAAATTTTAAATTGTGTGAGTAAGGTATGCAGGAACACGGGAGAAAGTTTTTTGCATAGATTTCTTGCAAAGACCTTTGTTCCCAGGAGAATAGAAATAGCAGTTTTACAAGAAATCCATGGGACATAAGGTAGACTAAGATTTGACTTAAAACCGAAAAAAAGGAACAAAAAATATTATCATAAATAAATACAACAATTAATTTCTTATTATATAAAACTAATTTTAAATAGTTATCAATGCTTACTTTGTATATTTTTTATTATATTGTTTTTTATTACATTAAACCTTATATGTTTAAATATTAAATCCTAAAGTTAGTAAACTTGTATTAATTCTATTTTGAAAACCAATCGTGTTAAAAAGAGAAAATTCATTTAAAAAGTTAATAACTAATGTTTGTAACATATCATATATTAAAAATGATGTTATATCACTTACCATTAAAACTTTCACATATGCCAGTCATGCAATGAATAAAAAATGCATAATGCTTAGACATATGCAGGACTTGCAATAATATACACCAAATGCATAAGCAATTAAAAAGAACTTAACAAGTCACAAATCACATAATAATGTAATTTGTGACTTTTTAAATTTTTAATTGCTTTTTTAATTACCCCATAACTATTTCAATTGAGAAGTACATACTTGTAACAAAAGCTATCTAAATTAAATTATTAAGTGTCGTTAAAAAAGTTTAAAGTTAAGCTACTGTGCTCCTTAATATAAGTAAAAATTGCTTTCTAGATGATAAAAAAAATTTTATCATCTATTTTTTTCTTTCAATGCTTTATTAACTATTGCTAAAAAAATTGACAAATATTTCTTCTCTTAAAGGGATCCCTAACTGCCGAGACAAGTTGTGTTCATATTTAAAAAAATGCTTAAAAAAAACATTTGGGTTAAATTTTTATGATTAAAACTATATAATGAATGCACACCATTAAATTTAAAATTCACGTTTTAGTCGAAGCTCGCCGTCTCTATTTTTTTTTGGTTCTAGGAGTCTGTATAATGTTAGCCGCAATTTGTAGACTTGATAATTTATTCCATGCGTGTTAAATTCATAACAGTTTTCGGTATATGACATTAGCATATAAATTTTTTCTTTCAAGATGTCGTATTATTTTTTTGCCAAAATCACCAAATCATGTTAATTGTATAACTTTTTACTAAATCCCAAAAAAAGTTTATGATGCAATTAAAAATTAAATTTATAAAATTTACAATAACAAAAATTTAAGATGTAACAAATATTTACAGTAAACGTAGTGGTTTAAACTAAATATAAGCCAAAAGAACAATTTTACAAAAGCGTATAAATCAGTTTAAAGTATAAACTGAAAAAAAAAACAAGTGACTTGAATAAAACATATAAACTAAACTAAGTAGAAAATAAATATTAAACGACTTATTTTGCTAATAACCGTTCAAATCAAACTAAATTAAAGTTAAAACAAGTATTTGTACTAAAATATACAAGAAAGTGTATAAAATATAAAAACAAAGAATCGCATTAAATTGTTCGCTACCAGCCAAACAAAAATCTTTTTGTAGCAACTGCACATTTTTTTAATAACATTTGAATAACATAACATTTACCATTAATTAAAATTTGATAATAAAGTTTTTAACACGCATCATTAAACAATAATAAATGCAAAGTGCTTAAAACTATTGTTTTTGTAAGTAGTAAACAAAACAACCTCTTTTAATGGGCCTCTAAATTAAAAAAATCTCTTTTAATGAATAAAAATAATATTTTTTCTTCAAAATACTTTGGTATTTACTTAACTAAATACTTTACACTTCTACAAGTTAAGTTTTACAGTGTTAACGCTGTTTTATTTTAACACTAAATTTAAAGTTTTTTTATGAAGGATTATTCAAGATTTTTTAACTTTGCAATAACTTTTTTATAATTACACAATATAGATCTTATTTTATCTTGAT
Organism: Hydra vulgaris; assembly: GCF_022113875.1. Lineage (NCBI taxonomy): Eukaryota > Metazoa > Cnidaria > Hydrozoa > Anthoathecata > Hydridae > Hydra > Hydra vulgaris. The sequence continues at coordinate 10,660,084 of NC_061168.1, forward strand.
TATGTAGAGAATTAATAAAACCTTCAGAACAAACAAATTCGATGTATCTAGAATGAAAATTTATGTACAAAACAAGATAAATTGTAAAGCATACTTGAAAGCCGCTAACAGTGGCTTGCGATATTGAAAGAGTTAAACCATTACTAAACGTAAATTAAACATAAAACGAACAACTCTATTGAACCATATGAACAAAATATAAAGCGAAAAACCATATCATACTGCCTTTCGTTTTTCTCTGCCTGCGAACTCTAATAATCACAAAATATGTATAATTGTGTCATGATTTTGGCTGGCTTCTACAACAAAATAATAATAAAAAATTTATAAATATAATTAAATATATATATATATATATATATATATATATATATATATATATATATATATATATATATATATATATATATATATATATATATACATATATATATATATATATATTTGTATAATTTTTTACTGTCACAAATATTTTTTGTGAGTTAGTAAAAAATTATACAAATTATTTTAAAAAGATATTGCGATGACATCATATACCGAAACTGTTATGAATAATACACACATTGAATAAATTATCAAGTCTGCATATTGCGGCTAATATTATACAGACCCCGAGAACCAAGAAAAAATGGAGAAGGCGAGATTTGACTAAAACGCTAATTTTAATTTTGTTGGTATGCATTCATTATTTAGTTTCAATCAAAAAAATTCATCCCAAATGTTTTTTTTAAACATTTTCTTTAATATGAACACAACTTGTCTCGGCAGTTCGGGATTCGTTTAAAGAACATTTTAACTAAACATATTAGCTATATAAAAATTTGGCTTTCTTTTTTTTAAAATTTTATTTTATTTCATACCATTTGTAAATGATGAGTATATTTAACTTATAGAACCATTAAAAACATATCGTTAGACTTATTACTAAATGATTACCTAATTAACTACTACTACTACATTTCAGCAACAAATAGATATTCATATGTGTTTTTATTAATGGATATTAACAAAAATAATGAAAATATATATATATATATATATATATATATATATATATATATATATATATATATACATACCTGTTTGCATCTGCACACTTTAAAATGATTTTTTCTATAACTGGTTTGATTGCTTGATTGAACAAGTTAATTTCATTCGGTGTACGATTTTGAACTGCAGAAATAATTGCACGAAATGCACGCTACAAGAATATAAAAGATAAAAAAAAAATTAGATCAAAAAATTATAATAAAAAATAAAACTTTTATGTTATTTTTTATTAGTAGTAAAAAAAGAATAATATAATAAACTTTAATAAAAAAATGTTCTGACATTTTAAAGTTTGACATTAACAAGTAGGGTTTCTAAATCTTCTCAGTTAAGATTCTCTACAGCTAGAGGTTTGATTTGTTCTAGTAAACCTTTTCAGACATTGAAATTATCTGCATTAAATTCTAATAAGTTTGAAGTTGACTTTTTTCTTAATGACTCATGCATTATTGGTATTGTGTTCTAGCAAATTTTTACTTTTAAAATTTCAAAAATCAAAGAGTAAAACTTTACGAAGCAATATTGAAACAAAATTAAATCATTATAAAGAATGCAAGGAAAATAATTTTATTGCAATAATTTTAATTTTAAAAACAGACGCTTTCTGTATTTTATTTTTCTTTAAAAAAAATGTTTTACTGGTAATGGTAATAAGTAAAGTCAAAACACTTAGAAACTATTCTTACAAGAGCACCAATGAAAACATTATATACAGGATCAGCTAAAACATATTCTAATACAGCAGTAAATGCTTGAATCGTTTCATGCTTATTTTCGACATAAGATGTTGTTGAACGACGCTCTGTCAGTGTTTTTACAGCTTTACGACTAATATAACGCAACCCAGATTCTCGATGTTTCCAATCTCTTGAAAACAAACATGCAACAGCATCAAAGCCAAATATCTAAATAAACAAATTTCAATGAAAAAATTCTAAAAAATAAAATAAAAAAGATAAAGTGCATTCCAGTACAATTCAGTAAATTTTCAAAAAATAAAAAATGCATGAAAAAACTCACTGCAAAATGTTTTTTGATTTAAAGTTCATTTTGGATGACAAATTCTTATTTTAAACGTAAAATCCTACATTTATGAACTTTATAATGGAAATAAGTGATACTATTCAGACATTATCCACAATGAAAGCCCAGAGAAGTAAGAAGCACATTTTAATAAAATCATGTCCAAAATAATATTAGTTTTTTTTCTATTGATCAATTAAGTAAAATGTAAAGGCAATCTACACACAGAAAATTTAATAAAATAATATAATACTTTATTTTGTGAAAAGTGAAATAACTTTCTAAACTTTACAAGTCAAATACATAACAATGCTATACTTTACAAGTCAAATACTACTAGGATATGATATACATCAGAGACCAATTTAACTAATTTAACCAGATATGTTGCTTAACAAATATAGAAAATCAAAAGAATTTTAACAGTAAAATCAAAAAATATTTATATAACTATTTTTTTTTAACTCATACTGAAAAAAAAAAAATTTTCCTCCTCTTTAAAACACGATATATAATTCTACTCGTATAAAACTTATTTCAATATGTCGTATATGAGAAAAAAGACCTTCAAACAAAAATCTGTCTAATGGCATCCTAACAACTCTGAGTCGAGACGAATTTTCAGTTGTCAATAAATGAATTGTATCGAGCAACTTTCTTTTATTGCTAGTCCACAGATTTGTTTTATAAAACTCTTTTTATAGAAATTAAGTTTATATTAAATAAAAAACAAGATAAAGTTAACACTGGTAAGATAAAGTTAACACTGAGTCTAAACTGATTAAAAAGTATAGAAAATTTTTACATAGTCAAAATCTGATCTCCTACATCAACTCTGCAAAAAAAAGTACTTTTTAGAAACCACTACTTATAAAACTGAAATAAAAAAAAATAATCCATAAACACCTTAATTATGAAGTGACAATAATCAAAGATTAGGCAATAATTTTGAATGAAAACATCTTTGTTCGATGAGTACAAGTTTATTGTGCATAAAAAGGACATGTAAATACATGCATGTAAAATACAAGTGCATGCAAATTACAAGTGCATATAAATACATGCATGTAAATTACAAGTACATTTAAATGCATACATGTAAATACATGCATGTAAATTACAAGTACATGCAAGTATACTAAGCATAGTTTACTACTTGTATGTTTTCAAAACATATTTTATTACATAAAATATGTTTTGAAAACATACAAGTGCAATTTATATGTAACCATTCTTGAATAAGACTAGTGGTGTATAAGTATTGCATGTACATGCAATGTTAGACACTGGAATACTTGGTACACTATTTTCTTACCCAGAACTGAAAAAAATCAAATAACTTCTTTTACTTAACCATTTTTACTAGATTTCAAACCCCAACCATGTACTATTAAAATTAGCATGAATATAACCTTTAAATTGCACTAGAAATACAAACAATTCATCTTTCTCGTTCCTTTCATAATTAAAATGTTTTTAAATTAAAGATTTCCAGATTTTTTAGTTGATTCATACACAGCAAAAAGGAAAAAAAGTTAAAGCTATGGTCAAAGCAAGCTCTAGTGTAACAGTAATTTGTTCTCTTAAAAAGAAAAAAAGCTTTGAAATTAAATTTAAAAATAATTTTAAAATTCCATAAATATAAAAAACATCCAATCTATTAACATAAATGCAATATAAACCAATCTGTTACTTTTAATGTTATTAATATTGTTACAAAATAATTTGTAAAGACGTAAAGAAAAGTTAAATTGTTCATCATTCTCATATTAATATTATTCTTACTTTGTAATAGAATAATCATAAGATATTTGGTTAAAATTAGTTTCTTACTATTGCTAAAAGACTGCACCAGTAAAAGCAATTTGTCACAATATATAGGTTGATTGATTTAACAAACAACTTGTTATAAATTAATAATGAAAACTTAATATTGTATGAATTACTGTTAAATTTGATTCTACTTTGTTAATACTTTTGTTTTATTTGACGTAATTAATAAGTGCTTAAGATTCATTTTAAAATCTCAAAATAATGGAACATTTCAAAAATAATTGCTGGATTTTGAATTAAAACCCTATTGTAAATAAATGTTTTTTAAAAACTTTATTATCAAAATTGCTTTAGTTAGTTTTTGCATATTAAATATTTAACCACGTCTAAGTTGGAGAAAAGATCAAATCGATCTTCAAATAAGGTAGGGCTGCAATCATTTACTAAAATCCAAACCACTTATATTTGACAAATTTTTGTTCCAATACAAAACTAACTACAAAAAAACAAACCTCTATCCAAGATTTAGTAAGATTTTTGTATTCTTCTGGAACTACTTCATTACAAGGAAGACCTGGAGCATCCACTGACGCTAAATGACTTTCATGAGAATTGATGCTTTTAAAGTAAATATAAAGCAAAAAGTGAAAATAAAAAAAATAAAAAATTAAAACATATAATACAGTTATTTATAAAACTCATTCACTTTACAGGTAAAAAATATTAAATTTACCTTTGACCAAGTTTTTCTGGAGAAGTACTTCTTCGAGACTTCCAAACAGTTCGACACAATGGACAATTTAACTTTTCTTTACGCCTTTTGCATTCTTCTGCCCCTATAAGTTAGTTCACAAATGTTTTCAAAAAGTCATATTTTAAATACATATGACTATTAGGGTAGGTTAATTTTAACATTTTTTTAAAAAGCGCGTTTAAAAAATGTGCTGAAAAAAAACATAAAACGTCAACTAAAAATAAACAAATCATTAACTGAAAAGAGAAATAAAACTAAAATAAAATAAAAATTTAAAATCTTCTAATCAAATAAATGATAAAATAAAAAATAAACCAAGAAAAAAAAAAGTATAACATTAATATATTTATATTTTTTAAATTTAAAAGTGCTTCATTTAGAATTTAGCAAATATAGAAGTTTAATAATTATTTAATCTAAGCTTAATTACTTCAAAACTTAATTATTTAAAACTTTGATATTTTCTTGTCTCCTAAGCAAATAAAACATATAATAAAAAAAAGTTCCATTAAAAGGATTTGAATCCAAATTTAATACCGAACTAATATTTGTGCCTCAAAAAAAAAAATACTACACTGTCATTGTGATATGTTAAAAATTATTAGCTTTAAGGTATTGAGATTTAAAAAATTATAAGGTTTGAACTATTAATTGAAATGCTTCTAAATTAAAAAAATATATTGTTTTTATGCATTAATTTTTTTTCATTATTCAGATAAGACTTTGTTTCTTTATTCAGTTTATGAGTAGTTTTATTTATAATTTTTTGTTTAACTTAGTTTGGTTTATTTCAACACATTTTCAAAATACACAAACACTCAAACAAGCACATTCTCAAGTGCTGTGGCGAATTTGTCAAAACAAAACATTATATGCATGGTTATATAAGGCATGCAACTGCATGCCTCTAACAAAAATGACTCAATACAGTTCAGTACAGAAAGTATATTCACAAATATTTTATTAAAATTATTATCAACTGAATACTTACACACAGCCATACAATGATGATGAAGTCGATTTTGACAACCATCTTTGCATAATGTCATACTCTCACCTTCAACAAGATCTGATAAACATATGGGGCAAACTTCTTCTTCTTCTTTAATAGAACTAAATGGGTGTGAAGAGTTTCCAGCCACAACTAAAGGACTAGGCAATACAGTAGATTGTGTAGTTTTTGATTTAAAAATACTAGCTTGAATTTTCTTAGTTGATAGAGCAGCAATCCTTTGGCGATATTTAGTAAAAAGAGTTTCCACCTTAAAATAAAATAAACAGCAATAAATTCAAAGCGATTAAATCGGGTCTGTTTGTTTTTAGTAATTTTTTAAACCTCATAATTTTTGAGTTCTCTTGACCAAAGCAAAGGATCCGTTTCTTTAATTTGAAATACACGCAACATGACAAAAAGAACATGTACACAAAACTGATCTTTTCCACATGTACATGTCTAAATTAATAAAAATATATATATTAAAACGAAAAAAAAAAACTTATATTCTTGAAAATACATTAAATCTCTAGATTTTTAATTCCTTAAAAAAATTCTTTCTTTTGAGTGTATTGCATGAATACAAAACATAACTTCTTTCATTGAATCATCTTTTACTAGTATAACAGTGTATATTTAATGTTTATATCAGAATTGATAATGAAGGACCTAAATATATTTTTATTCCACAATTCTTTAAAACCAATGTTTTTTATCATATAGAACATATTAAGGGGGTGACAGTATAAGTAACTATTAGAGTGTTTTAAAAAACAACAAAAATGTTGTTTTTTAAAACACTCTAATAGTCACTATACTATAAACTATCAGTTAAGATTAGCTTAAAACCTTATGCACTTATAATTGTATGTAGTTGTGAGAATGTTTGTAAACTGCATATCAAAATATTTACAGTATATCAATTATTTCATTTGCAAGAAAACAAAAAGATTTAGTCAACACTTTTAAACATTTTAAAGATTGTGGCTTGTTTCAACCTGATTATAAAAATCTTTTTGTGATCAGGTTGTATTTCGCTAATACTAATTAGTCAATAGTATTGAAAAAATAGAACGTGGTCGCAAAATAAAATTTTACAAGGGGAGTAAAAATCTCATGACAGTAAAAATTTAGTACAAAATTTTTACAATTGAATAGAAATTTAATATAAAATTTTTTAACTGCGAAGTAAAAACTTATTATCAGTTAAATATGTAAAACTACAGCAAAATATATATCATAACTAGAAATACAGAATACTAGTTGGCTTGACAAAAAACCCATTTTTCATTTTCAATTACATCACAAAAAAACTTATTTTTCAAAAACAAGTTTACTTTTCATAAAAGTTTGTAATATTGGAAAAATTGAATTCAACTAACATCTAAATTTTATTAATTCTTAATAAATATTAAAGAGCAATAAATTTTTCAACTATTTTTATTAAAAATATCTAATGATTAAAGTTAAAAATTTAATGTTATGGTGAAGTGACACTTATACCATGATGAATGGCCACAAAATATCAAATTTAGATTAAAAATTGACAATTTAATTTTTATTATAAACTTTTAAATTATAAATTATAACCTTTTTTTTTACAAAATGATTTTTTCATCTAAGGCATAGAAATGAAATTTCCCATTTTTAACATTCATTTTAAATTTGAAACTACTAACTTAAATCATATAAAACAAAACTTTAATGTGAAATTTTTAACATCTGTTTCTAATTAATATATAAATTTCTCGTTAACTTAAAAAAATCAAATACTTCTGCCTACAACTTGGTGGCCACAGCCAGCTGGGAGGCAGAAGCCACTGGAGGCAGTCTCCAAATCATTTTGCTTGCAAAACTTTATTTGGAGGTGGCCAAAAATGCTGGGGAAAAACAGAGGCTAGAAAATTTTTTATTTATTAAAAATGGTTTAAAGTAACCCTATATACTCCAGATTTGTTATAGAGAAACAAAGAAATATTTACATACACTAATGAATAATAGTGCAATAGTCAGTTTTTAAAATTCAAAAATAATCGCTACACATATAAAACTTTAATAAATTAAAATTTGATTTCAAAATAATTTTAACCTCTATGCGATCTAATGAGATAACCAAAGATTATTATTTTTTTTTTTTGTAAAAATATTCATTTTCATATATCATACGACTTAAATACAATCATGAAAAATGTGGAGGTACCTGAGGACCAATTATGACTTTATATTTGTGATCGGGAGAATCACCTCCTATATGGAACGAGTTGGGTCCAGGTTGTTCAAGAAGATAAAGTCTTGCTTTTAATACTTTAGCAACTTGTTTTTTAACACGATTCATGTCAGCATCAGCATGAGGATCAACATTTGGCGATGGTGATCTCTTTGAAAACCGTGGAGACGGACTTCGTTTTCTATCTGATTTTTCTACCTATAAAGTTAAATGAAAATTATGCAGAATAGGTAAGACATTCATTACATATTTGTTATAAGTTAACCTCTTCCTAAATTATATATTCTTAGTGGAAGACTTGAGGTAAATGTGTGAGTGGTTGCATGGAGTGGTGGGGGAGAGAAAATTTTACAACCTTCTTCCAATAAAAATTGAAAGCCAAAATTTTTTTAAGTTAAACAAACAAGGAGGGGAGGGGGCACTTGTGATAGACCATGTTAAATTTGGTTTAGTTTTTAGCTTATCCTTTGTATCCATAGTTATTTTGAAAGCGTAGTTGTTTAAGTTTTATGTTTTTAGATGATTGCTTAAGGTTTGCTTATCTCATTATCCACACACCTTCTGTTGAACCTGTATTTGTTTTGTTGGGTGTGTTTGGGAATAATGCAATTCACTTATAAATTACATTTGTTTTTCTGCAATATCATTTCATAGAGCAGGTTTCAATTAGGTTATAATTGCAAGCTAAAATGGCAGTTGGGTTCATCAAAATAATTTTATTGTTATGATCCTTTACAATTTTTGCATATTGTTTTTTGTTTTTTTTAAATTAATATGTAAAAAAAACAAATTTATTTGTTTTAATTTAGTACTACATTTTAATAATATTCATTTGATGAGTAGAGATATTATACACCAAAAGAACACCAAAACTCATAACAATTCTCAAACAATTCTTTGATTTTCTTATACAACTTTCTTTTTTTAATATAAACTAGTAAACCCTATATACATTTTTATTTCAATTTGTAAAATTACACTGCTTACAGTGTTAATATTGAATGTGAATTATTTATAAAAATACTTTTTTACATAGTAAAAGTTAAAATAAAATCAATTTTACTTTTAAACAAACATTTTTTTGTTTAAAGACAAAACTATAATAGAAAATATATTTAATGAGGTCAATTATAACTATTTGAATAGGCAACCTAATTTCGTCTAATTTCTAATTTCTAAAAGGTTCTAATTTCATCTAGATTGTTTTGCTATAAATTACTGTAAAAAAGATAGCAATACAAGTTAACATAAAAAATAAACTTTTGTATTCTTAAATCTTAAAGAACAATATATAAATTAATTGAATTTAAATAGGGGGTAAATATTAAAATAAAAATTATATTTAAACACAAAAAATCCCAATGTTCAATAAACCAACCTGCTTCATTAAAATAAAAGCTGTCAACCTTTACTTTAATTATCAACCAAATTAAGTGCAACTAAACAAAGTAAAAGGAACATTCATATGTATATTCAATTTAATTAATAATACACATACACACACACATATATATATATATATATATATATATATATATATATATATATATATATATATATATATATATATATGTATATATATATATATATGAATATATATATATATATATATATATATATATATATATGTATATATATATATATATATATATATATATATATATATATATATATATATATATATATATATATATATATTAAATTTCTGATGAGTCTTTGTTGATGAAACACAGTGAAAAATGAAAAAAAATTTTTGTTAAGTGATTTTTTACTAATTTATAATTCCTGTTCTTTTAAGAACATTGAGCACTCTATTTTGTAGAATACATATTGTTTAAATATATATATATATATATATATATATATATATATATATATATATATATATATATATATATAAATATATATATATATATATATACATATATATATATACATATATATATATATATATATATATATATATATATATATATATATATATATATATATATATATATATATATATATATATGTATGTACATTTAATATATGTATATAAATATATATATATATATATTTATATATATATATATATATATATATATATATATATATATATATATATATATATATATTTATTTATCTATAACATTTTATACCTAAATTATAAGTGATTTAGGTTGATAGGAGTTAAACATCAAAATAAAACATTGAAGTTTTGGAAAGTGATGTGAAACCATGTAAGCAGATGTTGGAACATGAAGTTATATACAACATTTAATGATAATGAAACAGAAAAGATAAAATTTTGAGCAGAATTGTGTTCATAAGAAATTTATAAGTACAAAAAAACAGTTTAAAATGTTTGGTTATGATTTGTTATTGTTTTTGAAAAAAAATTTAATTTGTTAACAGTAGCTGATTTGAATATCTCAAATGCGAGACAATATCTCAAAAGCGAAACAACATGGAGATCAATTAACCATAACTAATAATAATTTTAGCAATTGTTCGACAGAAAAAATCTGGAAACTTAAGTTCTTTTTATTAAACAACTTTAACTTTTCTTTTTAAGTTTACATTTATGAAATAAATATATTTACAGAGCATGTTTTTTTTAACTTACGATGATTTTCTGAAAATATATTCACATTTATTATTATTTGTTTTCATTTTTTTATCTTCAAGTTTAATAAAAAATTAATTAATCAGTATTGTAAGAACATAAAAATTGGGAAAGAATCTAAATTAGAGACAAATGGACATAAAATTGGAAAAATGAATTATATTTATATTCTTAAGCAAAAGAAAAATTAAAAAAAAAAATTTATTTCATATGTTCATATTACAATATAAAAATAATTTCGAAATAATCAACAATAAATTGAAATCTAGTTATTTAAAAATTGAACATTCTTCGTTCTTTTTTTTTTTAATAAGTTTTCCTTTAATAAAAGTATTTTTTCTTTTATAGATGCATTTTTTTTTTCCAAGTCGATTAACTCCTTTTTAGAAATGAAATAATCTCTTTCAGCCTGTAGCTTTAAAACTTCTTCCTTAAGTTTTAACTTCTTCTCTGTAATGTAAATCTCCATATCGACAGTTAACAGGTGCAGAGCTGGAGTTCTTTTTTTCTTTGTTCCTGAATTGATTCAATCAATGTTCAAGCGGTGTGTGACAACAAAGGAAAGTTCATTGATGTTGTTGCAAAATGGCCTGGGAGCACACATGATGCAAAGATTTTAAGAGAGTCAAAACTTGTTAAGAAATTTATAGATGGAACCCTTAAAGGCTTACTTATTGGTGATTCCGGCTATCCGTGTTTTCGTTGGTTACTTACGCCCTATTTAAATCCAACTACAGCATCTCAGCGTAGATATAATATATCTTTAAGAAAAACAAGGGTTATAATTGAACAAGTGTTTGGAAGGTGGAAAAGACGATTTCATTTGCTTCATGGTGAAATTCGAATGACCCCTGAAAGAACCTGTACCAAAATTGTTGCGTGCGCAGTATTGCATAATTTAGCAATACAGTTAAATGACGGAGACATGGATGAAAATTCAATAGAAAATGATGAAAATGATAATGAAGATATTGTAGCTGAAAATAGTTTCCAATTTCGTGATGATTTTGCTTTGGGACATTTTTGACAATAAGTTATTTGAATAAATTTACTCATTTTCAAATTCCTTTTTTATAATAATAAACGGTTTATTAATTTTGTATTTGTTGTTAATTTGTGATGGAGCGATGGAGTTTTATAGAGTAACTTAATTTCATAGTATAGTGAAACTCCAATTCAATTGTTTTAGATGGTGTCGATTTATAATTTAACTCTAAAAATATAAATAATTTAATTTAAAAATATAAAAAATATGTAATTAGTACAAGTTTAAAACAGTTTCTTATTACTTTAACTTGTTTAAATTAAGTTTAAAAAATAACCCAGCAATCATTTTAAAAAATCACGCTGTGATATACCATCTAAACAATATTATCGCCAGTTGGCATCGCAACATTTGGTTGTCATGTAAAAAACGGCACGAAAGTTAGATAACGGAGCGGGCAAACGGAAAGAATTTAACTGACAAAGTTAACGGAGCGGTTAATAAACGGTGACTTAACGGAAGGATAAGAATACGAGATTTCTCTATCTGTTTCGTAACGGCCCGTTAACAATTTTTTTCTTAACGGTCACTTGAACTCTCCGTTAATTTAACGGAGAGACGTGAATACGGCTGCTGTTCTTTTAGAAACATTGAGCACTCTATTTTGTAGAATACATTTTTAAAATTGTTTAAATATATATATATATATATATATATATATATATATATATATATATATATATATATATATATATATATATATATATATATATATATATATATATATATGCGTGTTTACATAATGCTGTGGTGGTGTAGTGGTAGTGGTAGTGGCTACATTGTTGTGGTTACAACCCTCTCTCAAACTCTGAAAATCTTGTTTCATAAACAAGATTTTCAGCGTTTGAGAGAGGGTTGTAACCACAACAATGTAGCCTCCTTGACTATAGTGGCCCTCCAAGGCTTGGGAAGTAGAATATTATAAAAATTAATATATTTTTATGTTATTTACCAAAAATAATGTCCAAAGGCCACTACAGTTGAGAATGATACTTTTTGTGGTTCAACCCTCTCTCAACTCTTTAATTCTGAAAAACAAACCTTAACAAACAAAGCCACTGCGCAGTGAAACAAGTTGAATGCGGTACTACCAGGCATGTGATGGGGATCAAACTAAAAACTTCTCGTTCATAAAGCAAGTGCTCTACCACTACCGCTATGCATATACTAACTATATGTATATGCGCTAGCTATGTATACAGCCCGTAAAATCCAGGTCAAAATTCAGCAAAGCCGACACAAAAGCCGAAAATCTTTGCTTTACTACAGTATGCAACTGCCAATCAGAATCTCTAAAAGTGTCAGCATGCAAAAATAACAGTAGAGTGCTGACTCCAAAAAGCCTATGCCGGATTTTTCTAAAAACGCCTACTTTTGCGGGATTTTACCATATAATCTTGACAACCATACAGAGTTAACTAAGTAGCATTACATTGCATAATAAAATTTCTGGTTTTTATCAGCATTTACTTTATTACTTTAGAATGTAATGATAAATTTTAAACCAAAGTTAAATCTTTAGGAGAAGGTAGAAAAATCAAGGGATAATTTTCATTGCCAACGGTTAATTGCTAAAACAATATTATGTGTTAAAAAATTTTTTATAATGTTAAGTAACTGAACAATACATAATCCAGGAATTATAAATACTTTATTGATATTATCATTAATATATACCAAGTTTTATTTAAAATAAAAATTTGCCTGATATCTTGTAAATCTAGAGTTTCAAATCAAGTGTTTCACTTTTGTTCCGAAAACAGCTTGGTTTACTATTTTAAATAAAATAAAAAAGGATATATGAAATAATTTAATTGGTAATTTTGTTTGTAAAAAAAAATTAAAGTTTATTTGCATTCATGCTATATAAAAAGCATATATAAAAAGGTCAAATAACAAACTTGACATTTGAATTCTATAGTTACATAGCAATACAACAACAACAAATAAAGTTGATGAAAAAAGCAATAATTAAATTTAATCTTGCTATTTTGACCTCCCAAAATGAATTCCCACTAGTCATGGTTGACCAATTGAAAAAAAATCGGAGTTAAAAACTATTTTGGATTTAACTCGAAATTAAAAATCAAAATAAATTAACAAAACTTAATTATTTAAAAATTGGAAACTGATATTTTTTTATGTCGACTAAGCAAATAAAACATGAAAAAATATTTGTTAAAAGGATTTGAACCTTCATGCAATGCCTCATTAACAACAACGGCCTCATAAATACAATAATTAATCATCCAAAACACTACACTCATGTTGAAAAAATTATTAACTTTAAACTATTAAGATGCTTTTAAATCAAATTAATTATTAGGTTTAAATTATTAATTGAGATGTTATTAAATGAAAAAATATATTAATTTTATGTTTTTATTTTACTGGTTTATCTTTTAATTGTTTTATTATTCGTTAAAATTTTGCTTGTCTTTTCAGTTTATGGTTTGTATATTTTAGATTATCTCTTCAGTTTAGGTTTTTCATAAGATTTTTAAAATGTACAAATTATCGTAACATGTAAAGTGCTGCGACCAAGTTGTCAACACAAAACACTGTATGGGTGGTCATATAAGACACGCAGTTGCATAACTTTTCTGAAAAAACTTGCATCATAGCTTCTTTATTAAATCAGTTCAACTTGTTTAATAAATCAGTTAAAAAATTTACCTGTTTTTCAATTCTGCAAGACCTAATTTCTCAAACTTTAACTTTAGAGTTATACAATGCTTTTAGTTTATACTGATATCATAGACTAATGTTTCGACTGCAAATCATATTTAAAAATTTATTCAGTCAAATGGATGGCAAACAAGAATCATTACAAAATTACTTTAAGAAAATCAAAGAATCGAATGAAATTAAATTGAGCAACTTATGTCCATTTTTTATGATTGTAAATTGCATTTTTTCACAGTAGTCATATAAAATACATTTTTTTTCAACAGTGCAAGAAAAAACTAATTCACATAATAACTTATAATAATAAATTGTATGCATATTTTAACATATAGCAAACATATTTGGAGTAACTGAAATTGAAACAAGGAAATAAAAAAAATAAATTAAATTAATGAGATCATTTATAGTCATATATCATGTATTAATAAAAAATTAAATAAAAACTACATTTCATGCTTAAACTCAGGACTAGAAGAATTATTTGAGATCATGTAACAAAAGAATTATGGTGATTCTTTTTTGAGTTTGTTTATTATACAACAGCAGATAAAAATACAGGTAAATATCCATTATATATTGACCAATATATAATATATAACAAAAAATGAAATGAGATTCAAAAAGTGAAAGAAGGCTTTCAACCACCTAACTATAAACACGTTATAGAAAAAAAATAATATCAAAGAAAAAGCAGAAAAGTTAAAAAATGAAAAATAAATTAATTGTGCAGAACAGATAAATTTTCTTCACGAGCATGCATAACTATTTTAATTAAAAAAATGAATAACTTTTTAGATAATATAAATAATACTATACTAAAAGGTGTTAACAAATAATCATTTTATCAATTAAAGAACTTGGTTTCTAAAATCCTTTTTATTAGTGTTGTTGAAATTATTAAACTTATGTAATTGTTTAAAAAAACTGATAATTAAGTTGAAAAAACTTGGCATCTTATCAATGCTAAATAAATAAAATATATTGCTAGGGTGGAGTAAAATGACAACATCTTGTACGAGAATTAATTTAATATATATGAACATCAATGAATACGAGTTTTCTCAATACTAATTTTAATAATATTAAGAAGTTTTCGCTAGATTTTATATATATATATATATATATATATATATATATATATATATATATATATATATATATATATATATATATATATATATATATAACACGTAAGTTATTTTTTTTGTATAATAATATTCTTATTTTGGTTTCAATCCGTCTGGTACTGCGACGATAATATCTATCCAGTATAGCATTACGTTCAGAAAGTTGAATAGACTTAAATAAAGATTATTATGTGATCAAAATAGAATTTAGAGTTTATTTAATGTGAATGAATATGTTACTCTATGCTAACTATGGAGTCGTATTTATACAAATAAACAAAAACAAGAAATAAAACAAACATCGACTTTATAGTAATCAAACCTTGTTAAAGCTTGTTTTTACATGGTGTACGTTAGGATTCATATTTTAACTTTGTTATAATAATAGCTTATGCAATAACCTTGAAATCAAAACAAGGCTTTTGTTTTCTACATTTATGTTTGATTCGTTTTCTACATACACAGTGTAAGTCGTAAACCTTAAACGATTGGCTGACAAATTATTAGGTTTTAGGCTTTTCACTTTAATTATTCAATGCGCAGCTGCGCCTGTTTTGCATCTTTTTTAGCGTCATTCAAGTTCTTTCCTCCGCGTGCGTTTCACTTGTGCTTTCACTAAGCAGGCGATATCGGTCAGTTGAGTGTGCTGGCTTTTTACAATTTTAAGCAATTTAACGTTCTTATAATGAAACGTGTTGGATTCTAACTTTTACTTTATAATTTGAAAAATTTAAACTTTGTTGTTATTTAGTTTAGTTTGAGAAATTAAAAGCTTTACAATTAATCTAGATCTATAGATGCATATGATTAAAAACTTAATTATTTCACATTCAAAAAATACGAATGATACCTTCAAAGAACCGTCTATTATTCAATTTAACCTAAATTTAATTTAAATTTTTGTATTTTTATTGTGTTTAAAATATTCCCTACTTCTTTATAAAGATGTCTAACTCGAGTTGAAAAAACATTTTAAAATAGTCAACAACAATTTGTTTATATAATTTGTATTTTTACATATAGAAGATGAATCCAGATAAGTTGAAAAAGTTGCAAAATGAAGTTAGAATTGGAGGAAAGGTAAAATTCCATGATTACATTGAAATTTAGAATGATCAAAATAAATTTTTAAAAATAGACAGAATTGAAATGAAATTTTATTTCTCAGGGTACGCAAAGGCGTAAGAGAAAGGTTGTACATAAAACTGCAACTACTGATGACAAAAAATTGCAAGGTTCATTAAAAAAACTTTCTGTTAACACAATACCTGGAATTGAAGAAGTAAATATGATTAGAGATGATGGGACTGTCATTCACTTTAACAACCCAAAAGGTATGTTTAATTTGTAAATAACAAACATTTTGATGTTTGGGTTTAATAAGCAGACATTGCTATCATAAATACTAAAATGCCACCGAGTAAAAAAATAATTGAGTTCTTTTTTACTTTAAAACCTATTATCTTGTGATCTAAGAATCTTTTTGGGATCTCTTTGGGTTGAAATTTAAATGCAAAATTGTTGATAATAGAAATTTTAAATGTTTTAAAATACTTAGCTAAATTTTTTTGTTTTTAAATGCACCATCTTTTTTTTTTTATTATCTTTATCAGTATAGTTTTTTTTTTTTTTTTTTTTTTTTGAATAATAGTTCTATTATTGATTATGTTATCATTCTTTTAGTAAAATGATAATAATATTACAAATAAAAAAAATTTGAGTTTCAAACAATGTTAATCAAGAAGCTATGTTTTAATTTTTTTTTTATACAAAAATTTGTATTTATAGTTTTTTTAAGACACACCTTAAGGCTGCTCAAAATGAAGACATAAATTTATCGTTAACAAAGTATATCTCTTATTCTTCCTTGTAAGAAATGTTGTTGTCGTACTTTGGCTAATTTTTCTGTTAAGGTTCTCTTTTAGACAAGATCTGTAAATGTGTTGTAAATATTGTTGGACCTGCTCTAGCTTATGAATTGAGCCTCTGTTTTTGTAAAGATGCGCCTCTTTCTATTTCTAATTTTAATGCAGCTCAACAAATTATCACTCGTTTCTATGATTGTTTCTTTATGCTCAAAAAACTAATTTTTTTCTTAAAACATTAGTGGTGCTGAGCATTAATGTGTGATACACTCTCATTTTGTTTTCTAACTTTCAATTACTTCTCTTCTTTTTTTTCCTAAATTACAATTTACAGTTTTTCAAGGTTTTTAACTCTTTGTTTTTCTTTTAAGTTGAACTCCATGCTTTTTCCCATGCTTTTAATACTCTTTTATACTTTTATACTCTTTGTTTCTGTTTTTTCCCAAAAAAATAAAATAAATTTAATTAGTAATTGTTTATAGCTTTGGTTAAAAGTAAATTTTTTGTTTGTTATTGTTTAGTTTGTTTTAATTTAGTTTCTTTCAGTAGAGCGGTCGCACCTGCACCTGTCGTGTGTGTCACTAAAAAATTTAGGCAGGATGTTGGGTATATACAAACATGAGGGTTGAAAATATTTTCAAAATTCGATTAATTAGGAAGGTCTAACTTAAATTTTAAAAAAATTTAAACTTTCTAAAAACATAAAAAAACGAAAGAAAATTTATCCTTACTAAAAAAATATTCTCTCCTTATATATAAGTATATATTTTTTCTTACATTTTAATATCTATTTATATTTATCTATGTTAAACTTTATTTTGTAAAAATTTTATAACTTATTTTATCTACTTGAAATTTTGTTAAAAAAGTAACAAAATTGCAGTGATTGGGTAAAATTGGAGAAAAGATGTAGCATTTATTTGTACATTGATTATATAATTATGGAAATAAATTCTTTTATTAAACCGTATTATTACTTATGACTTGAATTTTGATATTTTATATTATTCCACTAAATGTTAACATATTTTTATTTTTTATTATTTTTGTAAATAAATCCATCTTTTAGATTTTCCCTTAACTAAAAATGGATTTTGATGGTTTGCACAATGCGCTAATAGGTTTAGCATAATTTTTATTAGGTTGATATGTTGAATATCCTTTCATTAAAACATTGTTCATAGCTTTTGTTGAGAACTTGTTGATCGAAAATTCTTTTCTTTATATCACAGTTTGCAATCCGCCCTTATACTATAGAGTTTGGCCGTCTATTCAGTTTCTCCACATTTTAAGTGCTTCTAATCACGGTTTGATCTCTCTAAAATTGTTCTCTCATTCTTCACTATCAGAATCTTCTCATCATTGTACCTCTTACAACTACCTTAAAGTTGACTGGGACTCTTTCTATGATTTGGCTTAGGCAAAAATGTGTTTCTTAAATATTTTCTTGCATTCAGGCTGGCATGGAGTCTTTTAATCCCTCTCAATGATTTCAGGTCAGGCCCCACTCTTCTCCATGGCTTTCCTCACTGGTACTTCCATATCTATCAGCAAAACAACTTGTTGACTGTTTTTTCATCAATATCATCTCTTGGTTCCACTAGTTGTGTTCTACCTGATATAGGTGACAAACAGGTTGATCCATTGCTTGGCATTTGTATTACTCCAGCTTCTGTATCAAAAGTAATTTCCTGCTTAGACTCTTCTACAGCTTGTGGTTCGGACAACATTTATGTTATAGTCATGCTGAAGTGTCCTCTGGAGTTGTCGTCTATACTTTCAAAACTATTTAATAAGTGCTTATCAGAGTCTTGTTTTCCAGCATACTGGAAAGCGGTGTCTGTTATCCCTATTTTCAAAAATGCTGGAGAGCGATCTGACTGGTCTATTAAAAGCAAGGTTTTTTGAATCTTTATTTAACAAGGGCTTAATCTCTTATCTTGAATCTAATAACTTACTTTCTGATCATCGTTATGGATTTAGTATTAAAGTTGTTCTCAATAGACAGCAGTTTTTTTTATATCCCTTAACTTCAGGGGTGTCCTTTGGTTCTATCTTTAAATCTTTACTCTTTAATTTACATTAATGAGCCAATTTTTTTAATATAAAAACCTTGATAAAGATTTATACTTTAATTGTTAAAAAGAAGTTGCACTTATAAAATCTAAAAACCTGATTTACTTTTGAATATTTGGTAAAAAAATTGTCTTTTTATGGAGTACTGTTGCCATATCTGGGACTGATCTTCTAATAATGTCCTCTTTCTTTTAGGCAAGGCGCAAAAGGGCATTGTAAACATAGTTGGATCTGTTCCTGTAGCCAACCTTCACACTGTCGTAATGTTGCTTCTCTTTCTATTTTCTACAAATGCTATATTTGGCACTGCTCTAAAGAGCTAGTGCCTCTGTGCAATCTACTAAAATTAATTCTTGTGTTACTCGTCATTTAATTAAGTCTCTTCCTTTTTCTGTGGTTGTTCCTAAGTGCTCCAAAAACTCTTATTAGTCTAGTTTTTTGGAATTTGCTTCCTTTATCTTAGTTTCCTGATTCGTATAATTTGCAATCTTTTAAGTTGTCTTTCAATTGTTGTTTTCTCAATAAACTTCATCTTTTATCTTCCAGCAACTTCCAACAATAGTGGTTGCTTGAAGCTTTGTTGGACACAAAGATGTAAAAATAAAATTGAATGCTGTGTTATAATATTATGAGACATTCTATATTCATTTAATGTAAACGCTCATTTGAAATAATTTGAATGTATTGAATAGTTGAACTTTTCCTGCAAGCAAGCTCTCATGGTATTTTGGTTGTACTTCATTTTCCTTTTAGTTGATGTTTCTTTAAATAAACTTTTTAAATCTTGTTATGCTTTTACTTGCTTACTTTCCTTTTTCTAGGACTAAGATAATAAATTATCTTTGTGACAAAACTATATATATGAAAAAACAATGTGACATTTGACAGCAACAACTGTCACAATTAGTTGGTTTTTAAGTCACAGAAGAGAGAAATTTTTTAATTTTTTTCGTTTGAAACTATTAAATTATTATAGGTAATTTGCTATTTTAATAAAAAAAACTTTTCAGCTGGCCTAACTTGTATTAGAAGATAACACGACAAAAAAAACAATCTTTCAAAAGAAACTGATACAGATATCAAAGAAAAATAATCATTGAAAAATAGATTTTGCCAAAGTAAGTCGAATAAGCCCTTTTAAAAAACACAGTTTATATTTGTGCAATTGAAGAACTTTTTTTTTTAAGAATCAAAGTGTAATATTTCTGAAGTTAAGTTTAAGTAATAAAGGTCAAATAAAGAAAGGTAGTTTTGAATTAAATCAAAGAAAACAGGTGTTATAAAACAAAAACTAATAAAATTTAGTCGTGTCTTAACTTAATTGAATATTGTAATGAAAATTTAGCTCTGTTAAACTTAATAAAGTGGTGGGAATACTTCTGCTGATAGATAACTAAATTTGAATTTTATAACATGAGGGCATGTGATTATAAAGTGAATATGACTTTTTTTTTTTATTTATTTAGTACAAGCATCCTTAGCTGCCAACACGTTTGCAATCACTGGAAATGCAGAACATAAACGTAAGAAATTTTTGTAGAATTTATTTTTTATACAACATATATTTTGTTTTAGATATAATCAAAAATTGTGTTCAGTAGATTATTTTCGTTTTGGTTATAAAAAAAATCAGGTGCAATCCACTTTTACAGTAAAGTGCTAATCTCTAATTAACTAGCTGTTTTTAGTCAATAAAATATCAATAATTCTATTGAAGTAGAAGTTGTTAAGTGTTCTGAGGTTTTCATGTTATCAGGATAACTTTCACATTAATAAAGGGACGCTTTTATATTAAAGGGATCCTAAAAAGGGATATTAAAAGGAATAAAACTTTATAATAAATGCACACCATTAAATTTAAAATTCACGTTTTAGTCAAAGCTCACTGTCTCCATTTTTTTTGGTTCTCGAAGTCTGTATAATATTAGCCGCAATCTGCAAATTTGATAATTTATTCAATGCGTGTTAATTCATAACAGTTACGGTATATGACGTCATCGTATAAATTTTTCTTTTCAAGATGTTTTTTTATTATTATTATTTTTTTTTTATTTTTTTTTGTTGCCAAAATCGCCAAATCATGTTAATTGTATAACTTTTTACTAAATCCAAAAAAAGTTTATGATGCAATTAAAAATTTATAAAAATAAAAATTTAAAATATAAAAAATATTTACAGTAAAACGCACTGGTTTAAACAAAATATAAACTAGATACTAAAAGAATAATTTTACTAAACCGTTTAAGTTAATTTAAAGTATAAACGGAAAGAAAAAAAAAGAGTGACTTGAATAAAACATATAAACTGAGCAAAGTAGAAAATAAATATTAAACAACTTATTTTACTAATAACCGTTCAAATCAAACTAAATTAAAGTTCAAACAAAAATTTTTACTAAAATATACAAGAAATAGTAATAATATAAATATAAAAACAAAGAATCGCATTAAATTGTTCGCTACCAGCCAAACAAAAATATTTTTGTAGCAACCGCACTTTTTTTTGTATAACGTTTGAATAGCATAACATTGACAATTAATTAAAATTCGATAATAAAGTTTTTAACTTTATTTAAGTTTTTAAAAGTGAAATCTTGAATAGTCTTCTTGATAGCTTGAATAACGATTAAAAATAA
Source organism: Hydra vulgaris (assembly GCF_022113875.1). Taxonomy (NCBI): domain Eukaryota; kingdom Metazoa; phylum Cnidaria; class Hydrozoa; order Anthoathecata; family Hydridae; genus Hydra; species Hydra vulgaris. The sequence continues at coordinate 10,681,949 of NC_061168.1, forward strand.
ATAAATAAAAAAAGGAAATTAAGATATTTTGAAGCAATCAGTCTTTTTGATTACTTAAAACGTTTTGTTTAGAAAGAGATTTCAGATAAAACTTTTTTTTTGAAGTAATCTGTCGTTTTACTTATTTAAAACGTTTCTTTAGAAAAACGTTTTGTTTAGAAAAACGTTTTGTTTAGAAAGAGACTTCAGATTAAACTTTTTTTTTTCTAAAATGCAACGATTAAAAATCAAATTTATCCAATCAAAATTTGAATAGCATAAATTTGAAAGAAAAGTTGCGTAACTTTATACGCTAAGACTTTTATTTTTTATATCTTTAAATTTTCAAATTAGAAGTAGAAGGTCAACCATAAAAAATTAGCAAAAACTGAATTGTTTTTTAAACTTTTCTCAAAAAATTAAGAAAAACTGGTTAAACAAGAAATATAGAATTTTGGACTCCCCTCCTCCGAGGGGAGTCCAAATATCTTTTTTAATCATTTTCTTGATTTGGGAGCCCAAATATCTTTTTTAATCATTTTCTTTAATATGAACACAACTTGTCTCGGCAGTTGGGGATCCCTTTAAGAATAAAATAACTTGATTAATCGCCAGATTAATGATAAAGTTCTGTGAGTCTTTTCTCTAATGATAAAGTTCTGTGAGACAATTTACATTGGTTTCATAAATTTTGATATTATAATTTCTCAGTATATCTGTACTACATACAATTTTTTCAAATTAAATTTTTTTGTATCATTTTCATATTTTTTGTATCATTTTCATATTTATTTACATTATTACTTATTATAAAGTAATATTTTTAATATTTATTCTATAAATATTTTTAAATTTTTAATTTGTATATTTTAGAACTTACTGAGATGCTTCCTGGAATTTTAAATCAATTGGTAAGTTGTTATTTAATAATTTTTTTGTAACTTATATCTTATATATGTTATAATTTTATAATCACTTTAAAACAATTTAAAATTGTTATAGGGAGCAGAAGGTTTGACCAATCTTCGAAAGCTTGCGGAGCGTCTTCCCCAAAGTAAGATGTTTATAAATAGACATGAGTTGTTGAAAATATAAACCACTAAAGTTAAGGATTTTTAAAAATATACTTGTTTATTTTGTAGCTCGTCTCGAAACTGCAACAGAACACGATGAAGGTGACGATGTTCCAGGTAACCTTATTGCATTATGTTAGGCTTTTTCTTTTAGAAAATAACGTACATTAATCATATCACAACAATTTTATTTAGATCTCATTGAAAATTTCGACGAAGCCTCGAAAAATGAAACAGCAAGTCATGAATAAACTCATCTTTTTCAAACTTTTCTTATTTTTAAAAGGATTTTTCTATCAGTTAATATTTTTTTAATTGACTTGCCCTTTTTATAATAGTTTTATCCGATTCGATGTACATTAGCGTGAGTTTTAGAGATAAATGAATCTATAAATGCAACACAGTCCAAAATAAATTTAATTTTTAAAATCTTCAAATACTATATTTGCTAAAGATGTGCTATTAAACACCTTAGACCTTTAAGAAAAAAAGAAAAATTGAAATAAATGCGCTTAAAAACATATTGCCAGGTGTAAAATACAATACTTTAAGTTTTACAACAAATCCGAATAAATTATCTCCTCTTAAATTATCCTGCGCTAGTAAAATTTAAGTGAATTTGAATATTTTAAGTTGCGCCAGATGTTAAAAGGTCTATTTCGTTAAACAAGGTATAAGTTTTTTTTCAATTATTCGTGTTTGTAATTATTAAACAGACATTAGAAAAACATTAAAAGAGTGGCATGTGAATAATTCAGCTATAAATCAATTTTAAATAGTTTATTTGGAACATAGTTAAATAGTTTATTTGGAAGCAGTTCGTTAGAATAATTTTAATTCTACAATTTAATGAAAAAAGCTACGTGCTTCATTATAAACCAAGCTAGCGAAAGTTATTCTTTTTAAGGGACTTGAAAAAATGTTTGAATCAAATCTGCAAACTGAAACATTTTAACTCAAAGTTTTGGATTGTATAACTTTATGCTTATGCCTGAAATAAGAAAGTCAATGGACTTACTAATTTCAGGCATAAGCATAAAGTTACACAACAACAGTATGATGAATATTATATATTTTTAACATTAAACAGTTCACTATATTTTTTTTCTAATGAAAATAATTTAAAAAAAATAGTAAAGAATAATTTAATAAAGACTTTTCCAAAATAAATTGATTAAATCTTAGTTAGAAAATTAAAGAAAAACATTTGCTTGTCAATTGTTTAAAATGCAGAAATAGTTTGATATTACAAATGTTTGTACCCTATTAAAGGATAATTATAAAAAAAAAGTAATGTTAGAAATAAAATTCAAACAATAATGATGGACAGTATTTAAAAATAAAATCAATATCAAGTTGAAGTACAAAAAAAGTACTTTATTTGTAAAAATCCTAAAACAAAGTTGATATTATCTGTGGAGAAATTTTAAAAAGCAACAACTTTTGATTTTAATACCCACTTATGTGGATCCATTATCAAATGAAACAAAGAAATGTTAAAACGTATTTAAGTGCTGATCAAATTGTGACTGATGACCTTAATAAAAGAAATAGCTTTCCAGTACAGATTTTTAACAGCTTAACACCTTTAGGTAGTTCTCCTCATTGTTTAAAATTGAAAATTGGTAGTGTAATTATGTTACTCAGAAATTTAGATCACAAACCTGGGTTATGAAATAGCACTAGAATGAAAGATTGTGTATGTGTTTCTGGTGGTAAACGGTTATTTGTTGCTCGAACTCTGGTAGCTCCATCAGATTTTAATTTAATTTTTGTTTTAAAACACTGTCAGTTTCCTGACAGTTTTATTGGGATATTCACTGAAAATAGTCAAACTCAAACATTTGATAAAGTAGTGTGTATCTTAAAAAACTCACAACACAGTTTTTTAGATATAATTTATGCTGGTCAACTTTATGTTGCATGTTCAAGATCATTCAAGAAGAATTTAATAGTTGAGTTTTCAAAATCGATAAACATTTAAGGTATGGAAGGTGGAAAATGTTACACAAATAATGTAATATTTTCTAATAAGCTTTAATTATAGTCTTTATATTTTTAAATTTGAAAATTGATTGTTTGTAGATTGCAAAAATGTGTTGTATGCTAATGTATCTATGTGCCAACTCAAATGCATATATATCACCTTTAGGAGTTACCTTTGGGGTGTGGGAAACCCTTAACACCCTATCTTTACAGATAGCCCTGTTTGTCTTATATGTTTATAGTTGTTATATGTGTTTATATGTGTAAAGTAAGATTGTATTTATTATATAGGGTTATATGTGTTTATAGCTTGTATATATACTTATACTATATTGTTTTCATATTTTCAAAGTGGTGCAACTTAGTAACCTGTAGAATATGGTTGTTAGGCTTGCCAGCCAAGCTGCGTACTTGCAAATGTCTTATGCTATATGTGTAATTGTTGTGATGTAATTTTTGTGATTTGTGTTGATAGACAGCTTGGCTTACCTTCCCGTTGGTGACTATCAATAAAAAAGAATAATAGTTACTTTTATTACATAGAATTCCTCCTTTCGATCATTAACTAAAAGTCAAAACAACATTTTGCTATAAATGCAACTTATGTCCTAATTTCATTTTATCTTTAGTATTGTTAATACTTTTGATCTTTGACACAGATTTTATAGTTTTATAGTTAAATAAATAAAATTCACTTCAATATCACAAAAGGCTACCATAAATAATCAGGTAAATTGATTTCGAATTTAAAATGTGGTGTATTTTTTTCTTTTATATAATGTCATAATTTAGATTTATCATGACGTATTTATCCAATAAAGAAAATCAAAATTGACAATTGTTATGTTTTTTTTAATTAAAATTTTTTTGTTAATTTGTTGAAAAGATATATTTTTTGCGTTTTACGTTATATTATTTAATAATTTTTATGAAAATATATAATTTGTTCATTTTATTTGATTTTTCTATATTTTATGCATAATAGTTTAAATGGTTTTACTTAAGTTTATACCAAAGCTGTTGTATTAATCTATTTCACTATTTACTAAAATGCGATGGCGAGTAAAATGTTCAAATCTACAAGAAAAGATAAAAAACCGTCCTTAGGTACAAAGTTGTGAGTAATGAACAAATTGACTACATCTTTAGGACATTTACGGAATTAATTTTATATAGCCGTGGTTAGGCCAATTTAAGTTACTTTTTCAATATCCAATAGTGGTAACTTCTAATATTTATGAAATTACTACGAATAATATAACTTGTATCTTATAGAGGGTATGGTTGATTGATTACTTATAATTGTTAAACTTTTCGGTATATAATTAGTAGGGCATCTTAAAATTTTATACCTACGTGGCCATCCATTTATTACTTTTTTAAATAAATTACGTGGGGGGTGGGGGCATAAAATGTATGTACGGATTGAGATGGCAGATAGTGTTCACTTTCCCATTAATAAACGCCGCTTATGCCGTCCAAATCTAGGGATTTTGGCGTGCATAATATATGGATCGTCTCAAAAGTAGGGTAAAAAGTATTTTGGAAAATTTTGCTAAAAATTTCCGTAAATTTTCTAAAAAAAAATTATTGCAATAAACTTATATTCTTATAAAATTCTTTTTTTCAAAAAAATATGCGTTTTATCATTTTAGTATTTGGGATTCTTTGATATTTCAATCAAAAATATAAAGAAATAGAGACTCGCATGCAAAAAATTCACATGTTTCAGTCAAATTTTTATAATCAAATTAACCAATTGAAAAGCGTTTTTCTAAAAGACACAAAGTCCATTTTCTCAAAAATTGAGTTTTTTCAACGTTCGAATTCTTTAATAAAGAAGGTACAAATCTATAATAACTACCTATGTTAGTAGCAATAAAAAAAAATTGTTCATCATCTTTATTTTCGATTACAAAATTATTGATATTCAAAAATTCTTCGCCGGAAAAACAATTTGACTTTGTTTTTCTCAAAAGAACAAAAATGTGACTTAGCGCCTTTTGGAAAAAGGCTCTGGGATCGTCCATAAATTACGCAACGCAAAACTTATTTTTAAAATATAAGTAGGAGATCATTTTGCTCTTTTGCGCGGTGGTTTTCGCTGAATTTTAAACGTTGTTTATATACTTGGTTTAATTAATGACTCTGCGAGGGAAAACTTTTAATACGTTCTCTTTTGTCTATAAGTTTAATTTCGTGTTACGTAATATATGGACCTCTTTAGTTTATGAATTGCGCATTTTTTTAAAAAACCAATTAAACGTTATAAATCTTTTTTTTTTTTTTGTCGGAAGGGGGGAGGGGGGGGGGGGCAAATTCGCTCAAAACTTCTTAAGCAAATCTGTCCTTTTAAAAAACTCTGATTCATATATTACTTTTGTGGAACATTAAAAAGTAGATGTTTTGCGAGTGTATAACATATTTATAGCTTTTACTTCTCTTAAGTACGGTGTAAAATATTCGCATGACAAAAAATAAAACCTTTCTAGATTTGCAAACTTTATTGTGTATAATTTTTGTATAGTGTTTTAAAGAAGCAAATATTTTTTATGAGTAAAGATTGCATATAGAATTTTTAAAAAAATAGGAAGATTTTTGTGTAAAAAGATTGCATTTTAAAACAATTTTACAAAAGCCTGGTCCGTAACTAGAAGAAGGTGGGGTGATTAGGATGACAACCCTATCACCCTCCTTTTGAAAAAATGTGCCGGTTTCAGAACTGTACTAAATTTATAGAAGAAAAAATAATATAAAAGTAGAAGGTATTTTTTTTTTTTTTTAATTTATGTTAATGCAAAATGTCTCATAATATCTACCAGTCTTAATTTTATCTATTAAACATAAAAAAAAAAAACATCTTACGTTTGCAAAGTTACAAAAAGCATACGCAATTCTTTTAGAGTTAAAGCAAGATAATTTTTTTCAAGTCCTAAATACACTCATATTTTTTAATTCGTTGATGTTTATTACATAACTAATCAACCAATTTTTGTAGTATTTAATATGCCATATGTATATGCATTCACATAATATGCCATAAAAATTGACGCAATTATACTTAAATCATACGTTGCCAACTGTTTGCTTTTCAATATATCGACATTGATAGCTTATTAAAACAAATATATATAAATGTTTTTTATTTTATCTTTAAGCTAAATCTTTAAACATTCTAGCTTTTTTCATGTCGTTTATTTAAAAAATTTTTTAAATGTAAAGTGGTTTCATTTTATGTTACATTTACAATTTTCGAATTAAGAACCATTGTTTGTAAGAACCAAGCAACTTTGAAAAAAACATCAACTAAATGACAACCAACATTTTTCTGTTCTTTTTTATTATTATTGCATTTTATAATAGTCACAAGGAAAAGTAAAAAATGTTTTGTTGCAAATTTTTATCGTTTTGCTGTTGTACTTCAATAATCGGAAGATTTTCAAATTTGCTTATTTTGTTCTTACTCATACTTTAAAAAAAAACTAAAATTTGCTTTAATATATTTTTTAACTTACTTATGATAGCCAGTCATAAGTTTTATTAAAAAAAAACTAAAATACTATTTGCTTTAATATATTTTTTAACTTACTTATGATAGCCAGTCATAAGTTTTATTTAAAAAAAAACTAAAATACTATTTGCTTTAATATATTTTTTAACTTACTTATGATAGCCAGTCATAAGTTTTATTAAAAAAAAAACTAAAATACTCTTTGCTTTAATATATTTTTTAACTTACTTATGATAGCCAGTCATAAGTTTTATTAAAAAAAAAAACTAAAATACTCTTTGCTTTAATATATTTTTTAACTTACTTATGATAGCCAGTCATTAGTTTTATTTAAAAAAAAACTAAAATACTATTTGCTTTAATATATTTTTTAACTTACTTATGATAGCCAGTCATAAGTTTTATTTAAAAAAAAACTAAAATACTATTTGCTTTAATATATTTTATAACTTACTTATGATAGCCAGTCATAAGTTTTATTTAAAAAAAATCTGCAATCAATCACTTCTCACTTGTCTTAAAATTTTAATCTAAAAGTGCATGATGTTGTCAAAAAGTACAACTTTCAAGAAAACGTAACTATTAAATTCAAAATGGCTAAGTGAGGTTTTTTATACCAAATGATAATGTGTATTTAATATTTTTTTAAAATAGTAAATGAGTCACATTGATACCTTATGAAATCGCCCGGGTAAAACATTTGCTATATAAACTGAAGACAAAAGTATGAATATTTATACAATATATGAAAGTATGAATATTACAATATATTAGCGAAACATGTTTAATACTTTATGTCTCATGTACAAAAGTAAATTTCAACAATGTCCCTCAACTTCTCGCGATCTCTATGATATAAAACAAGACTTTAAATATACTTTACAGGCACTTTAATAGAACCTTTATGCAAAACTAAGCAGGAACAATTTAAAATTTTATATCGTGTTTCTCATATTGGGAATAAAATCTTAGCAATGATAATTGCATCAAACATCTGTAGAAAATATAAATTGCTTTCAAAAATAAATTAAAAAGAATATTTTAGAGTATACAAATCTTATTTAAATGATTTACTTTAAATTATTTTTTCTATTTTTATTTTATTTACAACTTTGAGAGTTTTTTTTGTTTTAATACTATTAATTTATATTACGCTCGTTTTTTTAACTTTTTTAACGCTTGTTTTTAACGCTTGTTTTCCCGCGTTTTTTAACTATATCACTGTTATTTTATGAAAATTTGTAATGTATAACTTTTATACGTTAAATATCTTTTTGGTCACATATATTTATAATTTGTTTATTTTTAAGGGTAAGTCTATTCGCACGCACGTGTGAATAGACCATAACTTATTATTGTCTATTCGCACGTTTAAAAAAAATTTCAAGTTAGATTTTTAATATGAAATCTCTCACATACAAAAAATGTTTATAACTTGAGTCATATATTTTGAAAGCAATTTTTTTTTTAATCAATTATAATAAAAATAAATAAAACATTTATAAAATATTTTGTGCCAATAGATAAAATAAACATTAAGAAATACTTCTTTTTTTTAATTAAAAGATTACCAGCCCAAGCCAAAACCCTCGTCATTGTATTGATACTATACTGCGCCTATCCCTAGATAAGCAGTCAATATCTGTATACACTACGGTGCGCATACCCATTAAAAGTCAGTCAACGTAAGTACTACGTTAGTACTCCACTGCGCTAGTTTAATTTTAAAAAGCAATAATAATAAATTTAATTTTTTTACATTTCCTTTAAATTCGACGATCTTTACCTTTTTTAAATATAACGTGCGAATAGACACTCCGTATTTTTAAATGTATATTAGTTTTTTTTATGCTACGAACTTGAATTATAAAAGAACAAAAATAATTTATATATATATATATATATATATATATATATATATATATATATATATATATATATATATATATATATATATATATATATATATATATATATATATATATATATATATATATATATATATATTATATAAAAGAATTCTACGCGGGATCTTTACATGACATAAAAATGGTTATATAAAATTCAAAAAGTATTATTGAGCACCTTTTAATGTAACTACATTGATGATATCAATTGTCTTTGATAGCCTTTAAGAAAGTATACTTCTCGTATGTATTGTTACGTGTATTACTATTGAGAAAATTAATTGAGATATTAGTTTTCTCAATTCAACATCTTTTAGTTATAAGGAAGATTTGGGTTATATAAGCATACCAATCAATCAATCAATCAATCAACCAATATATTTTCTGAAATATTTGGTATTACATTTCAAGGTTGCTTACAAATAGTATAAACTACTAATATTAAGTAAACACCTAATAACAATGATTAAAATAGCTATAGTAATAATAACAATAAAAATATTTATAATAAAATAATGATAAATAGTAACAATAATAACAATAATAATAAATAATAATAATAATAACATGTTACTTTAAAAATAGTAATATTAATAATATAGTAATTAATATAAACAATATAGCAGTTTAAATAAATCATACAAAGTTACAGTTACAAACAGTAATAAAGTGACAAAACGTAACAACTAACGATGACATAAAAACAACTATTGCTAAAAAAAATCATAAAGATTTAGTAAATATATTAATCATAACTCTTATAATATCATAACCAGTGGCGGATTAAGACTTCTTGGGGCCCGGGGCTATTTTTGTTTTTGGAGGCCTTTTTATTGGCCAGAGCCTAAAAATGACTTGAAAAAAAAAAAAATTGCCCCCCTCCCCATGATCCGGCACTGATCATAACCAAAATATATTGCAAATAATAAATAAATAAAAATGTAAACAGAAACTAATTAAATAAAATGTAAACAGAAAAAACACTTAAAAAATCAAAACAAAACAAAAGATACAACAAACATTAAGAACAAAACAAAAAATTACGTTAAATATTTTTGACAACAAAAAAAGACAATAAAAAAACGACAACATAAAATAAAAACTAAAAACAACAACAAATAAAGAAGAAAAATATATAATATAACATGGTAGAATAAAACATATATGATAAATAGCCATAATGAAAATAAAAACAAATAATATATAAAAAATTATATATCACTATTTAAAAATATTTAATAACTAAAAAATAAAACAATAAATGACTAACAAAACATTCAAAGTAAAACTTAATACACTAAAAACTAAAGAAAAAACATTACTACAAGACCGCATAACAGCAAAACTAAAAAATAAATCGTAAATAAAGAATCCTAAGAAATATATGAAATAAACCTAAAGAAATATATGAAAAAATAAAAAAATCTTGATTTGCCAATCTTTTTTCGATGTATAGAAATAGTTATTATTTTCTTTCTTTTCCATTCATTTTTATTTCATTCATTAGTTGTTGTTTTTTTTTAACTTCTATTTTCATTACTTTTTTACTTATTTCCTTTCAAATATTTCTTTTTCTTTTCTTCTTTTAAAACATTTATTCATTCTTCTTTTTTAAATGATTTTATTTTTCGTTTAATTTATAAATGTTTACATTTTTCTTTTTTTCTCTTTTAAAAAAGTTATTATCATCCGTTAGAGAAAAGCTTCCACCAATGGCGATGTCATTGCAAAGATACCAAAAGATTTCTTAGATGTAAGTATTGAAGTTCAAGTTGCTTTGTACGTTTTAAAATGACTTAATGGTGATAATAAAAAGCTGCATAATTAGCGTAAATTTGTTCGCAATAATTAGCGGCTCTCATTTAATTAAAACCCTACTCAATTTTTCAACATCAAAATTTCGCGGCGCGAAATTTTGATGTTGTAATATAGATATTTAGTTTTTCATAAAGAAATTTTTGTTAGCTTGAAATACGTTCGATTTTTGTTCTGAAGCAATGCATAGGAACATTTGTTATTGACTTTAGTTAAGGAACCATTTTCATTTAATTTGGGCATACTCATCGCTTTTTTATTGAATTTATTTAGTTTCAAGTCCTAAAATTGCTTTTTTTTTTAAATTTGCTTTTTAAATAAAAGTAAATAATAATAAAAATTTTAAATATTATAACAATACTAAGGATCTTTCTATTATTTAATTTCGATAAAATTGTATTTTTATCGTTTAAAGATTTGAATTATCAAAATTGAAAAAATAACGAGTTATTATTATTATTATTATTTTTTTTTTTTACGAAAAAACGTTTAAAAGTTGTTCTTTTAATGATAAGTTTTTTTAATAAAGAACCATTATATTTCAAAAATTTGTTTTAATTGTCAGATTGGTCTTTACATTGTTAGTGTTATTTTGTTATTAACGATATTTAATTTAAGCTAATTTCAAGTCCTCATATTATCTAGTCGGTTGGGTAATACGAGCACTTTTGCCCAAATATCTAAAAGGATCATGAGTAGTGATCCTTTTAAGTTGTTTATTCGCCAAAATTTGGAAATTGAGGAATTACCAAATAAAAAAGTGTTCTAAATATTTTTGATAAAACTGTACAATTATCCATCATCTTTTTCTTTTGGTGATGATGAAACTGCTGGATAACAGTCAACTCCAGTTTTGCTGAGGCGATCATACCAACGGACGCCCTATGGAGTTCAGATCGCTCAAGAAAACCAAAAATTTCTAATGTTTTCTTCCAATTAGAAAATCCGTTTAAAATAAAAGCTTCGTACAAATCTTTTTCTCTTGAACTACGAGTTAAATTTAAATGTATATTTTTAATTATTATTAATATTTTTAATATATTCAACAGCGATTGAATCAGTGGCATCATCTGACTGAACAAATGATAAACTTTCATTAGTATTATCTTGAAGTTATTAGCATTTTGAGATTCAGAATATAATGCAATTGTTTTAATTTGATTTTTTTTTTTTGAAAAGTATTCACTAATCTTCTTCATTAAACAAGTTGTACAGCTTATTACCTAAAAGTCAATGTACTGTTGGACAATTATAAGTTTCTTCAAAAACTTATGTTTTTTTAATTCAAATGTTTGTAAATTTATAAGTGCATAATACAAATAATACAAAACTTATAAATGCATAATACAAATAATACTGCCAAAGTTATCAAAGAAAAAAAATACTAAACGAACACAACACTTTACTTTATGTAGTTCCGTTAATTTGCGTTTTGTTACGTTTTTACCGATCTCAAACTCCCTTAAGACTTATGAAAAGCGTGGAATTTCAGAAATTCGAAAAATAACTTAAACTTTTGCTTAAACTTTTGAAAATCACCATAGGTATTTGCGGAAATATTACAATCGTTTTAAAATTGTTTATATTTGTTAATGTTTGAGTATATTATGGTTTTTATTTTTTAAATATTTTGAAAGCTTGGTGAAACCCGGGTGAGATAAAGCCCCAGCGACAAATTTCCGGATGGGACTTAAACCCCAAGCCCCAGCACGTTCTACGCCTATGGTACTAGATGCAGAAAATGCAGCTAAAGATCACATCCATTACAAAAACTACACATCAATTTAAATAACGCGTATTTGAAATTATATCGAACACCTTATTCAAAATGTGCAGTAAAAAATGTAAAGGTTGGTACTTTACAAACCTTTTTGAATAATTTTGTTTTGGGTTATAGGACTTTAACCAAACAATGAAAAAATTAAAGAAAGCCAAAAAAAACTATTTTTAAAAATGAGCACAATGGGCAAATTAAGTGATCGCGAATTGAAAATTCTGTAAAAGTTTCTGGTCTTCAAATTTTTTTTTTTTCTTGATAACCATTTTAGTGCGTTTTTTTCGGACCATTCGTAACAGTTTTGCAAATGGTTAGTTTTCAAAGTTCATACTTGTAAACGTTTCTAAAGTTTTGTTATTTTTTTAAATTCAATTAAATTTAGGGTTTTATTTTGATCATTTTTTAGTTATGTTTATATTTATATTTAAAAACTAAATTATGTAAATTATAAAAATATTGTGTTAAGATATTACTTATTAATATTATTAATTGAATAATAACATCTCGACTTAATAAAATCATTTCTGAAAGAATCTTTAGCATTTTTACCGATGTAATCTGTTAAAATACCAGCAGCTTGATTAGTTGAGTAACTATTACCAAAATCAAAGCCGTTTTTTTTAATTAGCTCAAGCAAGTCAGGGAAATCGGAAAATGGACGTTCTTTTTTTGCCAAGTAGTAAACTGCATTGCATTTCTTCTTAAGTGAGTCACGATATTTTTCAAACATTTCTCGTAGCCCTTTTTTAATAGTATTTTTATTTATACATTTTTTAAAACCTTCCACAACTGATTTACTCCGATAATCGATGAGATGTGCTTCCTTATGTTGTTTACTGTTGCAATGACTCCTAACGTTGTCTTTTTTAATCGACAGAGTTCCAGGGCGAATCCACGAAATAAAATTTTTTTAAATGTTTTTAATACAAGATTCATATTGCTTGCAAAGCAAGCAGCGTAATCTTACAACATCATTTCCTTCGATATCATACTCAAACTTTAAATTAAATTATTTTTCCCATTTCAAAATAGTATCTAAGAATAATGAGGCCATATTTTACCCATTTCAAAATAGTATCTAAGAAAATTATTTTTCCATTTCAAAATAGTATCTAAGAAAAATGAGGCCATATTTTACCCATTTCAAAATAGTATCTAAGAAAATTATTTTTCCATTTCAAAATAGTATCTAAGAAAAATGAGGCCATATTTTACCCATTTCAAAATAGTATCTAAGAAAATTATTTTTCCATTTCAAAAAAGTATCTAAGAAAAATGAGGCCATATTTTACCCATTTCAAAATAGTATCTAAGAAAATTATTTTTCCATTTCAAAATAGTATCTAAGAAAAATGAGGCCATATTTTACCCATTTCAAAATAGTATCTAAGAAAATTATTTTTCCATTTTCAAAATAGTTTCTAAGAAAAATGAGGCCATATTTTTGAATATTTAGTTCACTTTATCTACTACGCTTTCAATTTTATATATTTTTTTAGAGGAAAATTTTTTTTATATTTCTATGATAAAAAAGTTTTAATATAAAATATATATATATTTTAAAACATTACTTTATTTTATTATAGAAAGGAATATAAAATATTATAGAAAGGAATATAAAATCAGAGATTGCAATCTAACTAATTTTTTATCATATTTGTTTCTTCACGTTTCTAAAAAAACGCACCAATATTTTAAAATTAACCAATAAAAGTTAAGAGTTTAAGTAACCGTACCGCTAGTATCAATGTTTTTGCACATTTGTAAACACTTTAGAAGTTCGTAGTGTGACAAAGTTGGTGGTTTGATGTAGCTTTGATCATCAAAGTCACATAGATAAATATCAACTACAAAGTTTGATGTTGATATTTAATGTATTTTATTTAACTTATTTATATTTCCATAAATTTTTTTCATCTAACATTAAGTATTTAGATCCTGTACTTGCTTTTTTTTCTTCCTGTATTTGTATTTACCCTGTTATGTAAATACATAATACAGTGGTTACTCTAACTAGATTAACGGCTGTTTTATAAAGTAATTATTTTAAACATTTAAGTTATGAGAGTCCTAATGAAATTAGCTATAGTTGATTTTTAAGATCCATAAAAACCGAGTTCACGGTTTTTTAAGAAACTAAAAATTTAAAGACCAGAAATTTTTACGGAATTTTCAATTCGCGATCACTTAATTCGCCCCTTGGAGCACGAGCGTGCATATTGATTTCTTCTCAAATACATTGTTTTTTTTTTACAGTAATTTATCAATGTTACTAAAGAAAGACAAGTACTCTTTGTACATATAAATACGATTTTAAAGAATTCAAAAAACTTTACTCAAAGGTAAAGGTACCAAGAATGTCAGTTCATATCATTAATACAGAAATTTGCAGAACAGATAAAATTATTTAGTCATTTTGAGATTGGCGAAGGTGCTAACATCAAACAACATACTTACTTCTTTACTGCATTTAAGGTGGCACACAACTGAAAAAAAGCAAGTTTTTTGAAAAAAATCAATTTTTAGATTTTTGGGTATTTTGATTCTATAACCATTCCTTGAACATATAAAAAAAAAATTAGTCTCAAAAATGATGTAAAAGTTGATTTAATATCATTTTAGTAGATGACACTTGAAAATAAATTCCCTAACAACGCCTTAGCAACCATCAGTCTTAGGAGTTTTTCTGAATTCAAAACAGTAAAACACCATTACAAACTTGGTTTTAATTTGTTATACGCAGACTCTTGTTAGTTTTTCGTTTTAAAAGTCATAATTTTTATGTTCTTATATATTTTTTTCTTATTTTTGCTTTTTTCTCAATATGTATTTTTTTAAACTTTGAAACACATTTTCTCATTAACAAAACAGAATTACATAATAAAATTTTCAGGATTTGTTTATCATAGTATAATACTTCATTTAACCCTCAGAATTTTCATAAAAATTTATAGAAAGTGAAATATTGATGTTTATAGTGCTGGATTTATTGATGTTTCATATATATATTAGGTGATTTTGTTAGAAATGCAATATTTCATAAAATAATTTAAATCATAAAAATTCCCACGGTCAAGCAGGGTGAAATATGATTAGGAAGCTATGTTCAAAATTTTAGTTTCAGTTGTTAAGGCAAAATTAAGTTATTAGGTTTTGAAGATTACTAAAAACACATGTTTTACAACACATTTTTGGCCATTAAGGATAATAAAATTGATTAAAAAAAAAAATATCTGTTTTTTATTTTATTTTAATATAAATTAATTGTCATTAAAAAAAAAAAAAATCAAAATTTTGATTATTTACAAAAAAACTTGCTTTCAGTTGTGTGCCACCTTAAACAAAATCCCATTATGTCTTTATTTAAATTTGATTTGCTCGAAGTTCCATGCAATGTAAGTAATTCATGGGCGATAAATAAACATGTTAAACATAAAAATAAGTCTAGACCAGGTGAAGGAGTTTCATTGTAAAAATCTTAATCATCACCAATTTGTTACAACGCAATAGATCAAACCTTAATATGTTGCGCATATTAAGGTTTGATCTATACACAATAGATCAAACCTAAATATGTTCATTCGCCAGAGAATGAACATATTTAGGTTTTCAGAAAAATTAATAGACTAATGATTATTACTTGCTTATTTAGGTGCATTTTAGTTTCAATTAGCTAACTCTAAGACAGACAGCAGAGATTCTGTGCAATAATTGGAACCCTGGTAAATTTACAGAGATAAATTTTAGTACTTGGTTGTAATGACAAAAAAAGTATTGTCTGTTAATAAGTGAAAAACTATTGTATTTAAATGAAGTTAAGAAACCTAATAATTTTTTTTTTACTATTTAGATTGGTGACAAAAACGTCAGTTTTTTATACATTGAGTACAAAGTTGCATGTTTTAAAATCTGTTTTAAATAATTTTATGTAAAACTGTCCCACATATTCTAATAAAATCAAAATCATTTTATAATTGTACCTATAAGCGACTTAGATAAAGTTAAATTCATTTTGAAAAAATAAAAAATAATTTACAGAGTTTTGTACAAATAATGTTAAACTTGTATTAAAAATATATACTTATCTCAAAAACTATGTAAACAATTAGAAACAATACATATTACATAAGTAAAGAAAGCCTGACTAAATGAATATAACTTACGGTGTTTCCCAAGTTTTATCATTTCAGGGTTCACCTTTTTTTTATTATTAGTAACTTATTAATAATTTTTTTAAACATTTTAAGCTCAGTTCTATTAGCAGATAACACGAATTTATTTAACTTTAATAGAGATATTAAACTTTTGTTTAAATTAGTAAACGAAAAGCTTTTAAATCGTTCGGAATAGTCTGAGGCGAAGTTTTTAATCTAACAAACTCAAAAAAAAGGTAGAAATTTCTAGCTTAGACTAGGGTATGTGAGATCCCTTAGTAAGGTATAATTTTCTATCTTTTAAGTTAAAAAATTATATTAAAAACAATTGTTTGTCATACAACTTTAAAGGTATAATTTTCTACCTTAAAAGGTAGAAAATTATATCTTTAAAGTTGAAAACGTTATCACATATCTTAAACTAAGGTCGATATTTCGACTTTTTTTTATCAAACAGGTAGTTTCTGAGGTAGTTTTTCTGAGGATTTTCTTCTACAGGTGTAGAATATAAATAAAACTAAGTATATTTTTTTCCATAGACTTCAAGACAAAGACTATTATAAATTTCTGGTCTTTAAATTGGCATCTCTAGAGCTGCCATTTTAAAGACCAGAAATTTTCAATAGTATTTATCTTAGATCTAACTTAACTAAAGTTATCATTGAAATTTCTACTCGAAACATGAAGTGAACGTTTAAGAACGGTAGAAGATAAAATTTCAAAAAATTTTGACTTACCATACAAAACTAAACAATTATTAAATCAAAACTATTTAAAAATCTTATTTCGCCCTCACATAATGTTACATAAACTATGCTAATATTGCTTGATTCAGCTTCAATATAAACAATATTAGAAAATTGATTACTAGATACAAACATGTTGTAAGAGTTATTTCTTGTGTAGGTCGATTTACACATTTTAAAGAAGTATTTGAAAATTATCGCGAACTGAATGTTTTTCAGTTAAAGCTTTATCGAATTCCTAATTTTAAGTACAATTTTCATAATAAAAGAACTCCAATAATATTTAATACACTTTTAAATAAAGTTATTTACATTTACTCTACTAGTTTTTCAAATTACAATTATGAAAAACCTAAAAAGCTTTATTTGTCTAAAAATTTTTTTATTCTCATTAGAGGATGAAACACTTAGCAAATAACAAACTGATAAATTCTTCTTCTTCTCTATTTAAATAAAAACTCAAATAAAAACTTATTAATGATGAAAATGAATAAAACTCTTTTTAAAGTTTTATTATTATTATTATTTTCTCATTTTATTTTTTTTGTTATTATTATTTTTCAACAAAAAATCACCTTTTCTTCAGTTTTCTTCAAATTACCCTATTAACTTAACTTAAGTTTTCAAGGTTTTTACAAAATAATCTAATTAAATATAATTACTAATCTTAACATTATATGTATATAATTTTTAATTGGTACTAAGCAATTGTACTTTTTACCTTTTAATAATTATAAGACACGTTTGCCAATAAAAGCACGATGCAGGTTACAGGGCGTAATGATAAAGCAAGCATGGTCTTCTTTTTCCCCAGGTTATGTATTTTTTTATTATTATTATTGTTTATTTTTTTTACTGACGAAACAGACTTGAAAAAATACTGTAGATTTTCATTATGTTCGACTAGTTAAAACATTAATTTCAAGTTACTGTTTTTTTTTTTTAAATGAGTTGTTTTAATTGTTACAGTGATGACAAAAGTAACGCTTGATTGATACTTTATAATCTTGATGCATTTTTTTAAATCGATTGCCTTGGTTAGAACAAAATGGTTTCTTCAAAAAAAACGAGTTTATTTCTAATAAAAATGCAATTAATTACGTCAAATTATGGTTCAAAGTAAATTAGGGTTGTATATTCGCACTTAAGCCATCTATGAATTTATGATAATCTTGAAAAATGTTTGCAATCTATAGATGCTGCTTTATCGGCAGACAAGTAGAACCAAATTTTAGATTTTCAAAGGCCAAAGCTGCATGGTTATCAATTTAAAGGTGTAGAATGTTTGAAACTACTAAAAAAATATGCATGTATTTTAATAAAATTTAAAAATTAATAAAATCTTCTAAACTTGAAAAAAATGAATATATCATTTCTATAGTTAATTCCTTTAAATGTTTAAAATCTGTTAAAGATGTATATCTTAGTTCTAGTTTGTTATCTGAACATGAGTCAACCATTTAGCCTGCCTAAAGCCACAACTCCCGACATAGCTCCTTTAAAACAGTTTTACTTTAAAATTAAATATTTTATAATATTATAATATAAAGGTCAATTTCAAGATTTTTTATTTGTCATGATAAGTAACTTCTACATAAGTGTTTTCATACTAATACTAAATATTATGTTTAAATAAAATCACGGTGACCAGAGTTTAGGAACCATACTTTCCTCAATTAGGGCCCTAAGGTCCAAATACTTGTTAGGGAAGAGGGCAATAATAGCACTTAAAAAAAAACTCTACTACTATGAGCTCAACTAAAATTCATTTGTAAAATTCTCATTTAGTAAAAATATTTTAACGTTCAAAAGTTATGACCTTGTATTGTTGACAACCCCCCTAAAATAGAGGGGGTTTTAAACTTTCCTAGGTCACCATTTTTAAACGATTAGAAATTTATTTTAGATAAATTAGTTTTTCCGATGAATTGCAATCAATTTTAAGAAACTGCAAAAAAAAATTTTTTTTTTTCTTTCCACATTTGGGACAGTGGGTCCCCATTTTTCAGGTGTATATTGTTCCTATGCTCTTATTACTGTATTATTTTGTAAAACATTCTTATTTGATACTAGTATCAATATTACAAAATTTAAAGTTTGAACCATCTCTTGAAGTTTACCTAATCTTGAACACAAAAAATCCATGACCTGCGCGTTTAACCTTGTTCAAAGTATCGTGGTTTCAAAAATTCGAACCGTATCTGGTGGACTTTTTTTTTCAAATAAATTATTTTTGCTACGGTGTGCCTACGGAAGGAAGCAAAGTGCTTAGATACTTTTAAAACTTTAGATAATTCAGTACCACCATCTAATGACCTAGTAAATTTATTGAAAACATATCTCTGTGACTTATACGGGGCTGAACAAGACCCAGCTAGAACACATACGTTGTTAAAACATTAGAGCAATGTCGCGCGTTTCGTTGGCCCAACATCAGCTGCCAACGTTGTTTTTATATCATTATGGTTACAAATGCGACGTCGCCAACAACTAAAAACCAATGATGATAAAACGTTTATTAAAAGTCAGAAAATGGTTATATTTTCTACGTTGATTCAACGTTTTATTTCATACGTTGGCTCAACGTTGTATTTTTAGTTGGCACAACGTTGTATTTATGTTGATTCACGTTGAACTTTAATTGGCAAAACGTTGTATTCAATATTATTCGGAATAAAATTTCATTAAACTCTTTTTTCTTCATATATATATATATATATATATATATATATATATATATATATATATATATATATATATATATATATATATATATATATATATATATATATATATATATATATATATATATATATATATATATATATATATATATATATATATATATATATATATATATATGAAGAAAATAGAATTTAATGAAAATTTAATTCCGGTTAACAACACTTGATTATCCGAACAAAAATCATGCTTGTGTTGATTTTATAATATTTGGTATTTTAATAATCACGGAAGATTTTATTTAAGTTATATAATTTCGCAATAGCAATGTTTGGTCGCATACATTGGTTCAACGTTGGGTTCGGATCAAAACAATCACATTTTTTCGATGTTTTTACGTACATTGGAAAAACGTTGATTTATATACATTTAATCAACGTCGAAATATATACATTGGATTAACATTAGGTTTAGATAGTAAAAACAATCAACTTTTTGTGATGTTTTTACATACATTGGACCAATATAAATTAGCCAGATGTTTTTAGTTCCGTCGGTAATAATTTTTTCATTAACCAAATGACATTGGATCAACGTTGGTTTTGCATTGGAAAAAAACGTTTTTTAAAAAAGTTTTTTAAAATCATGGCCTTATCTATCTTAGTTTCATTGAATAATTTTATAAACTTAACAACATAAAAGCAGCTTTTAAAAATAATAATTTGTTACAATAGATATAATTATATCGGCAGCAGAATCGGTATAAGGAGAACAGGCAAGAAAAAAGAAGAAAAAATAAAATAAAAATAGAAGGTATTTTTTGTTTTAAAATTTATGTTAATTTATGTCTCATAATATATACTAGTTTTAATTTTATCTATTAAGCATAAAAAGAACATCTTATGTTTGCAAAATTACAAAAAGCATATGCAATTCTTTTAAAGCTAGCGAAAGATAATTTTTTTTAAATCTTATCTAAATACACTCATATTTTTTAATTCGTTGATGTTTATTACATAACTAATCAACCAATTTTTGTAGTATTTAATATGCCATATGTATATGCATTCACATAATATGCCATAAAAAATGACTTAATTATACTTAAATCATACGTTGCCAATTGTATGATTTTCAATATATCGGCATTGATAGCTTATTAAAACAAATATATATAAAATGTTTTTTATTTTATCTTTAGGCTAAATTTTTAAACATTCTAGCTTTTTTCATGTCGTTTATTTAAAAAAATTTTAAAAAGTAAAGTGTTTTGATTTTATGTTACATTTACAGTTTTCAAATTAAGAGCCATTGTTTGTAAGCTTTAAAAAACATAAACATAAAAACATAAAAAAAACTACTATTTGATTTCATACATTTTTTTAACTTATTTATGATAGCCAATCATAAGTTTTATTTAAAAAAAAATTTGCAACTAAAACATCTCACTTATATCGAAATAATAATCTAAAAAAACAAAATGTTGTCAAAAATACAACTTTCAAGAAAACGTAACTATTAAATTCAACATGTCTAAATGAGGTTTTTTATACCAAATGATAATGTGTATTTAATATTTTATTAAAATAATAAATGAGTCACATTGATACCTTAAGAAATCACCCGGGTAAAAACGTATTCGAAAAAACTGATCTTTAGGCAAACTACTTTTGATTGGTATATAAATTAATAATTAAAGACAAAAGTATGAATATTTATACAATATACGAAGCTATGACTTATACAGTATATTAGGTATAAATTTAAAACATTATATCTTATGTACAAAATTAAATTTCAACAATATCCTTCAATTTTTCACGATCTCTATGATATAAAACTTGACTTTAAATATAATTTGCAGGCACTTTAATTGAACCTTTGTGTAAAACTAAGTAGGAACAGTTTAAAATTACATATCCTGCTCCTCATATTTGGAATAAAATCTTAGCAAGATAATATTTAAACATGTGTAGAAAATATAAATTGCTTTCAAAAATAAGTTAAAAAGAATATTTTAGAGTATATAAATCTTATTTAAATGATTTACTTTAAATTATTTTTTCTATTTTTATTTTATTTACAACTTTGAGAGTTTTTTTGTTCTTAATACTATTAATTTATATTATGCTCATTTTTTTTTACTTTTTTAACGCTTTGAATTGTAATTAGAACGAAAATTATTGTAAAAAAAAATTTGAAAGATACAATTTGAAAAAAAAAAAAAAATGAAAGAAACAACAACAATAATATGAATTCTACTATTAATTTGAACTATTATTCAAAGAAAATTCTGCGCGGGATCTTTACATGACATAAAAATGATTATATAAAATTCATAAATTATTATTGAACACCTTTTAAAGTAACTACATTAATGATATCAGTGTTCTTCGATAGCCTTTGAGAAAATATACTTCTCATAAGTATTGATATGTGTATTACTATTGAAAAAATTAATTGAGATATTCATTTTCTCAATTCAACATTTTTTGATTTTAGGGAAGACTTGTGTTATATGAGCTTACCAAAAGTTTTCTTAGTTGTGAGTAGTGAAGTTCAGGTTGCTTTGTATTTTTTTGAAGTGACTAATGTGGTGATGATAAAAAGCTGTATAATTAGCGTAAATTTGTTCGCAATAAGTAGTGGCTCTCATTTAATTAAAACCCTATTCAATTTTTTAAAAACAAAATTTGTTAAAATATCATTATTACACATGAAAGAATCTGCGGCGCAATCTTTTGATGTATGGAGAATATACTATGAAACTTAAAATTTATCGATGAATATAAGTCTAGTTGAGAATAGAACAAAAATATATTTTATCAACTTGTTCGCCCTCGGGGATGAAGTTAACGGTTTTTTCCGTTCCCATCCTCTAATCATCGCAATTTTTTGCAAAGCATCATTAATTGACATAAGTATAAACATACAAATGTTTGGAGTTTGCTCCTTGTCTGGAAGTTGCCTTCTCAAACACCGAAAAATCCTGGATCCGTCCCTGTTAATAATGCAGTTTAAAAACGTGGTTTACTTTGAAAGTTTCCCAGCGGGCAAAAGTTTTTTAAAAGTTACGTTCTAAATGTATTTTAAATATCTTTTAAACGTCTTCTAAACATTCCTACGTAAAGAACGTTGAAAAGACGTTAAAAAAACGTTTAAAAGACATTTAGAACATAACTTTGAAAAACAAATGCCCGTAGGATTATCTTTTTCATCAAAATAAACTTTTGTTTAGAGTGAATTTGTTGTACTCCCTTTTAAGAATAACTTTTTGAGAGAATAAAAAAAAATTAAGACAATCCTGCAGCGAAGTAGAAATTATAATAAGGTTAAATCAAAGTTTCGAAAAAAATGTGTCATAAAGCAAAAAAGTATTTTTTTTATAATCTTTTTAATTTTTTGTTATAGTTGTAAATCATTTTGAGAAACTCAATTTTTTTTGTTCTGCTAAAACTAACGCAGGTAAGTTTACTTTTCTTACCTGCGTTAGTTTTAGCAGAACAAAAAAAATTGAGAAATCAAATATTGCACAAATGTTAAAAGCCGACGCATAATCCTGAAAAACCAATATATTATTATTAAAAACGATCTTTTATTTTCAAAATAATGCTCATGACACCCTCTACCTAATAGGATCATTAGCATCAATACCTACAGATTAAAACAACTATTTTTTTACAAAAAGTGTCAATAAAAAATTTTAAAACATATAAATACTTTTTCTTATATAACTTGTTGTTAAGTAAAGGTCAAAATTTTACAGTCAAAAAAAACTAACGTTGTAAGAAACGGTTTATATTCAATAGAATCTGGAGACTAGACTACAAAAATATTGGCTGAGATGAAACTAAAATAATGTTATTTAAAAAAATCAAAAAAAAAAGATCGTAATAATAGTGCCTCCTCCCACCCTCTCCTACTCTCCTCTACTTCACAGTTCAATAGAGTTTTAAGTATATCATGAAATGTGATTTTCTGCAACTGATTTTTAGTTTGCCTTTCATTAGCATATTTCCTAGCTAGCACACATACGTTGTTAAAACATTAGATCAATGTCGCGCGTTTCGTTGGCCCAACAGCGGCTAAAACTATATATATATATATATATATATATATATATATATATATATATATATATATATATATATATATATATATATATATATATATATATATATATATATATATATATATATATATATATATATATATATATATATATATATATATATATATATATATATAGCTGCGAAAAATAAAATAGCACGACCACCAAAGTTTGGTTGAAATTAGAATTTTTGACAATTTTTGATAGTTTGAAAATGTTTTAAATACATATTTATAAGTAAAATAGCTTATGATTTTTATAAAAAACAAAATATACAAGTTTTAATATATAGTATTCATTTATTAAACCAAAATTCAAAAAATATGAAATAAAACTCGAAAGAAATAATAGCATCACAGCTTTAATATGTACTTTAAAATAAGGAAATATTGTTAGATCAATTGTTTTAAACATTTTACAATAAATATTAGTTATTTCTTAACATATTAGTATTTTGTAGCGTGACCTTTATTGGCAATGACGGCTACACAACGCCTTGACATCAAGTTAGCCAAGTCCTGACATCGCCTTAGCGCAATTTCGCTCCATGTCTTCTTAACTTCGTTCCAAAGTGACTCCTTTGTGGTGGGTTTGGCAGCAGCAACCACCTCTTTTACGTAAACCCACAAATTCTTGATAGGGTTAAAATCTGGCGACTGTGCTGGCCACTCCATAACGTTCACTTTATGCTCCAAACAAACAAACCAATTCTTTGACTTCTTGCTAGTGTGCTTTGGGTCATTATCCTTTTGGAACACCCAGACAAACGGCATTTCATAGTCTGCATACGGCAACATCACTTTATCTAATATATCAACATAAAGGTGTTGGTCCATAATAGTAGTAATGTGATGAATGGGCCCTACTTCGTAATAAGAAAAGCATGCCCATACCATTATACCACAACCTCCATGTTTAATAATTTTGATGGTATATTTTGGATTGTATTCTGCATTCGGCGGTCTTCTGACATACGCCCGAGAGCCTTTTCCACCATAAAGCACAATATTATTTTCGTCTGTCCATAAAATATTTCTCCATTTTTCGAGAGGCCAATTTGAGTGTTATTTAGCAAACGCAATACGCTTTACAACATGTCTGGCACTTAGAAATGGAACTTTTCTGGGGCTACAGGCTTTTCATCCATTAACTCGCAGACAACTCCGAACAGTTTGTACTGTTGCATCAATGTTAAAGTCCTTTTTCAGCTCGGTAGCTGTTTTAAAAGGTTCCTTTTTAGCCTGTCGGAATAAGCGATTGGCCAGCAATGTTGAAACGTTTTCGATAACGTGTTTCAGGCTTTTCTTGAAAATTTATGGCATTTCTTATCATTTTATTGTAACACTCAACTAAACGACCAACTTCTCTACAAGATTTCCCTGCTGATATCAACTTTTGAATCAGTTCTCGTTTTTCTGAACTACAACGCTTTCTGCGTCCCATTTTTATATGTAAATGTCTCCTACTAATACGCACTATCATAAAACGAATAAAACAGCAACAAAAAAAAGCCAAACGCTTGCTATTTTTACAATTATTTTTACTGTTATCAGGGTATTTTACAACAAAAGAGTGTGTGGTGCTATTTTATTTTCGGTCAGAATTGGCATTTTTGATTAAAATTGAGCAACACCAAGAAAATACCAATAAAATGTCAACTAATATATTAATAATAATATGTTAGTTAATAATATGTAAGCTAATATGTTAGCTAGTATTTTAAACAGCAAAGCTTTGAAAAAAAAAATTATTTTGCATGGTGTTTTCTTAACAAATAAGTATATGTGAATATACAGTATCGGACAAAACAAGTACATCCGAATAATGATAATTTAGTTTCTTTATATAAAAGTGCTGCATTTTTTCAATTTAGAAAAATAAGTATGTAACTGTTTAGAGACAACGTTCTTCAAGTCTTTTTCATCACAAAGTTCATTATTTGTACACGAAAATTAATAAACTAATCAAAAGTATTAAAATAAGGTTGATTTTTTTCTGGACAAAAAACAAGTCCAACTCCACAAAATGTTGACCAAGCTGTATTTCGCTATCAATATTTCGTAGAAAATCCTTTGTTGTCGTTCACAGCCTTGCATCTTTGAGGCATAGATTTGATCAGGTGATCAATGATACTTTGTGGAATTGCTGCAAGGCCTTTTTAATTTGTTCAAACAGTTGATCCTTATTACGTACACCTTCACAATTAATTCTGCGGTTAACGATCTCCCACAGGTTCTCG
Organism: Hydra vulgaris; assembly: GCF_022113875.1. Lineage (NCBI taxonomy): Eukaryota > Metazoa > Cnidaria > Hydrozoa > Anthoathecata > Hydridae > Hydra > Hydra vulgaris. The sequence continues at coordinate 10,707,929 of NC_061168.1, forward strand.
AATAGGTTGAGATCTGTAGATTGAGGCAGCCAATCCATCACCAATAGGTGGTTGTCTTGAAACCACTGCTTGACTACTTTTGCATTGTGTTTGGAATCGTTGTCTTGCTGAAAAACCCATTTTATTGGCATACTCCATTCAGCATGAGGTAACATAACATCTTTCAGAATACTTTTACTCATGAAACGGTCCATTATTCCATCGATTCGATGTATTGGACCTAGACCGTTAGCAGAAAAACACCCCCAGACCATTACCTTGCCTCCACCATGCTTCACGGTATTATGGCAGTAACGTAATTGAGGCGTTTTCCGGCCGGTCGATGTACACAACAAATGCCATCGCTCCCAATGATGTTGAACTTCGATTCATCACTGAATAGGACAGTTCGCCATTTCTACACATTCCATTCCATATGAGATGTAGCAAACAGGAGTCTTTTCTTTTGGTTCTTTGGTAAAATCAGCGTTTTCTTTGCAGGGCATCGAGAAAACAATCCGGTTTCAACAGCATGTCGTTCGGTCAGATACAGGCAGCTCTAATTGCTTTTGTATCTCGACTGATGATATCCAGGGATCCTTCTTGAAGGATCTAACAATCATACAATCCTCTCTAGAAGTGGTGGAACGCGGTCTTCCACCTTTGTTATCTGCTGCCAACTTCCCCGTAGAACGATATTTGGAAGATAGTCTTGATACGGTCCATTTTTTCACGCGATATTTATCACAAACACTTTTTTGTGACATTCCACTTACGTAATCGCTAATAATTTTCTTTCTTAGTTTTAATCCAAGGCTAATAAATGAATAATCACGCTTCTCAAGACTTACCGTGCTACATTTACCTTGTGATGAGACAATAATGCTCTGTGGAACACAACGTCTTGTTTGGATGTGGACTGTATTGATGTAATGAAACACTTATTGTATTTCACTTCTTGTATTGATGTTATTCGATAAAACACTTTGATAAAACTCACTTCGATAAACTGTCTTGATAATACTGATTGATTGACTTCCATATACTGACTAAATTAGATGTCGGCTTACATGTCGCTTATATAGTAAAATGAACCTGTGTGAACCTGTTCTAGAAGATTCTAAATGCATCTTTTTGATGCTTCTGGAAGCTTCTGGGTGCGTCTGGATGCTTCTAAATGTTTCTGGATGCTTCTGGGTGCATCCAGATGCTTCTTCTGGAAACTTCTGGAAGCTTCTGCATGCTTCTGGAAACTTCTGGATACTTCCTTTAATTATTAAAAAAATTCCGTGACGTTGACACGGACCAGACTTAAGAAAATGAAACAAACCAAAAAAGTTGCACTTGTTTTGTCCGCTGCAAAATGGCACTTGTCAACGAAATTCTGCCTGTGTGCTGTAACCTGTCAGCTGATTGCTCATGTCATGGCATGCTATAACTCCAGACTCCTAAACTTTTTGCTGTGGTAATATAGTTTGTTTCGTTGTTAAGACATGTAAAATTAGGAACACTTTTTCGCATTGTTTGATGTTGGTTGGTATATATATATATATATATATATATATATATATATATATATATATATATATATATATATATATATATATATATATATATATATATATATATATATATATATATATTTATATAATTGTTTATTACTTTTTTACTAGAATTAGATTTAAAAATAACATCTATGGTTTTAACTCAAATAATAATTACTAAAAACATTTTTTCTGTTGAAGGTGTTCTGTGAAGACCGTTTTATCATAGAACACCGCGGTTACTTATCTGGCTGAAGCTAGAATCGAACTTTAGACTTTTTGGTTCTGAACCAAAACTTTACCCACTGTGCCACAGCTGCTAAAAGCTAATCAATGATCTGGGCAAAAAAAAGTTGAAGTTTTCTTTGCTGCTTTAATTATTAAAAAAATCTTTTAAAACAGAATTTTAAAAACTAAATTTATTATTTTAATTTTTATCTTTTTTTAATGTATTTTCATAAAAAGCTTATCAAATCTTCACCCAATAAAAAAATTAATGATAACTTTGACTAAAATTACATTAAATATTTACAGAGGGATATATCAGTTCGAGATCTATTGCCTTCAAATATATTTATAGTAAATAGTAGTAGCTAATCTCCATAAACCAAGTTGTGCGAGAAGGTTTAAAACGGGGCAAAATTAGTCAATCAAACAAAGTAAAGGAAGTTTTTCTGGTAATTTGTAAAAAATAGATAATATCTGCTAAAATATTAACAGTTTTTAGAATCAAGATCAATTAAGGTTGAGTTAAACAACAAGAAGTTATTGAGTTAAGTAATTTTATATAGTTTCTTTTACTACAGAATAGGTAGAATAAGATAATTTTATGCATAATTTTATACATAAAATTAGGTACAAAATTAATTGGTAGCTAATTTTATACAAGTATATTGCTAGATAGATATTTTAAATATAATATATTACGACTATACAGTGCCGTTGGTAGGCTTTGCTTCACACCCACCCCATTTCGATTGGAGAGACCTAACGAATTTAGGGAGCCCATTTGCAAATATAGGAGTGCTTTTAGAAATACAAAGAGCTTATTTTTTTTAGAAATACCTATTGGAAAATTTTTTAAGAAATTTGGGCTCTTTATACAGGTTTCGTGGGGGCCTCCAACCAACTAGCCACATCACTGTAAATATATGTTGTTTTACGCAACAGGTAATATATACATATTAACAATCGCAGCATATAGATATAACATATAATGTATATGTATATATGCATACTAGTTTAGCTTAGTTTATCAAAAAACGTTAGCAGGTGAAAACTATGTGAATTTAGATAAAAGAAAAAAAAATGAAAAATAGCTCACAACGTTTTACAAGAATATATATATGTGGGCAATAACTTGGAATCTATGAATATATTTCTTATTACAGTACTAAATATTGCAAAACTTAGATGTTTTAATACAACCAATTAGTTTTGATGATAAACTGGAAATTGCATTTTTACCATCTGCAAACTTCCAGACAGAGTAAATTCCAAACAATTATATGTTTATACTTACGTCGAATTAGAACTATTTGCAAAAGATTGTGATGATTGGAGCCTGGGAACATAAAGGCCTCAAAATTTTTGCCTCTCCTGCCTCAAACTCGAACGCAATAAGTTGGTAAAATATTTTTTTTACTATTCTGAATTAGATTTATATTCATCGATAAATTTTTAGATTTATAGTATAATATCTCAGCGTTAAAAAATTATGACTATTCAAAATTCGTAAACCTTTCAAACTGAGGGAGGTTCAATCTTTGCAATGTCATTTTTTTTAAACGTTGAAAATTTTTTTTTGAAAAAATCACAAGTCTCGCTACTTATATTATCAATGTTTTAGCAAACTATGATTTTCAAAAACTTTCAGAGAAAGAACACGTCGTATTATTGCGCGGTATCATAGATTTCACATGGTATTTTATTTTTGCATTTTAAAAGATTATAACGTGGTACTATTTAAGTCCTTCTATTCTAATCCAAAGAATGCAGACAGATTATCCAAAACTGTTGTAAAAATTAACAAAGACGGCCTTGGACATTTAGAAAAAACCTGAAGAAGGCAAGTAACTTCGCTGTGACTCCTTATTTTGAGATACATGTTTGATGTTTTGAAGCTCTCCATCATTAAATTCAAACGTTTATTATTCTTTGTTTGTTAACCTATTTTTTTTTAAGTTTTTTATAATTTTTTCATATTGTACAATTTACAATTATATAGTATTAAATAACATTTATTTTTGAACAAGGCCAGAGCGAGTAGGTGTCAAGTGGGGTAGGGGGTTGTCATACGGGTTTTGTACCCAACCCAAAAAAAAAGGTTCTTAAATTCTCCAATTTTATGAATAAAGATTAATAGTTTAAATCTTATTTTGCTGACTGTATCTAAAAAAACGTTACGATTAGCCAACTGAAGTTACAAAATGGTCCCAATTAGTCCCAACTAATTGTGTAAATATTTATTTAATTGGGGGATGTCAAATCCCCTACGCATCGGCCTTATTGTGAGTAAATTATTTGATGTTTTATTGATGCATTTTTTTAAATCTTAATATCTAGGTGGATTTGCATTCCCGATTTCGGAACATTTATTTCTACCCGCAAACACATATCTATCATCTACATGTATGGATTCTATCCCCAAACACAGATTCAAACATGCACATACTTGATTTTAAAAACTGAATCTAAAAAAAATTTGGCCCCGAATGGGTTAAATTACACCAAGCACTACTTGGTTCTAAGGGTTTTAGGTTGAATTTCAAAAGACATGAGTTTTTTCTTCAGATTCTATAAATATGTATAGGAGCTAGCTGGAATGTGTTAAAAATAAAATTCTAAGCGTTCTAAGTACAAAATTGAAATTTTTTTGAAATCCAGAAAGCAGTGTTTAAAAACAATATCATTTTTATTATTTTAGGTATCTTCTATCATAAATATCACAGAAACCCACATGACCATCCATTGTCTTTGTCTTTAAAATGTGGTACTTAAATTATTATACAAAAATATCTTTAATAGTTTCATTAAGAAAGCTCTTAAAACGGTCGATTAAACAAGTATTTAGAAATATTAACTGTTAAAATTTGTACAAATATAATAATTTTATAATTACATTTTATAACATTTTTATTTTATAAACATTTATTTTTATTAATAAAAAATGTAATATTATATTAAAAATCTACCTAAAACAAGTATTACATGCTCATCTTTCAAGGAAAATAAATTATAATAAATCAAAAGATTCAGTTTGTTTTTGTTGCTGTAACAAAACGGACTACTACTCTTTTTGTAGTATGCCATCATTAGTGAAACTTGTTTGACACATCATTAGTGACACTTGTTTGACACATCATTAGTGACACTTGTTTGACACATCATTAATGACACTTGTTTGACACATTGTACAGAGAGGATTCAGTTTTGACATAAATGCATTTTCCACTAGACTTTGTTGCCGTTGCAAAAATGCTCTCTATGCCAAAAAAGTTATTATATTTTTTAAATATTTTATTAACTTATTAAATTTTTTCTAAAATATTTTACTAAAATTACAAATAATCTTGTGCGCAGCAAGGAAAAACTATGAAAATGATTGAAGAGGTTTTGAAAAGTGGATAAGAGTTACTTATAAAAATTGACAATCAATGCTTATGTCCAATTTTTTGTATGGTATCAGACAAGCGCAGCCACAAGATTTTTAATTTAAGAGATTATGTCATTGAGCCAAATGAAAACTTTGGTATTGCAAGGTTAAACACATTCTGCTTGTTGATTGATTGTTTTCAACTAGTTGGAAAAGGCATTAAGCATCCATGCACCAGAGCACTTAAAATTCAAAAATACTGTTCAAAATGCTAAGAACTTTTTTTTCCAAGGATAAAAAGATGTCAGAGCTAATAACCTCAACTGTTCTAAAGTTTCTAGCAAAGGCTGAAAATTTGTTACAACTATCCAATGGTAGATTTTTATTTATTTGTTCAATTGTTTATAATGACTTGCTGCAATATTCTATTCTAAATTTAGGAGAATCACTGCTACCTGTAGAACTAAAACCTAAGCTCCGAACAAATAAAGTAGTCTCTACTGAATCATTATTTGATTTCAAAACAAGTTGTTCGTGAAATTCTTAGAGATTTACGAAAATATTTTGTAGTATAATTTGAACGGCAGTTTTTTAGTTTATTTATTTTCAAAAAAATTATAATAGTTAATATAACTTACATTGTTTACAATATGGGATTTTACAACTAGGTGTTTAAACGGATTCAATTGGTGCTGTTATAAGGCGTTCTGATGCTCTAGAAAAGTTCGACAGTGACAAAAAAATTGCTTTTTTAAATGGAAAGGAAGATAAACTTGAAAACTCAGTGTTGAAAGATGTTGTATTCATTGAAGATCTTACCAATCCTTTTCAAAAAATATGCTCTCTTCGTGGATTAGATACTTTGAAAGATACATTGTTAGAGTTGGAGTTGATTGAGGACAGGGTTCACTAAAGGTTTAGTATTTAACCTACTTTATATTAGATAAATAAAATAAATAAAATTAGAATTTTTATTCATTTGCAACTAATTTTCAGGTAATAATGAATATTTTTGATGAAACAAAATTAGAGAAGGAAAGTAGAAATGAGAAAGACTGGAGTTAACAAAGTGATAATTCTGGCTATGGCGTGTAATGTCAAAGAGAACCATAATCTTAAAATTCTTATTAAATTAATTAATCTAAATCAGCTCAAATTTTGAATGGCTTTTGACCTAAAGAACATAAAAGGGTACTTCTCGGCTTAACAGTAAGAGATTTCACCTGCTTTTATTAATCTATTATAACTATCTAATAAAATATTAAATCTCAGAATAATAAAACAATTTATTATAGATTCATGGGGGAAAACATGCTTGTTGTTATTATACTGGTGCAATTAGCTCAGGTGACTTGAGAAAGTCACCTGAGCTAATTGCACCAGTATAATCATTTCTACTGATCATTTCTAATTGCACCAGTATAACCATTTTCTAATCAGGCAAGTCAGGAGACTTGCCTGATTAGAAAATCTTTGACCCGGTTTTTATTGTCGTCAAAATTATAATACAAATAAATTAAATGTTTTTATGAATATATTTTATATATTTTTAAAAAAATATTAAAAAAAAATTAAAGATATTTTTGTAAAAAAATTTAAGATATTGCTTTTTAAATGTACATAAATCGACTTAGAAATAGGGATTGGCGCAATTAAATGTACATGCATCCAGGGCCGCCGAGGGCCGTCTTGCCGCCTGGGACAGCAATCTTGATTGGCGCCCTTATTTATCAAATTTTCTCTATATTAAATATGAAGAACCTTTCTTTTTTTTCTTTTGTTAACTACATTTCATCTGGCGCCCCTTGGATATCTGCCGCCCGGAACAAACTTCTTCCGGTGGCCCCCTCTCGGCGGCCCGGCATGCATCGACTGAAAAATAAAGATTGGCGCAACCAGAGATAAATCAGAAAATGATGCGCTCAGCATTTTTTAACAGTTGCTTTAAGTGGTTGATTGTGAAACCAGGGCTTGAAACCAGGCTTTTTTAAATTTATCTTTGAAAAGGATTTTAATTATAACCGAGTAAGAAAAAAATATTAGCGTTTTTTAGTGTAATTTTTTAAACTTGAAAACCGAATTAGGGGGGGGGGGGGAGAGAAACTGCAGTAGCGCCAAATATCTGTATATAAAGCTAAATTTTAAAAATATGAGTACATACACTCTATACATACAGTTTCTAATACGTGTAAAAGTCAGTGGCGGATCTACAGTACTGCAGATTAGGCGGCCGCCTGAAGAGAAATATTATATTATAAATAAGGTGTATCTTACTTTACATTTATTTAAAGTCAAAATTTCATTAGGATTTTTTTCACGGTTTCGAATTTGAAACCGCAAAAATTAGCGAGAGTGTTAAATATAATGATTGGCGAAAAGGCTTTTTTATGTATTAGGCAAAAAAATTTTGCCTAATACATTTACAATTATCTCTGTGACTAGGTTCATTTGTAAACATTTATACACATTTAATAGTTTAAAGACTGTTGACTTAAGCATATAAATCACTTAAAATCTCTGTGAATATGACTTTCACGTCTTTTGCTTGCCAGTTACTCTCATACACTTTGCCTTTCAAAATAGCCCAAAAGTCTTCGATTGGGCGACACTCCGGTACGGCTGGCGGATTGTCAACTTTTTTGATAAAATTGATGTTATGAGTCTTGTAGCAGCTGGTCACGGTTTTGGCATAATGCGATGAAGCCAGGTCCGGCCAAAATATGTAATTACCATCGGCATGATAAGCGTTGATGAACGGCACTAATCTTTTCCTAATACAATTCATTTCATAGATGGCTTTATTGACTGCAAGGCCGCTGGGTATAAAAAATGGTTTTGAAACACCTTTGTCAGAAGCGGCCGCCAGACAAGCACCTTGGGTTCGAACTTGCGCTTTTTGTGATATTTAACACTTGGTGGAGTCTTGTCTCTGTTGCTAGAGTAGTAGGTGCTGTTTCCATTAATTGTTGAGTGTGACAGCGTGAAGTAAGACTCATCGTCAAGGATAACCGATTTTCCTTTAAAAACGCGATAAAGACGATCAATGCCAGTTTTGATTCGCTCATTCTGGTTCTCTTGTCGATGAGGTATACCCTGTTTTGTATAACTTTTGATGTCAGTGTACTTGGAAAGAGTTTTAATGATATGTGAATGACTGCATCCAAATTTTCGACCAGCTTGCCTCATCGAAACTCGGTCACTGTGATCAAATATGGCTTTCAGGCGCTTGATCCTCTTAGGGGTCATGATTTTGGCCACACGACCACTTCCTTGCACTCTTTTGTGCCCAGAATCATTCTCAACACGTTTGATTATATCATAGATAGTGCTTCTTGGGATTTTTTTCAGCATTGAAGTGAGCTACTGTGAACTTTTTACCTTGCAATTTATTATTCAAATAGAACTCGTAAATCCGTTTTCTTACCTCTTCTTGCTTGGTCATCATTATTTTTTTAATTATTATTAATTATCTAAAAAAAAAAAAATAAACTTAGAGAGAATTAAAAAAGCAATAAAATGGATATAAACATGAATAAAAAAGATTTAGCTTGTGGCATTTAAAATTCAGTTAAAGTTTGTCCGGATTTTTAGTAACCACCCGTTATAATCCCTATAATCTATAATCACAAGTTAAATCTTTTGTGAGAACTTAAAGTGATTCAGAGTTTGAATACATTTTAAACTGTTATTAATTATTTAGGATGTTTAAATATTCAAACATCTTTATAAACGTTGTAGTAAAATCAAATAATTTTGAATTATTTGAATGAATGCAATACACTTTTCGTGTCAATCTAATTGACACTAAAAGTGTATTGCATTCATTTGTATGTAGGATAAAAACATATATTTTATTTTCTAAAAATACATTTGGACATAAATATATTTTTTAACCTTAAAATCCAAAGTTAGTGAAAATAAATATTAAAACATTTAAATATTTTAGTAGATAAAGAGTAATGGAAAACCTTTCTGGTTGAAACAGTTCAGTACAATATATTATTTATCCTAATTTTTACTTCATTAAATTAGCAGTTTACTTTCTGAGGGAATTTTTGTTTTAGAAAAAATTGTTATATTGTTACAATTGTTATATTGTTATTATTAGTATTATTGTTCAAGGAACTCTCCTGAACAATATTACTAAATAACTTCCACATTTTTATTTTTTAGGAAAAGCAGTTTGCTAATTGATTGTGTATTTTTCTGTCATACACCTTCAGTCGTTCTGCATAAAAAATCGTACACATGAATAGGAAGGAACCTTGACGTGGTTCATGTGCTTTAAACAAATACCTTCTAGACAGATACATTCTCACCCGTTGTATGGTGAGGGATAAATGGTCAGAAATTTGATTTCTTTAGATTTTTTTTTTTTCTGAATTTAGTTATTACTCAATAAATCAAACTTTTTAAAATGTATTAATAAAATCATAGTTAATCTACTATTTGTTTTCAACAGTTTGTATTCTTTGAATTGGCTAATAAAAATTAGCAAATCAATAAAATGGGCTGGTGCTAGTCACCGATACAGATTGTGAAATATTTGGCTGATTAAGTTGATGCAGATAAATCTGAACATCACCAAGAATATTCAGATTAGTTTTGAATTTCCAAATTCCTTTTTTTATTTTTAGTTGACATTGAGTACATTGTAGGTATCAAGAATAGCTAGTATAGGTATAATTTTTATTAAATTTTGCATATGTTTCGTGTAAAAGATAATGACCAGAATCTAGTTTATATTTATAAAAAGAAATCCAAAACAATAGTTTGGGAGGGAGCGATTTTCTTAAGTTAATTTTTGCTTGAATTTCAGACTTATATTGTCTTAACCAGTTTAGCATTAAAACTTTTTTTTTTTTTTTTTTGAAATTGCGTGCTTATTTTTATAAAAGGCTGCAAACACCAAGTCTTAATCACAAAAAAAACACAAATTTTTTCAAATTGACCAAATGGGGTGAATCCATAGCGTTAGCCCCCCCTTGTATCAAATAAAAACCTTTTGAAAATATAAATCCGAGTTAGTAAGGAGTTTACAAATAGTAAATGGGGAAGGGAGGCTTATTTAGTATCTGAGAGTACCACTGTCTGGGATGGATTGTGTAATAACAATCGTGGCTCAGTAGTTAGAGAATTGGATTCGTAATCTAAGGGTTGCGAGTTCGATCCCTACTCTAAGCACATAAAGGTTATCGGTAAGGTTGGAAACGGAGAGCCAACTTATAAATGCTATTGTCTTTGCGGCAGTGCTCTGTGACAAGACCATTAGGACTTCTTAAAGCACTTTAATAACAAAACAAAAACAAAAAAAGGGGGGGGGGCGGTAATATATAAAAAAAAAGGATAAATAAATCCTAGATCCGCCCCTGAAAGTGGAATATTGGTATGTGATAGCAACAAACATAAACATTTAATTATAGGATCCGTATCAAGAAGTTTTATTAAATCCGCGATAAAAATAAGATATAATTGATAAATTATTCAAAGTTTCTTTGATCATATTTGGTCTTAAAAAACTTTTGATCAATTTAAGTTTTGAAAAACTTTTTTCACCGGAACAATTTTTCATAATAAAGCATAAAAAGATTATTATGGGCTTTTTACTTCCGATATTTGCCAAAAAACCATCAAGTTTCTAAATTTTTTTTTAAATTCTTATTCTTTTTCAGCTTTTTTCTTACGCTACAGAAATCCACTACTGTGCAATTGATTCATTTTCTTAATAAAATAAATACACTAAAGTAACGGGCTTGATCGCGTAAGGCATGCGATAGCACTTTGTTCCTGACTAAGCATATAGTTTTTAATTGTTCTTGAGAACGCATATAGTATTTAGCACTGATTTCAAAATATAATATATTTAGTTATATATAATATAGTTATAATATAGTTAGATATATTTTGAGATCAGTGAGTATTTAGTTGCCACGGCTTTATTTAGATAATTGAGAACATTCAAGTTAATGTATGTTTCCATCTATGTCCGAATAATAATTAGTTTTAAAACTCACGCAAAAACAATTAACTGCATATTTTTATACTTTAGTTAGCCAATTTAAACATTTTTCACTTAAATTTTAATTTTTTAAACTTAAATCACCTAAATAATTTATTTATAAACACTTAAATATTTTTCACTGAAAATCACGGGGCCCTAGGCCGCAGCTTAGTCGGCCTATTAACTGAATGCATCTTACATAATAAACAAGCCAAGATTACGCAAGTTAAGTAACCTTTGACCTGTTATTAGTTGCAATTCAAGAGATAAAAGCTTTCTGTCGGATGAAACTTGACACTATCCTTATTTAGGACCAATTTAAAGACACAATTTTACTTGTAAACAAAAAAGCCCCTTTTTTATGTTAATAAATCATTAGGCCGTGACCAATATTCTAACTTATGACTTCCATAAGTATTTGTTATCAAACAAAGTCTTATTGAAAAAGATGGATTTAACAAAAAAGTATAGTTGGTATGATTCATCTTCCCTAGTTCTGACAAATGATTGTTCAATAACAATGAAATTGGTAAATGATTCAAGTGATTAGTTATATAAAAATAAATAATGGTTACAAGATAACAATAGAGACAAGTTAAATAATTAAGGAAAAATTATTAGCTTACATTTATATCGTATGGTATATTAATATAGAATAAATTATAAGACATAATTCATCAAGAATCAGTAATTGTAAGAGAGCAATAAAATTGTGAACATTTTCAATTAAAATTATGTTAATTTTAATTACAAAACCAGCAATTAGTATTGAAAAAACAAATGACTTTAAAAAAAAAAGTTTATTATTTAATTCTCATAAAAGAGATTCACTCTAGTACTGTCTCGCTAAATAATTAGGATTCTCGTTCATTTAACACGTATTGTAAAATCTCCTTTTTTTTTATTACCATATGGCAACCCTATTCAAGGGTACTTATATTTTTTTTCATTTCTAGTAATCTCAAGGGTCCCTTAAGATTACTAGAATAGAAAAAAAGTTCTAGTGCTGATTTTAGATAAATTGTAATTGAAGAACATTGTTAAAAGCGTTTAATTTGTAAAGAGTGATGTCTCTTGCTACAGTTTCGATAATAGTAACAGTTTAACTTTTGTTAACATATATATATATATATATATATATATATATATATATATATATATATATATATATATATATATATATATATATATATATATAAATATATATATATATATATATATATATATATATATATATATATATATATATATATATATACATATTCCCTTATCATTGTACTTGGGATATTATTGGGTACTTATATTTGGAATACAATACAATACCATTGAATGAATCAAATCAGCTTTTAGTCAGTTTTGAGAAGTACAATAATAAGTAAAATATGATGAAAGAAAAGAATGAAAACATATTTTGAGTGATAATAATGCATAGTTTAAACCACCTCATAGTGGGCCAAAGATCAGCATAAATGCTAAAAATGAGTAATTGTGTAGACTTTTTTTTTTTTTTGCAAAATTTTGTTTGTATATACCTTGCAATATAACAATTTGTCATTTAAATATTTTTATTTTTGTATTAGGAGTCCTGGGAAAATTTAAGCTCGTTCATGTAAAAAACAATTTTTTTATTTAAAAATTATTCATAAAATTGAATTTTACTTAGTAAGTACAGTTTTCTTTAAGTTAATTAAAATTATATAGTTTTGATAGAAGCTTCACTTTAGAAAACTAAATGAACCAAAAAAATCTTTTTTTTTTTTTTTTATAAAAATTTTTTTCTTTAAATTTAAATGTGCAATTAAATTATAAACAAAATATAATAAATAGGTACTATACAAAATTTAAGGTCTTTTTTTGCCACAGTTTCTTTTTAAAAATATCTTGCAAAAAGTTGTGCTTTATGCATATGGCTTGTTTGACGTTTACATTTGTTCAGAGCACATAGTTGTTAATTATGAATTCTATACAGTTAAATGCTGTTTTGAAAGCTACAGTAAACAATAAATAATAATGGTGTTATACTTAATTCAGTTATATTCTTTTCTTATTTATTAATTTAAACTTATTTTATTTAATTATTGATTATGTTTTTTATTTTATAAGATAAAAATAATAATATATGTAATAGTATGATTGATTTCTCACATTGTTGGAATCTGGTTACATAGTGCTTTCATCCCATATGAGTGGGTTTCTTGGGATAGCCCCTCAGAGTTTTGATTAATTTTATGTTACTGAGATTGGATTGAGCTTTTATTTTAACATTTATTTAATTTAAAGTTGTGTATAATTTTTACTCAAATTTTTGATTAAATATATGATAAATAATTGTTTCTTTATTTAAATAAAGGGTTTACCATGTAACAGTAAATTTATTTAATTACTGCTTTAGATCTGGGAAAAACTGTTTCTGATAAAAACTAAAAGTTGTGTCTGAAATCATTAACACCCTACACCCCTTTTTTTACAGGGTATTTAGGATACCTGCATCTGCAAAAGCAATAAATAAAAAAAAAAGATCTTCACAATGACTAAAGTTGCTAATAAAAATTTCAATTTCAAATCTTTAAATATAAAGAAGTTATGATTTTTTCTCTATTTAATGTCAAACTTGGCCCACTATGTTTATTGATTTCTCACTTTTTTTTCAGATTAAACTTTAAGTAAAAAGAAGTTTTGAAATTTTTTAAAAAACTTCTCTTTATTTTTGTTTTTATTGTTTTGTTTTACTTCCTATTTTCTACTTTTAAAAAATTAAACATTTTTTAAAACTTTTGTTTTTGGTTTAATTAAAACACTTGTTTTGTTTTACTTTTTTTTTTCTCCCTCTTTTTTCTTATCTTGAAAAACTGTTCATTAATAATTACTTCATTATATTAGTTCATTAATAATAACTCTTCATTAATAAATCTCTACTTATTGCCCCTATAACATTTTACTAGTTTTGTTATGTCTCAATCATCTCAATTCTCTTTTTTTTTATTATTAAATATTAATTAAATAAACTTAATAATGCAGTAAATGTAAAATACAATTATATTTTACATTCTTGATTGTGCATTGTTTCATATTTAATTATTCTATGCTTACTTTGTAAGTAAACAAAAAAAAGTTGCACTGTGAGGTAGAAAAATTTTATTTAAAAAAGAGAGTGCTTAGTTAAAAAAAAGTTTTTTAATATTATTATTATTAATATATTTTTTTTAGATTCAAAAGTAATGATTACATTGGTTAACTTGTGCCTCATTGTCAACTGCACATGTCTTATATTGAGCAACTGTGAAGCTCTTCCTAATAAAATCCTAAAAACTTTTAATCACATTAGAACTAAAAGTTCGCCAAGCGAACAGAAAGAATCTGTTATTCAATTAATTAAACGATTAGTTCCTGCTCATGCGTCAAAGTTTATTATCAGTATTAATAAAAATTATGTAGATTCAGAGTTTGCTGATTATTTTGAGATTGTTAGTACCACTAATGGTAATATTAAAGTAACAGGAAGCACTGGGGTAGCAGCTGCTGCAGGGTTTTACCATTATTTAAAGTACTGGTGTTTTGCACATATTTCATGGAGTGGAAATCACTTGAACATTCCTATAAATTTACCTTTGGTTCATTCTCCTGTTAAAAAAGTATTTTATGAAAGGTAAGGCAAACAAAGTTTATTTTTAAATAAAACACTTGATTTTATACTGAAATAGCCATCTATACGTGGTTCAGCAGATATCAATTTTGGTTTAAACTATTTATTTATATTTTAATTATATTTTAAATTAACGCATCTTTATATATTTTTAAATTTAATATATATATATATATATATATATATATATATATATATATATATATATATATATATATATATATGTATATATATATATATATATATATATATATATATATATATATATATATATATATATATATATATACTTAACTACTTTAAAACATCAGATACTATGAATTCTCACAATACTAAATAATTTGTTTGAAATTTTCGCTGGATTGTAGGCAGCATCATCAGCATATAATATAGTTACAAAAATGTGACAGTTAACAACAAAAAAATTTTTAAAATTAAAATTTGACAACAGCTTTAGATTGGTTTCTTTTATGTAAGTATAAAATAAAATGGTCCAAAAATTTTTTGGCATATTGTCCATTGTTTAAATCAATACCACTGTACATAGAAAAACACTGATGTTTTTGTCTCCAAGGCTTTTCTATCAAACTTTTTTAGCCTGCTTTTTAAGTAATTTTTCTTCATTCATTTTGTTTGCATTTAATTAAATAGGTCCCTGGTTGGCTGTTGTATCATAATTTTGATTTATTCTATACGTTAATAGCATTTTTAAGTTGGCGTTTAATTTAAAAATAATTATGTATTCAGCTTTTCTGAATATTTTACTTAGCCAGGAGGATTTTATTGGTATCTATGGTAAAGAGATTGTCGGAAGGTTATTAAAGTTTAATTGGATTTTTTTTTTTGTTCGCAAAATGTTTTTTCCAACCTGATAAGATATGTCTTTAAGCATTCTTTTATTGTACTCATATTCAGTATACACTTTAATTAAGGCATTTTTTTTTTAAACGTCTTCGCTTCCAACCAAGCAACGATACAAGCAACAACTGTTAGAGTTGGAAGTTACTGGAAGAGAGAAGATGAAGGTTGTAGAGCAAGATAACAATTGACAGATGACTTAAAAGCTTGCAAATAACATGAATCAGGAAAGCAAGATGAAGGAACTGAATTCCAAAGAACTGATGCTCGAGGGAAAAACTAAAGGAATAAGAGTTTTTGGAGCATTTAGGAACAGTCACAGAAAAAGGATGAGACTAAATTAAATGACAAGTAAGACAAGAATGAATTTTAGTAAATGGCACAAAAGATGCTAGCTCTTTAGAACAATGTCCAATACAGTATTTGTAGAAAGAAGAAAGAGAAGCAACATTACGACAATGTGATAATGGTTGGAGGTTGACAATGCGTTTTTGCACGTTGTCTAAAAGTTTTTTGACTATGTTCCAGTCGCTCATAGTACACAATTCCCTTCTGATCCCACCAAACACACAGCATTCTCTTCTTTCTGAATCGATTTGTTTTTGAAGTCGATGTTGATGGTTGTCCTGTTGAAACCGATGATCATTTGCATTTTGGATTTTTGAAAAATATCCATTTTTCATCTTCAGTAATGATTCAATGCAAAAAACCCTGTCTTTCTTGCTTTTGAATGAGCATTTTGCAAATGGTTTTTTGTCTTTCTTGTGTCTTTCATTTAATTCATGTGGAACCCATTTTCCCAGCTTTTGGATCTTTCCAATTGCTTTCAAACAATTGGAAATTATTTTTTGACAAACATTTAATGCTTCTGCCAATTCATTTTGAGTTTGTGTAATGTCTTCATCCAATAATTCTTGCAATTCGCTGTCTTCAAACTTTTTTTCTTGACCTGGACGTTGTTTGTCTTTCACATCAAAATCATCACTTTTAAATCGTTTAAACCAGTCTTCACAAATTGTTTTCAATGGAATATGTTCACCATAAGCTTCCTCAAGCATTTGACAAGCATCAGCAGCAGTTTTCTTTGAAAGGAAAACAAAACAGTAAAGCCTCTTGCAAATGATGCCTTTCTGGTAAAAAATTCGACATTTTTAACGTAATAAAAAACAATGTTGTTGTATGAGACACGTTATATTGACAACTAATTTTTGTAGAGGAATGTTACAGCTGTAAAAAAAAAAAAATTATTTGTATTGAGTACTTTTCGAAAAAACGCCATTTATGAGCTAAACCCGGTTTTCAATTTACTACACCTGGTATTAATTACAGTTATATCCAGATATAACTGTAATTAATAATATACAAGGAATTCAAGTCATGAATAATTGTTTTCTTTTTTCTATTTCATTTAACTCACTATTAGCTATAGTTGTATTTTTTATGGGGAATTGAATAGCTGGGTTTTGACACTTGTTTTATTACTGATATTCGAAGGATTAACTGATTTTTTAGCTGTTTCTAAATCTGTTTTAAATTTTTTTGTTTCTTAGTTTTTGTTTTTTTTGCTCTCTTGTTAATTCATATGATTAACAAAAGACCTGATAGTCCTCGAGATGTTCCTTCATCACTCATGCAGCTGTTTATTTGATTTGCTGGCTCTACCCTCTAGGTTTGGCCAGTTTTATGTAGAAATTCTCTATTCATTTTCATTAACCAAGAGTCTTTTACCAATTCTTGATACATTTTTTTAAAAAAAAAAGAACAGCTATCGCCCTATAACAGTGGATTACCTTTGTGTTGTGAAATACTTAAAGTATATATTAACATATATATATATATATATATATATATATATATATATATATATATATATATATATATATATATATATATATATATATATATATATATATATATATATATATATATATATATATATATATATATATATATATATATATATATATATATATATGAAT
>NC_061168.1:10728027-10750527 GCF_022113875.1 Hydra vulgaris
ATATACACATGTGATGCACAAGAAGTATCATGTTGTTTTGGTTTTTCAATGTTTATAATAATAACGATAATAAACTAATTATCCATGTATTTCGCTTTTTTCCGATAAACTAGTTTGTCTTACTTTAAAGACATTTAAAGTGATATTTCCGCGTTAACTTTCGCGTTAACTTCACGTTTTTTCTTAAAGAGACGGCAGTTTATTTAATATGCAATTATATAACTCGTTATTGAAAATGAAATATCTCATTAAAAATCAACAAACGTCTAATCAATTTTTGTAGATAATATAAATAGTGTTGCTTTATAGTTATGAAGTTATTCAAGTTTTCCAGTCATTCAAGTTTTTCAAGTTATTCAAGTTTTTCAGTAAAGATAGTAATGGCATCATCTGGTAGAAGAGTTACGATAGCAACATTTTTGAGTTGGGGTAAAGATGGAGTCTGTGGAAAAGAAACTGAGGTGGAGAATGGAACAATTTTTGTTGTGAAGATATGGTGTATGGTTTGTATAAAATATAAAAAAGAATTGCTTCGCGAGTTAAAAGGTCTGGCAAAATCAAAAGCATTAGCATTTATAGAGGGCACTACGAACGTTAAAGCTAGCAACATACATACGCTTATATACATGCTTATATTGTATATAAAGTAACGGAAGCCCCGGTATCTTAAGAAATTATTAGTACTTCTAAATAAAAACTTATTTTATTAAAAGAAATTAGATTTCAAATTTTTTATTCATGTATCAGAATAACTATTTCCGATCAGGATAGGCATAGGTAAAGCAAAGTTATAAAAATATAAATAACAGTTTAAGTTTTTAATTTGCACGCCCAATAGAATGCAAGAGTATATAAATAATTGAATTTGAAAAATAAAATAGTTACGTATCATATTACCAAGCTAATACCAAACAATTCTAAAACTATCGAGCTCATTGATTCAAGGTTAAAAAAAAAAAGGTTTCAAACTATTTGCTGAATAATTAAAAAAATTAGATTTTGAAAATATTATGTAATATTTTTATTCACAAAGAATAAGAGAAACGAATGAACTAAAAAAGCACGATAAAAACCTGTATAATTTAATCGAATACTTGAATAAAACAATAATATATAAATATACTCAAAAAGACTTCGGTAAAAAAACTCGTTAGGATGCTTGAATAAGGAAACGTGATGAAACGCCATGGTTGTTTCGAGGATTTTTCCCGTCGTTTTCACATTCATTCGTTTGACTATATCTGCCAGATATTATCTGGAATAAAGATTAAAAAAAAAAAAAAACATAAAAAACTGAATAAAGTTCCTTCGAGTAAGAAATCTAAACAAAAGCAACCATAAAACAACTAACCCACGTGAAACGAAATTAGATCTGTGCAAGTGAAAACTTTGAAAAACAATTATTGAAATCTTAGTTTTAATTATTATCCAACTCATTTACTGCAGTGTTTTAATTACTTAAGTAATTAAGCATTTTAAACAGTTAATCGCTTTCTAACATATTATTTTAGTGCAATTCACAAAATGTTTAATATTCAATGACATTTTCATTCAAAAAGAAGAAGAGAAATTAACAAATTTAAAAAAAAAAGTTAAAACTTTAGAATTTTTTTTAAAGTTTAAAAAAGCCCGTGCAAGACCATCTAGACGGGCGGCCCTCATAGCCCGCCAAGTCTATTTAAGACGGGCTTTTCATAGCCCGTACGGTTTTTATTCCTGCCGAAGCCTGTATATATATATATATATATATATATATATATATATATATATATATATATATATATATATATATATATATATATATATATATATATATCAGTGCTGCTAAAGAGGGGGTGGGGTTGTGGGTGTGACAGTTTGTCTTTTTTTTGCCAGGCAGCAGATATCCAAGGGGTGCCAAGTGTTAATTTTTTTATCAATGTACATATTATTATAATATTTATAATACCATTTCTAAAATATAATTTTATTATTATGTATAATTTAACATTATGCATATATAATATAATGATCCGCTATCTTCAATTCACAAAAAATCCCACATAGTGCTTACTTATAATTCATCATCTAAGTTGTGGAAAGCATAAGAACATTTTTGGGCATTTCGTGGTTTATAATTTCTATAAATTTACAAATATTTTTAATTAATTGCTATCAAAATGCCTAATAATATTTTTTATAAATATGTTAAGACCAGGCTTGTGGAGCTGAGCCAGATCCGTGGAGCTGTGGAGCTGCTGTTTTTTGGTAGAGTCGGCGCTGGAGCCACAAATATCGAGGGGCTCTTGGCTCTCATGTTTTTTTTAAAGGAACAGAATGTATATTTTTTATTTTTATATTCTAGACAGACTTTATTCATTTATTGTTTAACATTGAATTTCTATTTTTTTTAAATATTTTTTTTAACAGTTACAGTCTTGCCAAAGCGTTATAAAAATGATAATTTTAACGATTTTGCACTCAACAAAATACTGTCCTTTAATAGTATTTCTTAATATGCTTTATTAAAAAAAAAAGTAAATTATATAATGAAACATTGCAGTATTACATATTTATATCATATTTTTATACTGATACTATGCTGTTAAATATTTGACTCGCAGTTTAATTATCAAAGGTTATTCATATCTTTAAAACTATATTACAGCATGCGATCGTTAAACTTGAAACAATGAATTTCGTTTTAAAACTTATCACTAACACATTTTTAATGTCATATTTTTGCGTAGTTACTTTAAGTAATTATAGTATTAATTAAAAACATCAACAAACGAGTCAAAATGTTTCTATCAATTAAATTGTCATTGAAACAGTTAATAAAAAAACGAATGAAAAGTCTGCACAACAGTCCACCAAATTTGTCTGCATCGTTACTTTCAATCGCTAAAACATCTGAATCTAGAAAAACTACTGTTTGTATGGCCATAAAACAATGCATGAGCTCTCTATCTATCGAACAAGCAAAGGATCAGGAAGAACAGTAGTTTTAAGGATAAGAAAGCAGCAATTCAACGATCATCAATCAAAATCCCGGCTTATCGAACAAAGGTTTATACTAAAAGGTATAAAGTTTCAGAGTTTTTTAAAAATTAAATTTTGGCAAGCAACATGCAGCTGTGGTTTGAGATCTCAAGCTTTTGTCACATCGTCAACTTTAAACTCGGATGTTTACATCAGAAAATACTTTGCAAGACTTTTGCAATTTTATCGAAATCACGATGACCCCTGTTAGTTCTGGCCTAATTTTGCTTCTTGTCATTATTTTAAGAAAATCGGTAAAATTCGAGAGACATCAAATTTATACCAAAAAGCTTGAATTTATTAATCTGCATACAGTTCCGTCCTGTTGAGAAATTTTGGAGAGTTGACAAAGGATATTTGCGTAAGAGTGGCAAAGCAATAAGTACAGCTAAAGATTTGATTAGAGAGTGAACATTATTAGGGAAAAAGTTTGTAAAAGACACTGTGCAGAAGTTGATGTTGTCAATCAGCGTAAATGTTCGCTATTCGAAGTAATGAAAAATATTAAAATAAAAAGTACTTTTATAATCTTTAAGTCTCTTAGATTAAAATAAATATTGAAGTTTTTGCATTAGTTGAACTATTTCTTGTTTTTTTTTTTGAATTTTTTATCATTAATGATTATTTTAAATTTTTGAATTTGAATTTTTTGAATATTTTTTGAATTTAACGATAGCATGTTTTACCCGGTGGGCACGGGATATACAAAAGAGGTCTTTTAAACGTTTTATGAAAGTTTTAGATGCCTTTTGAACGTTTTGGACGTCTTTGGGATGTCTTCAAAAGACGTTCTTTTTTAAGTACGTGCCCCTTGGGTAAAATTAGAAATAAAATTCGGAATAAAAACTCAAGTTTTGTGTAAATAATATATAGAAACAAGTGTTTGTTTACCCAAAACATTTTTCTTTTCAAATGTAGTATCCGGTAGTAGAGTAAAGTAGTGATAAAAATGCAATAACTGTGTAATCATGAGAGTTGGTTAAAAATTAATTGCGGTATTTGGTATTTTTATGGGTTGGCAAATGTGATCAAAAAAATTTCCAAAACTTGCGATTTTTGTTCATAAAGTTCGGAAGCTGGAGCCAAGCCGGGAGCCAAGCCAGAGACAGATGTTTAAAAAAAAAAAAGCCAAAAAAACAGTCGGCTCCACAAGCCTGGTTAAGACAGTTTTTAATGATATTTTTTATGAGATATTTGTGGAATGTTATTAAATATAAGTTTACATGAAATTTATAAACCAAAAAATATGTAATTGCGACTCAATTACATGTAGAACTAAGTAATGAATAAGTTATATGTGCTTTTCACAAACAGAAGTATGGTAGATACTGATATGTACCAAAGCAATGCTTACATCCATACCATAAAGCTCCTCCAAATAATAAGGGAATTGACAAAAAAGATCTCTGAAAAGCAACAAGAGACCAGTATGAAAATAATAATAAATTTTTTTCCTGGTTCTTTTTCAGTATCTGGTCAGCTGTGCAGAATTTACAGAGGCAGCATGTTTCTAGATCTTGACTTGATTTAGTGTCTCCAAAAAGCTCTTTTTCTTCAGAAAATGTTAATGTTCTTAGCGACAAGCACTCCAGATATAAGCCCTGCAAAATGGTATACTAGAAAAACACATATCAATGAGGCATCAACTTCTACAATCTACTACCATAAAAGAAAGTTCCATGAAGCTGTAGATAACTTCAAAAAAATTTATTCTGAAAAAGTAGCACTAGGACAATGAAGCTAATTTATGGAGATTATGAAAGACTCAACGCAACCATTTTCAGTTATTCCAGATGATTTAATATGCTACATGAAGCTTAATAAAACACTTTTTTTTTTCCTTACGGTCTTATCACAGAGCACCGTGATAGAGCATTTAGCAGGAAGTTCAAGCTTCCTTTCGTACCAATATTGCTTGTTGGGCTCAAGCTGGCATCGAACATCAGACCTCTGGGTTCTGAACCAGAACTCTAACTACTGTGCCATGGCTGCTGAAACACGCAAACATTCAGCCAAAAAGTACTTATTATATCCTAAATACAAACTAAATACCACTACAAAATTATTCAAAAGAATATCTCATGAAAACTTTAAAATGTAACAAGTATAACTATTTAATTAACAGCACTTGATTAATCATTTTTTTATCTTCGAAAAAATAATTAACTTTTTTTTTAGCTACACAATTGATTCGGCCAGGAGGCAAAGAAAGGAAACAGGACCGCCTACATTTAAACAAAACAAGAAGTTAACTCATCAAAAAAAAAAAAAATATGGATCTTGCAAAACACCTCTTAAGTTATATATTTACATCAGGACTTATTCAAGATATAGCTTATGGGAAAAGCAAAATTATTTTAACTGATGGACATCAACAGAACTAATATTTACATACAACCAATTTTTTTAGCATGCCGAGTTCAGGTATTTGTCATTAAATATATAATGTTTGATGATTTCTATTGTCATTTGTAAATTGATCATATTGTACGCTTTGATGCACAACTTCTCATGCCTTGTTTTCAATAATAATTTTTAAAAATATCAATAAATTATTCTAAATATTATCTTATTTTAATTTAAATATTTATTTTCATTCCGTATATACTACCTAAAGCTATTTTAACGATGGCAAAGTGGCAAACAATAAACTTGTATCGAAACTGTTTTAAATTAATAAACCATTCTGTTTTATCAAATTCATTGCTCTGTTTCATCAGATTCATCGCATTAAACTTATTTATTAACAAAATCTGTAAAATTAATTTTAAAATTAATTTTAATAACCAAGCCAACAGCATTCACTAGCTTTCATGACATGTGAAGGTATAAATGGATTTATTTCTCTAATGAAATGTGTTGCCATAGTGTCTACAGATGCAAACACAATAATAGATATACAAAAACGTTTAGAAAATGCAAAATATTGAAATATGGTTTGGATTGCATAGAAAAGTCAAATATTGCTTTACTCTGCATCAGCTGTGCTTTGTGTAATTCTAAAGTTTATGACTTTAAAACTAATACTTGCTCATCCTATCTGAAAAAGTGTCATGACTGCAGGTTACTAGCAGAATGGATAGAGATGATTGAAAATCTAATCCAGCATATACCTGAAGAGAAAGAAGAACTTAAATACAATTCTCTCAAAAGCATTTTATCTATATATTCTTGGATGAAGCATATTCTTCAATACGTACAACAAAAAAAAGTCAAAGAGTATGCTATGAGCCAAATTAGCAAAGAGACCGGCTTGTGGTTAAGTGATTAGTCTCAAAAAATACTTCCTGTTGAGTTTAGAGAAGGACAGAAAGTCTATTTTGGTAAGAAAGGCCAATGCATATTAACTGTTTTTTTTACAAATATGATGCTGATGATTTAAAGAAAAGAGTATATCACACAATAATACGAAAAAGTGATCAGGATGCAAGAGACACTTTATGTGTGGATGACCATGTAATTGACCAGTTTACTCAAGGTGTTCCGAGTGTAAAACAGATATACAAAAAAAAGTGATAATGGTGGTAACAATATAATTATTTTAGTTATTGCTAAAAAACAAAAGCCTTGCAATTTAATTGCATATTAGGTGGAGAAGGTATTAATTTAAGCTCTTGTAATGTATAATGATATAGTTTGCTTTATTAGATTTTATAAATTTTACTAGATTTTATAAATTTACTAGATTTTATAAATTATTATCTGTTTTTATTTTAGGGTACTATTCAGCTAACTTAGTTGCAGAAACATTGTTTTATATTTGCAAGGTGAAAAAGGCGTAGGCCTCTTAAGATGTTTACGGTTGCAATGAGCCACAAAAAGGTAAAGACCAATCTGATCGCGAAAAGGCTGTGGCTAAGAGATACATTAATGCATATACCAATGCTGGTAATAATTGTACATCAGCACAGGATATTGAGAAAGGAATTTTGTTTTTTGGAGGTTCAAAAGATTTAAAAGTATCAGTGGTTGAAATTGACAAGTTATAATCAGTTAATGGTAGCAAGATAATGAATATCAGTTCAATACATTCAATTTCATATAACGATAATGGAATGATGCTATAGCAATACTTTAATTGTGGTAAAGGTAAAACACTTCAGTTTTCAGGATTAGAATTTGTTTCTGGTTTTCTAAGATTCTGAAAACCTTTTGATGGTGGAGAAATTTTTAGAGCAAATAGAAATCAAAAGAAACAAAAAAATAGGTGTTTTGACAATAGGTGTTTTGTCAGAAGTGAGTTGTCGTGTCTTATGTTTTTTGATACTAAAGCTGACCATCAAAACCATCACAATAAAAATGCACAAAGAACCCAAATCAAACATGCATCTTTAATTTAGAAGAATATTCAAAACAAATCACTCTGTTGGCCAAATAACAACAATACTAGATGATGATGATGTGCGTATCAACGGATAAATATATATATATGTATATAGGTATATATATATATATATATATATATATATATATATATATATATATATATATATATATATATATATATGTATATATATATATATATATATATATATAATATATATATATATATATATATATATATACCTATATACATATATATACATATATATATATATATATATATATATATAAATATATATATATATATATATATATACCTATATACATATATATATATATATATATATATATATATATATATATATATATATATATATATATATATATATAAAATATATATATATATATATATATATATATATATATATATATATATATATATATGTATATATATATATATATATTTATTTATGTGTATGTTAAATATGTAATTTATGAAATAGCATATAAAAAAAGCCAGTAAAATAAAATAGTCTACTAGTAAAGTTAAAGAAAATTTTTTCATTTTTTTTTCAAAATTAATCTCCTCAACTTGCTTGATCCATAGATTGATATCATGTCAAATCTACCAGCATATGCAATGTTTGATTTTTTGGAAAAAATCAAACATTGCATATGCTGGTAGATTTTGGTTTTATTTTTTTCTACCAAACTAACTCATGATGATTTATTGTGATTTGTTTGTAAAGAAGGAAGATTTGATACAAAATCTTGTCAATAATGGCATATATTTATAAAGTGTTAAAATCTTGTTAAAAGTCTGAAAAATAATGAAAAATAATGAACATGTGTTAATGAAATAATGAAATGAACATGAATGTTTTTGAATCTTGAGAATTAGATTGTTTAATATTTTAATAATAAATTAATAATAATTTTTAGCTAAATCTTTAAAATAATATGATTTTGAAAATTAAAACTCTAAGAGTTATAAATATTATTAAATTTAACAATTTACTTTAACTTATTATTAAATTTAGGCTCATTCCATGCCAAGTGAACCAGGGTCTGACATGGACCCCCTCAGATTTTGATGAAACTTGGTGGGTTGGTTTATATCAATGAGAAAAGCAATTCCTGAAATTTTCAGCTTACAATCTTTTGTGGTTCATGAAATATAGCCATTTGAAATTTCTGATTTTTTTAAAAATTAAAACTTCATTAGCAAAAACATTTTTTGTTCATACTTTGAAGCTCTGTATTTTAAAAACGAAATTTCAGAAAACTTTCTTTTTTTATTATTTACAACTGTAGGCTTACTTTGTTAAAATTTTGACATTGAATTTTTTAATTTCACATTTTATCCATAATGGCTGCCTAAAAAACTTAAAAAATTGTTTACAGATATAAAAAGTTGATTTTTGATGGGTCATTATACAAAATTAGCAACTTAAGAAGTAAAAAGACATATCTTTTTAGTTTCTATATATGGTAGGCTTATTAATTTTTAAAAATTTGCTGATAAGATATGATTCAGTAAGAAATAATAGACTCCTAAAAATAGCTCCGGAGAAAACTTTAAAAATTGTGCCTTTCCTTTAAATCATCGGTAACCTAGAATCAACACTGATTTTCATAATAATTTTTTTTTTTTACTGATCTAACAGAGCAATGAGATTGGCACAAAATGATGAAAATAAAATTTTTTTGTTTTATTCTTACTATCTGCCCAACACATATTTGTTTTCGTATCACTTATTTTCTTACTATTTCATATTCTGACTAAAAATTTTGTACAATTTTTCCCAAAGCATTCGCTGTTCTGCCCTTCCTAATTTATTTGATTATTATTGTTTAAATTTAGGTTACAGATTATACCAAGTGATAAAAGTTATTTGATTTGTCATCACAATACACAAGTTTATTATGTAATATATATTATGTAATAAAAACATTATCATTTAATAAAATGTCAACATAAAAATTGAATCATTTGAATTTGCTTTAATAAAAAATTAGGATTGATCAAATTAATAACAGTTTTGCCATGTTGTTATATAATTTTTTTATTATATATACTATTGTAAATGTAGTGTTTTCTGGAATGTGATTCCGGAAAACACTACTATGAAATGGAATTTTGGAAATTCACTTAAAACTTCTTTAATTTTCCAGAAATTTCCGGATGTTTTTTGTTAATAATTTGAAACAAAAATTACATGAAATTTTAAATGCGATTTAAAAAATATGTTTTCTATAATTAAAATTTTCACAAGATCAATTTTCGTAACAATTTTTTTTTTCATTCAAATAAACTTTTTTTGAATATTAGTAATTCCTTTTTGTAAAAAATTAAATAATCTAAATTCCATTTTAAAAATTTACAAAAGTTTTTGTTGTGTGTTAATACGATCAATTTTTAATAAAATAATTTTCCGGGATTTTCATAGAAAAAAATTTCACGGTTTTTCATAAAGTCAAAAACTCATCTATGTTTAATACTTCATGAATGAAACAATGAACTGAATTTGTATTGTGTTGCAAATGATCTGAGATGATACAAATACTTTTACATTTTATCTTATTTTCTTCCATAAAATAAATAACAAAAGGATGCAATGTTGCTTGGCTGTTTTTCCAATCGGAACCTTGTACTGCATCTTGAATTAAAAAACTGTAATTTTCAGCAAAGTCTAGTAATATTAAAATATGATTACTTGGTAATGTGATTTTTAGATGTTGCAAATATGCTGCTTGATTTTTGGTTATATAGTGATGATCTCTTAATTGGTCTATTTGTTGACAAGTTTTTGCAATAAAATCATCCACTGAAAGAGTTACTGGCACTATATCCTATTTTTTGTTAGCTTTTTGCTATTCATTAAATGTGATTTCTTCAATGCTATGTTTATCATATATAGTAGTAAGATACTCTATAATCACAACTGTGCAGCATGCAGTCTCAGTTTGTTAAGTCACATACAATTAATGTCAAAAGATTTTATAGTCAGAAATATCTGGTATTTTTAATGCTAAAAGTTTGGCATTCTGGTGGTACTCTCAAATGCATACTGAGTGGAGACCTGAAGCACCTCCAACAAGAATAGACCACTTTGGTTTAAGTTCACAAAACTTAGAAAATCCAATCTTGACATCTAAGGAAATTTTAACAAACTCAAAATAAAATTCTTTTATATTAAGTAATAGTAGCCTTTTTTTTACCATCAACTTGGATTGAGACTACATTTTTCCTGAACATATTCGAGAGTTTTCATCTGATTGGTAGAATTCATGAACTTGAATTTTTATTTTCTCACTAATAGGTCTTCCTTCTTTTTAAGACAGTTCTGCCAGTATGCCATGCATTTATGCCATTGTTTTGCAGTTTTTTCAGTATCATTCTTTGGGAAGCAGAAAAATAGTTTTGTGTATAGTCAATTTTCCAACTGTCAGGAACCAAAGTTAGTTATTTAAGTTTTTTTGATTTTGAAGAAATATCAAGCTTTGGTTTAATTAATTCCATACTGTCCCAACATAGCTCTTTTGTTTTTGGTTCATCATTTATTAAATTGGGAGAAACAGTTGCTATTTTCTTTTTGGTGGCAGTATAGATCTTGTTTATCTTCCTTTTTGCATAGCTGAACCTGTCTTTATGGGCTACTAGTTTTAGAGGTGAACAACCAAACCTATAAATGCCTAAATTGAAGTTTTCTTTTGAAATATGAATCTCATTAAAATCATTGTCTTTATTTTTACACAAATCGCTTTCATAATCTTTTTTGTTATTTTTAAATACAATATTTTATGACATTCTGTACAAAGGTATGACCAGGCATTAAATCAAATTCCTTTGCAACAGCAACACTGATTACTCTGACAGATTTTAAAAAGAAACAAATTGATAAAACATTAAATAAGTCTTTATCTTTGAAATAATTGATTAAGTCAATTTATTATTAATACTTTTAACTTTAATTTTGTGTTTGTTAAATGGATCACAACAAAAGCTTCCATCATACGAAGACTTAAATCTATTCAAGAAGATCGTTTCATGGTGATAACAAATAGTTTTTATATGATTAACTTTACATCGTAA
This sequence comes from Hydra vulgaris, assembly GCF_022113875.1. Taxonomy (NCBI): domain Eukaryota; kingdom Metazoa; phylum Cnidaria; class Hydrozoa; order Anthoathecata; family Hydridae; genus Hydra; species Hydra vulgaris. Next base: position 10,739,468 of record NC_061168.1, read on the forward strand.
GTGCACAAGTTCTTGATCTTTTTTGGTTAATTCGTCAAAACATTTAATTTTCTTGAATTTGGTAAATTTTCCTTCATGACAATCTTTATTTAATGTTTTTCCAATGCAACATTGAGTTAGATCTAAAGATACACTAACCATTTATTTTCAATTATTATCTAAAAAAAATTATTTAGTTTCAGTTTTTGAAATATAAAGTAAAGTTTACATGAGTTTTGACATAATAATTAAATAAAAAATGATAAATTTTATATATAAAATAAAGATAAAAAATCCAACCAATAACATGTTTATCATTTTACAGCTTTTAAATGTGTATGTTCAATTCTTATTTTGTGCACAAAGATACTTCATGCATTTGAAAATAATCAGTGAAACCTTCAATAACAAATATATTTAAGGTGAGTTCTGTGCGAAAATATGCATGTTAAAAAGTAAATGGACAGGGGAGAGAGATAACTAAGGCTATTTGAACAAGTTTAGTTCAATCTTAGTTTATAGCTAATTTCTAGTAATGATTATGATATACTTTTATATATATATTTTTTGCATTGCAGTAGATAATGAAAACTACTGTACATCAATATCTATATTTTTATTGCTTTTAATGCATTTTGTGCCAACTTCATTGATCTGACTTTGTCACTTCCATATGAGTACCCACTAATTTTTTTTTCTGATTTCACTTTATTAAAGTCTGTTAAATCAGTAAAAAAAATATTATTATGAAAATCAGTGTTGATCCTAGGTTACCGATGGTTTAAAGGAAGGCACAATTTTTAAAGTTTACCCTGGAGCCATTTTTAGGAGTCTATTATTTCTTACTTAATTGTATATTATCAGTAAATTTTTAAAAATTAGGAAGCCTACCATATATATAAACTAAAAAGATATGTTTTTTCACTTCTTAAGTTGCTAATTTTGTATATTTACCCATCAAAAATCAACTTTTTAAATCTGCAAACAATTTTTTAGGTTTTTTAGGCAGCCATTGGATAAAATGTGAAATTAAAAAATTCAATGTCAAAATTTTAACAAAGTAAGCCTACAGTTGTAAATAATAAAAAAAGAAATTTCGTTTTTAAAATGCAGTGCTTCAAAGTATGAACAAAACATGTTTTTGCTAATGAAGTTTTAATTTTTAAAAAAATCAGAAATTTCTAATGGCAATAACTCATGAACCATAAAAGATTTAAGCTGAAATTTTCAGGAATAGCTTTTCTCATTGAAATAAACCAACCCACCAAGTTTCATCAAAATCTGTGGGGTCCATGTTAAAATCCCAAATTTTCAGTCCATTTGGCATGGAATGACCCTTTAACAAATTACTCAATTAACTTTTTTATTTTATTCTAGAATAAAGTTAAGTAAGATTTTTAAGTTGACTTTTTGTGATGTGAGAATGAACAGTAATTTTTTGGGGCTGATTTATTATAATGTACAAAAAATTTGTTAATAATCCTTGTTAATAGTTTAAAAGCACTTATCATCGGCTAACATTTTAATGGTAGATGCAGGCTGAATACTTACTTGGTGCCTCTGCTTTAATGCACTATTTTGGACAGCTAAAGATTTTCCATAAATATAAAGTATATATATATATATATATATATATATATATATATATATATATATATATATATATATATATATATATATATATATATATATATATATATATATATATATACATATATATATATATACTTTATATTTATGGAAAATCTTATAAGTTAAAATGATTATAAATTAATGATATAAAGTGTATATATATATATATATATATATATATATATTATATATATATATATATATATATATATATATATATATATGCACACAAACATATATCATTGCACATATGTTTGTATATTTAGGCAACGAATGGGAAACCTTGAAGGATGGGGAGGGCCACTCTCTTCTTCTTGGTATTCTAAGCAATTGCAGTTACAACAAAACATTATTTCACGTATGAGAAGTTTTGGTATGATACCAGTACTTCCTGGATTCGGAGGTCATATACCGAAAGCTCTTGTTAGTCGCTTGTTTCCAACATCTAAATATTACAAGCTAAAGCCATGGAATAAGTTCACTGGGAAATATGGTGGTACTTTTTTATTGGACCCACAAGATCCTCTTTTTAAGGTTACTAAATTCTTGTATTAAATGGTGAAAAAAAATGTTTTAAGTGATCTTTATAGTTTTTATTTATAGAAAGTTGGTGCTGCATTTGTTGAAATGCAAAAGCAATTATATAATGGAACTGATCATGTTTATAATGCTGACATTTTTAATGAAATGGATCCACCTCAGCTGACCTCAGCTTTTATTACAAACACAAGTATTGGAGTTTATAATGCAATGCTTGCAAGTGATTCTGATGCTGTATGGCTTATGCAAGGATGGATGTTTTTATCTTCAGTATGGAAACCTGAACTAGTTGAAGCTTGGCTACAAGGTATTTATCAGAATTAGTTTTAATGTTGTTTTGTTTTTTTGTGCTTAATTACTTGACATAAACTATATCAAAATAAGCTATCAAATCCTTTTTTTAACAGTTTTTTTTTTTAAATTATTTTATCTAGTATTTATTCAAAGCATTCTTTTCACTGCTTTTGTTTTAATTTAGATAGCAAAAAAAAAAAAAAAAAAAAAAATTGAAATTATGAAATGAAAAAATGAATTTAAATTTTTAGGAATTAGGAAAAATGAGGTCGGTAACAATTTGCTGACCTCAATTTAAATTCTTTGATACAAAGGTCTGACCATAAAATATAGAAACAAGGTCAGCAATTTTTTGCCGACCTCAAACACTTTTAGTTTGGCAGTTAGGAATTAGGGTAGTATATATATATACATATATATATATATATATATATATATATATATATATATATATATATATATATATATATATATATATATATATACTACCCTAATTCTGAGGGTTGTATATATATATATATATATATATATATATATATATATATATATATATATATATATATATATATATATATATATATATATATATATATATATATATATATATATATATATATTAATGATGACCGAATAATTAATATTAGCATATATATATATATATATATATATATATATATATATATATATATATATATATTTATATATATATACTAGTGATGACCGATTAATTGGTATTAGCATCGGCTTAATCAGCCACTTTTTGTACAATCAGAATCAGTATCGGCATCAGCCTTTTTTTTATTAATTAATCATTTTGCCAACGGATGGCATTTTAATATTTTTATCCTGCATTATGATAAAAATTAAAGAGTAAATAATTTAAACTTTACGCATTAATTAAAATTTTTTTGAGAAATTGTTTATTTTGACTTAGTTTACAGGCAGATTTGTTTATTCTTAAAATGATGTTTATGAGCTTTAATTTAACAGCTGAATGTATTAATACCTTAATTAAAATAATGTTGTTTTTAGAATAGTTTTATTTTGTATTGTTTTATTGTTGTACTTAAAAGTAACTTATAATAAGGATTGTTATTTATATGTATTCAAGTATTACCTTCTATATTTCTATATAATTGTTATTTAGATATCTAAATTACTAATAAGTTAATAAAGTTGCAGAATCAAATATATATTCAGAATGTCAGCAGCTTTGTTTGGAAAAGGTATTCCAATAAAAATGGTGCGGAAATATTAATATAAGATGCTTCAATTGCAAAATGTAGCACATGCAAACTGAAATTACAAGAGGTAACAAAGAAAAAAAATCAAAGTCTTAACACAACAAATATGTTATCTCATATTAATACAAAACATAAAGAAATAGCAAGCAAAGAATTGAAAATTAATGAAGAAGAAAACACAAGGAGAGCAGAAAGTGAACAAAATGTGTTCAAGAAAATCAAGTCAACTGATGCAAGTTACTCAAAACAGTCTCAACGAACTTTGTTTGAAACATTTGAGAGAAAAAAGCCCTGGGACATTAATGATCACAGGTCTAAATTAATTAATAAATAAATTTCAGAAATGATTGGAGTTGATATTTAACCTTTTTCTATAGTAGAAGATGAAGAAGGTTTTCAAAGTTTGTTCAACTATTTATGTTCTAACGATTGCAATCCAAGTTGAAAATACATTAAAAACTCTGTTTTTTAAAATATATACAACAAAGTCAGACCAAATGTCCAAAAAGAAATAAATTATGCTTCATATATTTCATTTACAACTGATAGATGGTCATCTATCAATAAAAAATGCTCATTTCTTAGCTTGACAGCTCATTGGTTAACTTCTAAATTTCATTAAAAATCAGCAATTCTTTGAGTTTTTGAACTCAATGTATCGCATACTGCCAAAAATGTAAGTGAAGCAATTCAAAGTTCTATAAATTTCTTATTCCAACCTCAAAGGTACATTTAGTTGCTAGAGATAATACAGCTAATATGGTAGCTGGAATAAGAGAGGCAGGTGACAACAGTTTGCCGTATTTTTTACACACTTTGCTACTTGTATTGAACGACACTGTATTTATCCAGATATATATTAAAAATATATCAACAACTTGTAAAAACATAGTAACCCATTTAATTATTTGCCATCTTCTTTTGAAGCTTAGCAAAAATATCAAACTCATTATGAAGTGTCAGAAAATAGTGACATTACAACAAGATGGAATAGTCAATATTTTATGTTTGAAAGAATTTTTGAACAGAAGCGTGCTTTGATTCAATTTTGTTGTGATAATAACAACTAAAGTCACTGGAAACAATGAATGGATTATTTTAGAAAAATTACTACGACTTTTAAAAATAATTAATGATATAACAAATTTGTTAAGTGAGCATGAAGCAATTGCATCTGCTATAATTCCAATTAGATAAGTTATAAAAACCATGCTGGTTCAACCTAAAAAGTCTCCCTTGTTTTTAGGATTAGGGACAACTTTAAAAGAATGTAAAATATCAGCGATTGAAAGTTTTGAGAAATATCACAATAATAAAAATCTCATTTTAGCCACATTTTTTGATCTAAGGTATAAAAATAATTTTTTTTGCAAATGAAGAAGCTGATAGTTATTTTGAAAATATCATTAAATGGCTTGTAGATTGCTCAAAAAGTCTTCAACAAAAAGATCATATGGAATTTCAACCTGAGGTCAGTTTGTCATCAAGTACAATAAATCTAGATTTTGATTTTTAAAAATGCTTTGAAAATTTTATAAAAAACAAAAACACTTTAATTGAAAACACATCAACATCTGAAGTTCTGCAAGACACAGAAAGCAAATATTATTTAAAATTGAAGTTTTAATGTATTTGAGCCAAGACATTTTCATGCAACAAGATAGTCCTATATAGGGTTCCCATCCTCCTTTTTTTTTGTAGGAGAGCGCGGCGCATAACTAATTAAAATTGTTTTCACTGCGTTCTTCTACGGAAAAAAGAGGAGAATGGGAACCCTATTTCTATAGTATGGTGGGGAGCAAATTGAAACAACTTCAAGCAAATAGCTCCAATAGCTCAGAAGTATTTATTATGCCTTCCATCTTCTGTTGAAAGTGAAGGGTTGTTTAGTTATGGAGAACAAGTTAATTCTTCACGGCGAATAGGTTAACAAAAATTGGTTAACTCCGGAAACAGGAGAAATGCTTATGGGTTTACATTACAAAATTCATATACTCAATTTTAAATACTAAACATTGTTACAACTGCTCTTGGTGCTTTCTTTAGAATTTTTAAGTTATTATTTTTTGATTTTGAAGTCTCTTATTTTATTTTATTTTATTTTGAGAAAATATATATATATATATATATATATATATATATATATATATATATATATATATATATATATATATGTATATATATATATATATATATATATATATATCAGGCTTTCCCAGGAAAGGCGTGCGGTTGCACGCCTTGTTTGTCCACGCATAGAATAAATTTTTCTGACTAACTGACCACGTTTTATTATTATGCGTTTCAAGAATTCGCGCCAAAACAAAGCTAAACGAAAATACCGCAAAAATGCAAGCAATCTTAAAGTAAATAACAGAAATCTGTTTGTGCTTTAAAATTAAAAAATTAATGTATATTATTAAAAAAAAATTTACCTATATTTTATATTTTTATTTTTTTAGGGTGGTAGTTATTTAAGCTATGAAAAATCAAATCAATAAGAAAAATCAAATCAAAAAGAAAAAGATTAATGTTTAAAGAAAATAAAAAGACCTTTTAATGTAAAATTTGTTTATGACTTTTATCAGTCAGTAATACTTTAAAATTCACGCTAGAACTATAAACAATTTTTAAATGTTTCGTAAATACATTTAAATGTTTAAATGTATTGATTTTAATGTTTGAATGTATTGATACGCAAGAAAACACGAAAACGATTGTTATTTGTTAGTAAAATATGTTTTTTTTTTTTTTTTTAAATGAAAGAAAATTTTATTGTCAAACGATTGAGTTGCTTATTTTGCAATCATTAATTGACATTGTGAACAAGTGTTAATATATAATAATGTCCCGAAGAAACTGTTTTCGTAACAATGACAACAGAAGCAATGCAATTATTTTTTTAACTTCTCTCGTAATTACAAAATTATGCAATTGAATAATTTCAACGTAATAAAAGGCGAGCATTGACTCAGTATAATCAGTTTTAAATAAGTCGAAAAAGAACTTTTTTCACATTAAAATTTTTTTATGTTTAAAATCTCAAATAATATATTTAATATTTAGAACAGCAATTTATTTTCTTGTCTAAGTATTGGGGAATAAAGTCATTGCCTTTGCAAAAACCTTCGTAAAAACAAAATTAAATGAAAAAGTTTAACCAAATTTGTCTAGTCTGAAAAAGTTTAACCAAATTTGTCTAGCGTAAATAATGAATCAGTTTTTTAATACATTGTCTGATAAAGTTCATGAATAAATTACGTATCAAGTCTTTTTATTTTCGTGAAAATTTTATGACTTATCGTCGTCTTTTCCTTGACTTGTATCAAATTTCGTAGCTGAAAAAAGCAACCCTAATAAAAGAAAACAAAAACAGTATAAAAATTTTGAAAAAAATGTTCAAGACTTTTTTTTTTTTTTGTTACAAGAATTTTTTTTTTTAAATTTTTTTTTATTATCAAAATATTTTTCTTACATCCAATATCAATTTTATACTTTGTTTAGACTTCGTTTCATTTTTTTAATATTATTTTTTATTTTTTGTGGATAATTTCCGCTTTCTTACGAAATAATGCCGCGGTCACGTTTTCTGAAAAATTTATTCTATGCGAGGACAAACAAGGCGTGCGACCGCACGCCTTTCCTGGGAAAGCCTGATATATATATATATATATATATATATATATATATATATATATATATATATATATATATATATATATATATATATATATATATATATATATATATATATATATATATATATATATATAATGTATATTATTTTAACTAAGTTTTAATAATAGCTTTTAAAATAAAGCTTTGGCTTTGATTTAGGTCTAAGTATTTGTTACAAGCTCTGATTCCATTAATAAGTTTACATGATTTTAAATTGTATAATTTTATATTTTCAAAAATTTTTATATTTTTTTTATGCGGTGGTGGTGGTTTAGTGGTAAAGCGCTTGCTTCATAAGCAAGAGGTTCCGAGTTCGATTCCTACCACATCCCTGGTAGTACCGCACTCAACTCGTTTATCTGCGCAGCGGTTTTGTTTGTCAAGTTTCATGTTTCGAAGTTAAAGTGTTGAGAGAGGGTTATAACCACAAGTAGCCTCCTCATCTATAGTGGACTTCTCAGCCTTGGGGAGGTGAATTACAAAAAAAATAAATAATGTAAATATATAAATATAACCCTCATTGACAAGCATTTTCCTAAAAACCACAAAATACACAAAATATTTAACAGAACCACAATTAAGATAAGTAACTCCTGCATGCCAAACACTCACACAGCAAAAATAGTTTATATGGTGATGTAAAATTATCAGAAATAACTGCAATTTCATTAAAAAGTCTCTTTGTCCACTGAACAACCATTGCATGTCTAAAAACGTCGTTTACCAAGTCACCGTAAGCTCAAATAAATTTCAATACAAAGATAAAGTATACTTTGGGGTAAGCAAAACCTTTTTTAAGCTATGTTATGGAAACCATCTAAAATCCTTTAACACAAAAAAGTACAAGAACAACACTGAGCTATCTAAGGAAATATGGGAATTAAAAAAAAATAACTTTACACCTTCGATCAAATTGAATATTGTTAAATGCTGTAAAACATACAATCCCTTATCAAAAATTTGTATGCTTTGTTTAAATGAGAAATTCAGAAGATGAATTAGTTTCTAAATGTAGACACAAAAATAAATTCCTCCTTTCATTATTTAATAGCGGAGATTAGTTTTTCATTACGTTTTCTTCTACTGTAACATTGGAACTCATTCTACCGTAGTTTGTAATTTTTAAATGGTTTATTATATTTTTGGTTTTGTACTTCATGGCTGATAATTGCCAATAGGCATGATACTTAAATTTATTTTGTTTTTGTATTGCGCAATGTTTTTAGTCACGGTAGCCATTAATAAACAGCAGATTTATATAGACTTGTTTACTCATAGACCATTGTCTTATTATTTGCTAAGGATGAATAGAGCGAGAGTTGTGATTCCCTCTCTACCTGAATTGTGATAATTTATTCCTTCTACTAAATAGTCTTAACATTCATTTATATTTTTTACCCAAATGACATCATCTACAATCTGATTCTATTACCACTTCTCCCAGGTCTACATAACTGGATGGCTCCGTTAATCACTTTTTACAATCTTTGTGTTGCATAAATAATTAAAAATTCTCTTATTGAAACTCTTAATTAACTTTCAGCATATATATTAAAGTGTGTCCTAAAACAACATTTTTTGAAAATGTCTGATGATACCTCCTAAATGTGTTCTATGTAATAAATTAATATTAAATCTAAAAAGTTTTTCAATTAAAAAAACACAACTAACACAAATTCTAAAGGTTTATTTAAAAAAACTATGAAAACTATGTACTTTTTTATTTTTTGTTAAAAAACAATATTTTTAAGCCATAAAATTTAAACTAATAATCTTATTTTTAAATTATTATTACTTTTGAAACTTTTATAAAATTGCACTTTTTTGAGACCCAACATGATATGCTTTTAATGAAATTTTTTTCAAAATATTAGGGATCCGTCTGATGTTTAAGGGTCTTAAGTATATATATATATGTATATATATATATATATATATATATATATATATATATATATATATATATATATATATATAAATTTGTAAACAAAGAAAATACAACTTTTTATGGTACTAATAGTTTTATGCCTAAAGGCAATCATCAGTCATGTAATACAAAATCAAGAAATAAAAAACCCGTTAAAATATAAAGTTACAATGAAGTGTGCTCCGTTGTCATCACAACAAACAACTATAAATGGCTACCTAATCATCCAAATCGAACTTTGAAAGAAGAAATTTGCTTTTATGTCTACATTTAGAACCTAATTCATTTCTCTTTCTTAATAAGTTGTCATTGGAACTTTATTGTAACTTTATATTTTAACGGTTTTTTTATTTCTTGATTTTGTATTACATGGCCGATGATTGCCTTTAGGCATGAAACTAGTAAGTTATATGAGTTAACTATTGATTTGATGTTTGGCATACAACTCAAATATAGTATTGAAACTAAAATATAATATATATATATATTTATATATATATATATATATATATATATTTATATATACTAAAATATAATATATATATATATATATATTTATATATATAAAAGTAGTTGAAATATATATATATATATATACATATATATATATATATATATATATATATATATATATATATATATATATATATATATACATATATATATATATATATATATATATATATATATATATATATATATATATATATATATATACATATATATATAAATATATATATATATATATATATACATATATATATATATATATATATATATACATATATACATATATATATATATACATATATAATATATATATATATACATATACATATATATATATATATTATATATATATATATATATATATATATATATATATATATACATATATATATAAATATATATATATATATATATACATATATATATATATATATACATATATACATATATATATATATATATATATATATATATATATATATATATATATATATATATATATATATATATATATATATATATATATATATATATATATGTATATATATATATATATATATATATATATATCAGTATAAATATATATTATTAGCTTTTTGATAAATTTTTGATATTTGATATTCCAATATAAAAAACAGATAAACTTTGGTTTGAAAGTAACTGAAAAGTCATTGGTTTTATTTAATTTTTGAAAAAGACCACCCACCATGACCCTTGATTACACACTGGCTCCAATATATAATTTAATTTTTTTTCTTCAAAGGTATATCAACCTGGGTCTCAAAATAACCAAAATTTTATAGTGATTTCAAAATTCATAATGTTTTCTACTAAAACATTCAAAAAGTGGAAACAAAATGTCATAAAAAATAACCTTTTCTATTTTTAGTTATAATTGTTGTTTTTTGTATATAAAATTTAAACTATTCATTTTTATTTTAAATGAAAAAGATTTCTGAACTCTCTAAGAAATTCTGGTTCCTTTGAGACCCAAGTAAAAGTATCACATCCCTAATATATATATATATATATATATATATATATATATATATATATATATATATATAATATATATATATATATATATATATATATATATATATATATATATATATATATATATGTATATATATATATATATATATATATATATATATATATATATATATATATATATATATATATATATATATATATATATATATATATATATATATATATATATATATATATATATATATATATATCGACAGACA
>NC_061168.1:10755527-10808027 GCF_022113875.1 Hydra vulgaris
TAAATAAAAATTGTAGTGATTTTTGATATAAATCTATATTTAGTAATTGCAATTCATAAAATTGGAAAAGGACATTACAAAAGCAGTGGTTTTGTCAATATGAGGCATCATTTTCAGAATTAAAACATTCAATGTGTTGTGGTATTATTAATATGTAGTGTAAATTCCAAGCACACAATATTATTGAAACATGTGGGAATAGAAAAACCAAGACAGCCTGATGTAATTACATAATCAAGCTAAAATTTATTGATTTATCTGATGAAAACGTGTTAGAAAGGTGCCTTCATGAAAAAACTCAAAATAACTAAAGTTCTTTAAATGCAAAAATTTAAAAATGGTGTTTAAAATTTAAAGTGGTAAACTATTTATTTATTCAGATCTAATAATCCTGGTAATAATTATATAACGTTTTGCAATCAAAAAGATAAAAAATTAAAAATAAAGCAAAAAAATGAAATGATAAATTAAACCAACATTGGAAACAAATTTGAGCATAATGAAAAAGTTGAATTGATCAAAATAAATAAAATGAGATAATAACTGATACTGGATGTTTTTAGTGATTTTAGTTTAATTCAATCTTCCAATTGATACTTTTATTGAAATTTGAATAGGGTTACCAGAATATTTTCATTTTATAGAATACTTATTTATAATTTAAAATTTTTTAATTTTGCTAAACTTGAATATTAGTTTCTGTATGAAACTTAAACAGTTAAATAAAGGTTATAAAAAACTTTTTATAAGTTAAGACTATTGCTTTTATAAAATTAGACTACTGCTCTTACATTGAGGAGTGATAACAAATCTTTAGAAAAGTTTGTTTTATAAAATAATAAAATAAAAGATTGTTTTAATATTTTAACTATTTTTTTTCAATTTTAATTGTTTTTTTCTCAGAATGCTATTTTTTAACATGCTGCAATAAATAACTTGAATAACTACTTATTGTAGTGCTTTGAAATTTTGTACAGTTGTAGTTATATATATGATAAACTCATTGAAGCAATAAATTTTTTTGATTTTATTCTTGAGAAAAGTTAAGGTGTTCTAAAGTGAGCTATTTTGGATAAATTTTGGCTAATTAGTTGTTTATGCTATAACATCTTCATGATTTAAGCTAACTTAATGATTTTGCTTCAATGAGTATCTTGCTATATTACAAGTAAACACTGAAAGTTTGAGCTTTCATATGATCTACCATTATCTCATCTATCGATAAATCTCCTGGCTTTTTTATGGTTTGTGACACAAAACTAGGGTCCAAATGTGAAATTTTTATTATTTGTTTTTTTCTAAAGCAATTTTTAATACTATCTGAAAAATAATATTTGTTGAAAATAAATGATTTTAGAAATTCGACCACCTTAATTTATTGTAGTTGTTAAATAGATGTTATTAAATTTATTGCAGGTAGTAATTAATACTCTAATAGCAGTTTTCATTCAACTTGATTATAAATCATTAAAAGCCCTAACTAACATTTTAATTAATTTCTAAAAAAATTACTCTTTTAAAATAGTGCTTTTAATAGTTGCACAAGCCAACAACAACAAAAATATTTTGTTACTGAACTAAAATACGATTTATTATACCATTTCTAAGGGCTAAAAATTCATAATATTGTAAAAAAAAATTATTTATTCAAAAGTGTGTCAACCTGAGCCTCAAATAAAGTGTATTTTCATAGAGACTTTTTATGTATCTATAATTCCCTAAAATATTGATTAAATTTAATTTCAATTTTTTTTCAAGTTTGAATTTATTTCATTAATTAACCAATTTTCTTAGATTTAAACTTAAAAAAAAAGGTTGCTATAATAATTGCATAAGTAGTTGAGTATATATAATAGTTGCTCTATATTTATACTGCCTTGTTTATTTTAGTTACAATTTTTAAGTTAAACTTTTGCAAACGCTGCGAAATGTTTGTCAATACCAAATAGTTGCGAAAAAATAAATTTGCATACGATTTCCGTAAATTAGACAAGAGTTATGAAAGTTTTATGAATCCGCACCTTGTTGTGTAGCGTATATCCATAATTGAGAACTTTGATAATGCTATAGTGCATTTTTTAAACATAATATACATGGTTGTTAATAATCATTTATACTTTTTTTCTTACACCATTGATTGCATAATTTTATTTGTTGTTTTTAAGCATTGGATTTTTTCGTTATGACTGTCACGACAAAAAAAAACAGAAAAATACTTGTAAAACTTCAAGTAAAAACTATGAAATTCAACATATAATAACATTAATATGTAGTAAATACACATACCAAATGATTTTTTTTCCTTTGCTGTTTGCTGCATTAAGTCTGGCAAAGTTGTTTTGTTCAGAAGTAGTAAAAAGTAAGCATTACAGCATTCATGCTACATTGATTTAATTTTTGAAAAAAGTTTAGGACTTTAATGCTTTAACTTTTACACACTGAATTGTATGATAGTATTTCATATTTGTGGAAAGTTTCAAGTCATTTCCATTTTCGTTTCATTTTTAATTGCTTAAAGAGTGTCAAATGTTATGATCGCCACTCTGGCAGAATTGCCCATATATATATGTATATATGTTATTGAATTGCCAACCTTGTTTCTATGTTTTATGGTACCATTTTATGTCAAGTTTTTTTGGCGTCCTGATGCTGACCTCTGACAGTTTAAGGTTGGTAATATCGTCGCATGAGAATTATAGGGTTCTATCTGCCTTGTTTTGTGTTGGAAGAATTTGACAACCAAAGTTTTAATTTTTAATTTTTTTATTTTTATTCACCTCCTCAAGGCCGAGAAGGCCACTACAGACGAGGAGGCTACTTAATAGTGGTTATAACCCTCTCTCAACTCTATAACTCCGAAACACGAACCTTGACGAACAAGGCCGCTGCGCAGAGAAACAAGTTGAGCGCGGTACTGCCGGGGACGTGGTGGGGATCGAACTCGGAACCTCTCGCTTATGAAGCGAGTGATTTACCACTACACCACTGCCGCATAATTAATAATTAATAATAAAAACAAACCATTTAAAAAATGATATATTATATATCATTTTTTAAGTGGTTAAATATAAAATATGTTAATAAAATATAGATAACATAAACAACTTTATGTTGTCTGTATTTAGCTGTTATTCATTATAATTTATAATTATAATGAATAACAGCTGTAAAACATGTATTAAATAAATATTAAAAGTTAAGTTCTCACAACATAAAAAAAGGCAGATAGAATCCTATAATTCTAATGTGGCGATATATTGTCAACCTCATTTTTCTTAATTCCAAGCATTGATATATATATATATATATATTTATAATATATAATTACACTCACAACATACATATGCACAACATACACATAGATTTCTCTCTCTCTCTCTCTCTCTCTCTCTCTCTCTCTCTCTCTATATATATATATATATATATATATATATATATATATATATATATATATATATATATATATATATATATATATATGAAGAGTTTATTTTCAAAACCCGGTAAACGCCTATTTAAAAATTTTTTAGAAATTGTGTGGTTTATTTTTAGTTTATAAGGACCTAGCAGACATTGTGTCCGAATATATGCTAAACGAAGTATAACCCAATATTTTTTTACTTCTAAAAAACATTTATTTTCAAAACGCGGTATAAAATTTTTTATTTATTTTCAAAATGCGGTATTTAATTTTGACCAATCCGTGGCAAATGTATATTACTTCTGCGCAAGCGCAAATATTTTAAAGTTGCGTTAAAGAAATGTCGGATTGCGATGGACAAGATTAATGCGTTACCTAATATCCTATTTCACATAGAAAAAAAGATATGATGTATGAAACAAAAGAAAAAAAAAGCATTTCTTAATTCTAGTGTTCGTTTAAACTACCATGCTTTGTTTGTTTAACTGAACGAATTATGGAATAATGATAGAAAATATATTAAAAAGGCAACTTAAATTAATAAGTTTAAATATATTTGTTACCTGTTTTTTAATGGAAAGCATTCAATAATAGTACTTCCTTTTTATTTTTTGTTAAACCGACAATTGCTTTGTTGCAAATAAAATGAGGCTATTGCAGTATTTCATTTTTAAAATTTTATTTCGTTCAAAAATATAACGATGACTTTTATGTTATATTAATTGTCCATTAGTTCTATGGAGACTTAAAAATAGTGATCATCATTGTTACAACTACACAACACTAAAAAAATATTATTGTTTATTGTCCATATTTAACTCTCCGAAACAAATATAAATTTCCAATGCGAATTGTGAAATGTAATAGTTTACATTACTTTAATAAAACATTGTTTACATTTTCAATAAAATATAATGACCAAACATTAAATACACATATTTGTTCAATATGTTAACTAAAATTAATCATTAAAACTTATTCAGGTCTTTTAAAGTTTAAAAACTTTCCATAACATCTTTATAAAATGTATATACCGCATTTTGCTAACAAGCTATAATTGGATATACAGTATTTTGAAAATAAATGCAAACTTATTGACAAAGAAAAAAAAAAAATTTATTTAATATTTTATTTATTAATATTATATAATATACTTTATGTATATATACATTAAGAAACAAAAATTTTTCCAAATATACGAGAAATGTTGGTGTGGCAAAAAAAGTCAATTATCTCAATACCACAAAAATGGATATACCGCATTTTGAAAATACACTCTTCATATATATATATATATATATATATATATATATATATATATATATATATATATACATATATATATATATATATATATTTATATATATACATATATATATATACATATATATATATATATATATATATATATATATATATATATATATATATATATATATATATATATATATATATATATATATATATATATATATATATATATATATATATATATATATATATATATTTATATATATACATATAGCACTCAGAATTAGGGTTGGCATTCGGCAATACCAACTTAACTGTGGACTTGACAGTGTCTGAGGTCAGCAGTCTTTTGCTAACCTTAGATTTTTAAAACTTAAGTTTATTTGATTATAAACTCTAAAAGCATTCCTTCCTTCATCTCAATATAACGCACTAGTCCTGGATATACCAAAATGTCTTGAATACATATCTAAATGCATGAGTGAATCATTCTTATGTATTAACCAATCGAAAGCAAAAATACTAATTACGGCACCACCAAGCATTCAAAAAGATATTATTATTAAAGGTACTTTTATTAACAAGGAATGCATTAGATTTGTTGACTCAGCAAAAAGTTTAGGAGTGATACTTGACAATGAATTAACTTTAAAAACACAAATAAATAAGATTGTTAAAATTTGCTACAATATATTGAGCAAAATATCCAAAATAAAATAGTTCTAATCACACAAAGATTTGTGTACCATAGTATGTTCACTAATATTTGCACAGCTAGATTATTGCAACTCCCTCTACTTTGGAATTGAAAAGTGACTATTAAAATAAACTGCAGTCTGTTCAAAATTGTGCATCAAGACTGGTATTTAAAACTAGAATAAAAAATCATGTAAACAACCAGGAATTTAACAAATTGCATTGGCTAAAAATTAGAGAAAAAATATATTTCAAGGTCCTTTAAATAATGCACAAATCTATTATACTGGAAGCACCAACATCATCCAAATTTATTTCACTACTCAATGTCAAAAAGAACACTAAAATTAAAGGAAACAAAATGCAGCAATCGTTTTGATAATCGAGCATTATACCACTATGGTCCAAAACTTTGGAATATACTTCCAAATAAGATCCGTGACAAAAAAAACACAACTATTTTTAAGAAAAAACTAAAATCTTATTTAATGATGAATAGTAAACTATTCTACCAGAAAACTCTTTTATGTTAATTAAAATCTCTTAAACATTATTATTAAAAATTTTTACTAATAAAATAATTTGTTGCACAGCTGAGCAAGTGTTTTATTCACTATTCTGGAAAAACATGTATTTATTTATTTAATTCTAAATAAAATAATTAAAACAAAAACAAATTTTAATTAAATTAAATATTACAAAACATAAAAACAAAAACAAAAATGGAAAAACAATGTTTAATTCAAATTTTTAATAAAATGATAGAAATAAAAATGGTTAATTTCAATTGTAAACAAAACAATTAAAATAAAAATGAAATAAAAAACATTTTATTTAATTTTTAAACAAAATAGTTAAAATAAAAATAATTCTGAACAAGATAATTTAAAAATTCAAAATGAACAATTTATTTAAACTCAAAATAAAGTAATTGAAAAGGAAAAATGAAAAAGCTAACTTTTTAATTAAATAATAAAAAGAAATAAAATTAAAAAAAATAATATTTGAATTATATTAAATAATTAAAAAAAAACAACAAAAAAAAGATAGTGAATTAACAGACGTTTTTTAATTCCTAATAAAATGATTTAAAAAAATCGGCAAAATGAAACTTTAGATTCACAATTTTCATACAAACCTTTTATTTGAATTGTATACAAATCAATTCAAATAAAAAACTGAAAAACAAAAATTTTATTAATTCTTGATAAAGTGGTTAAAATAAAGTTTGAAAAACTTTTAATTAAAAAAAATAAATATTTGTAAGACGTAGTCTTTTAACTCAGCGTTTGATTTTTCTTTCCACTTTATGCTAAAATTTTGCACTTTTATCGATTTGTCAAATCCTGTTTAAAAGTTTTGTGTTGACCTAAAATGGTTTCAGGTCAGGATTTTTTTGTCAGCCTCATTTTCCTAATTGTCAGTGGTATTTAAGTCAACATTAAGTAAAATTAGAAATAAAAATAATCAATTTGGTTAATGTGAATGAAAACCGAAATTAGGCATTGTCTGAAGAATGAAAACTGATATAGAATTGAATATCAACATCAGAAAAAAAAAAAAAAAGAAGTTATTTATTATTACTGAATGAAAATTATTTATTTCAAAAGTAAAATTTAACAAAAAACTTTTTATGACAATTTATTTACACTTTCTTTATTGTTGTTGCATATGTCTGACCATTAATCTGGTCATGTGCTCTTTGGCTTGTTTGCCATGCTTTTATAACAAAAGATTTAATATATTGTTGACGTAAGAGTCAAACTATTATGTCAATGATACATTTATTTTTTTGTTACAAAAAAATATAAATATTTTACCTAACTAAAGAGTTGATTAAATGAATGAGGATGAGGAATGATGAAGACATCATTAGAGATCAGAGTTTTTATGAATCTAAACAAGAATATATGATCAAAATAGAGTTTATTTTCCTGACAGTTTCAAAAAAAATCTCATCTCAATTCAATTGAATTGCTAAATCAATGTTTTACAATTATTGTTTGATTATTTTATTGTATTATATTGTATAAAGAAATTGCTTTAGTATTGTTGTCTTGAAACTTTAATAATGATACTTACTAAGTTGAAAATTTCCTGTTAAAAATTTACAAAAAAATTGACAGAATTGAAATATTAACTGAATTAGGAACTGAAATAAGAAGTAGAATTGTTGAAATCATAAGAACTGAACTGAAATTAATTTTAAGAAAACTAAAATTAACTGAACTGAAATTAAATCAACACCACAAGAACTGAATAGAAATTGAAATAGGAATTATATTTCGAACTGAAATATTACTGGTGTGTGTGTGTGTGTGTGTGTGTGTGTGTGTGCGTGTGTGTGTGGCATACTCAATGCAACTTGCACTTATATAATATGCAAGTCAACAGTTTGACTAAGCGCCAGGGATGCGAAGTCCCAAAAAGGACTCCTGATTTAAAACAAAAAGATTACTTCCTAGTTTTTGGTATCCAAAAGCTCTAAAAGTATAAAAAAGTTTATTGACTTATAATAGGAAGAAAAATTAATACTTTTAGGCAAGAGGAACAATCATTTTTTGAGCCTGAAGTTCGTAATGCCGGCAAGGACTCAGCGACTCCAGGACTACGAGCTTAAAAGAAAAAGTTCCAATTCATTAAATCTCATTAATTTTTTTATTATGGCAGATCATAAGTCAACAAATATGTTAAGAGTTTCTGGACACTACAGACCTGAAAAAAATAGAGATACAAAGCCGAAGTTCTTTTGGGACTCTGCATCCCTGCTAAATGTAAATTGTATAGTTATACTATTTTTTTTTAGCTATACCATATGGCAAATTGATTATTTTGGATTTGGCATCTGATATATACCCATTGTATGACCAAACAAATGCTTTTTATGGTCATCCATTTATTTGGTGTATGATTGAAAACTTTGGTGGAACAACAAGGTTGTATGGTCAACTTACAGGTGTTATGAAAGGTAACAGTTAAATAGTTCAGATCAAAGATTATTGTAGTTTTGTAAAATCTTCATTTTCATAATTAAAACATGAGTTGTTTGATTTTTTATTATGTTTGATAACAAACCCAGCTATTTAATCAGAGTCATTTTGACATTGATATCTTATGTTTGTTAGAGTACTTCACCTTTGTTTGATCAACACATAATTCATTTGAAATTATTACAAAGTTACTCTTCTGTTAAATTAAATCTTTAAGATGTTTTATAATAACCAAGCATGGATGGAGAACATACTTATCAATGTCTCCATCATACTTATAAAGGTCTTGCAAAGCTATTTAAAATTTTCTTTTTTTATATCTCGGAACATTTACTACTAATCATTTAGAAAAATATTTTCAAAAAACATTATGGATGTATGTAACATTTTGAAAGAAAAAGTTAATATTTTTTACAGTAAATAAATTGAATATACAAAAAATGGTTTTACACACTTATAGAACCTTACTTCAGTGATTTCCTTTTTTAGCAACTTTTTACATTACTTATCCATTTTTAAAAGTGTATTTTTTGCACATAAATTAATGCTTTTCTTCCCTTAAATGTTGCACAATCACTCACAAATCTACAATTGCGATTGTGAACTAACATACACAATATATATATATATATATATATATATATATATATATATATATATATATATATATATATATATATATATATATATATATATATATATATATATATATATATATATATCCTTATAGTGTAGTCGAAAGAGACTTTTAATGTAAAAAAAGTCTCTTTCGACTACAATTTTAATTACCTCGTCTCTTAAGCTGTATTTGATTGTCGTCGAAATATCAAAGCAATTAAATTAATGCGGAAGTACATTAAATTTTATTGTTTTTTAAAAAATTTTTAAAAAACCATAATAATAACGACTAGAAAGTTTTTTTTAATTAGTAGTGTTTTTGTTTTTGTTTTATTAAAAAATATTTTTAAAACATGCGTAAATGTTGCTACATTGACTATCTTATAGCCTGACTCGCAACGGAGTGCTGCTACATCGACTGACAAATAGCCTGACTCGCAAGGGAGTGCTGCTAAATCGACTGACAAATAGCCTGACTTGCAAGGGAGTGCTGCTACATCGACTGACAAATAGCCTAACTCGCAAGGGAGTGCTGCTACAACGACTGACAAATAGCCTGACTCGCAAGGGAGTGCTCAATAGATAAACAAGAGCTATGTAGTATATATGTTACTCTTACCCACAGTACCAGGAATTAGCTAAATGCTAATGTTTATAATATAATATAATTTATTATTGCAACTCTGAGTTTCATGTACCACAATCATCAGGCAAATAGTAAAAGTTTAATTTTGCTACAATTTTTTGGTAGCCAGTTTATAGTTGGCTAATTAGTTATTAAATAGTTATATTTTTAATGTTGTTTAAAATATTTGTTTATGTGATTATGTGGATTATTTATATATTAAAAAAATTAAAATTAAAAATTTATGTATATAGTATTATGAAATATATTACAATAGCTGTGTATGTAAGTAATTTATTAGTTAGGCAGAATATATTTACCGTGCTCAAAAAATACCACATGAATCACATTCTTGACACTATGTTCTGAGGATTATCTCTTAGGCCATTCCCCATTCCCATTTGGTGTAATGATTTGACTATCTCACTCATCCTTGCTTGACTATCTCACTCAGAGAGAAAGTAACAGAATTTTGTGAACTGAGCTGCAATCCTATAATAAGTTACAACTTCATACTACTATTATAAGCTTCATACTACTATTATAAGCTACAACTTCAAAGTCACGGCAAATCGGCAACTGATGTTCTTCATACTTGATTTTCTCTAGAACATGCTTCATATTGTTATGTTTCCTTCAATATAGCTGCATGAGCAATTGGAACTTATGGTACAGTGTTTTCATTATGTAGAAGTACAGCCTTGAGACTTGTCTTCCATCATACTGAATGTTTAGTTTATCCATCAAATCAGCCACATTATGATAATAGAAAACTTGTTCTGTCATTGAAAAAATGGTTCAAACTGACTGTGTCTGCTGCAAAATACACTTATTCTTACATCATTTCGATGTAGATTTTCTGTTGCAATTCTAATAGCTCAGCCTTTGCTCTTAGATAGTCCTAAATCCTGAATTAAGTTCATTTTGAGAGATTTGTTAGGGCCATTGTCAACTGCAATATGTAGAAATGTTACATCTTCTAAAGTTGATGGCCATGAAGCTTCTACATTGTCATTGGCATCTTTATGATTTCTGAATTCAGTTGTTATATTAGTTGGTGGATCTGGCATAGGAAGACCTTCACCACAAGGCACTTGAAATAATTGCATATTGAATTGATTGTGTCCTTTTCTTTGTGATGCCATGAAACAAAAATTTTCAATATCAGGTTTGTGTTTAGTACCTTTAAATATTTCAGCTATTTTTGTTTCCGTTACATTTTCTCTATTGACCAGTGGAATCAGTTCATAGATTTTTTTATATATGTGGAAATCTTGTAGTATTGTTTATAATATTTAAACCAAAAGTTTTTGTTATACCTTTCATTTAATTTTGAAAGAAACTTTTTTTTAAAGTTAAATATGCAAGTATAATATAATATAAATGCAAATAATTCACATATTATTTAACATATTATTACATATTTTTAAACGCATACTCAAAATTGAAATTCATAATTTTGTAGCCTCACTTTTTCAAAAATTTACTTTATATTTTTGGAAGCAATTTAGAAGCTGAGTCATGTTTTAGTCATGTTTTATTTAACAACAAAAGAGTTCACAATAAATTTTTTTGATTATATTTTATTTAATAAGTCAAAATTGTAATTCAAAACTCAAGTTCACTATTTATTTAGTTAATTTCTAGATGATATTTTCAGTTTCTTTAATTTAGTTATTTGTAATAGGTGTAATTTCTGCTAGAAAAACTTACAAATCTTTTATGATTGGCACTGGAATGACTCCAGAGGGGATTAATCAAAATGACATTAATTTTGAGCTCATGAATGAAATGGGATGGAGAAATGAGGAGTTTAATATTTCTGATTGGACATTATCTTATATTAAAAGAAGATACGGCGATTATCCAAAAATGGTTTCAGGTTATTATTTTACGTTCTATTGATTTTTTTGATATTGATTTTTTTGACATCCTTTTTTTATATAAAGTAACTTTTATATTTATATTTATATTTAAAAGAAGTTTCAATTACTTTGTTATGCTGCTTATATAAAATCCATTAAGGGGCTGTCTATTAATTGCATCAACAGTTTTCTGGTCATTTTTACCTTCCCCCTAACCCTTGTCAACAATGTCAAACTTTCAGAGACCCCCCTTATAAAATTACATCAACAGTTAATTATATTCCCCTCCTCCCCCCTCACCTTAAGAAAAATAAATAACAAAGAAAAAAAAACCATTTAAATAGCAGTAAGAGTAGTTATAACTTCAAGAAAAAGGGATTAACAGTAAAATGTTTAGAAAAAATTTAATATAACTTTAAACTTATAAACATTTTTTAAATATATACAATCAATTAAAATTACAATGGCTCCCTCTGAATAAAAAGTGAATAGATGTAATTATCTATATCCATCTTTATGCATCAGCCAATATTGTTATCCATCAGCCAATGTTGTTGTTGGTGACTTTAATGTTCATCACACTGAATGGCTTGGCTATAGTGTCAGTGACTCAGCAGGCGTTAAAGCCCACAACTTTTGCTTTTTTTAATTCCTACCTCAAATAGTCAACTTTCCAACTCATTTTTCAGACAACCTGAATCATATACCTTCTTTACTCGACTTATGTATTTCTTCTGATCCTAGTCAGTGCTCATTCTCTCCACATTCGACCTTAGGTGCTTCTGATTACGGTTTGGTCTCTCTAAAGCTATAATCTCATTCTTCTTCATCATCTGATTCCCCCGGACAACATACCTGTTATAGTCTTGAAGAAGTGTTCTCTGGAATATGGAAAAATTCTAGAGAGCGATCGGATTCGTCTAACTACCATCCTATTAGTCTTCATCCTATCATAAGTAATATTTTCGAATCTTTTATTAACAAACACTTAATCTATCATCTTGAATCTAATAACTTACTTTCTGATCATCAATATGGATTTCGATCTTCTTGTTCTACTGCTGATTTGCTAACAGTAATAACTGATAGGTTTTATCATGTAATAGATAAAGGTGGAGAGGTTATGGTCGTCGCTTTTGACATTTCTAAAGCTTTTAATAAAGTTTGGTCTTCTCCATAAGATATCTTTTTACAGTGTATCTAGCAACATCTTTAAGATTATTGAATCCTTCCTTTCCAATCTTAGTATAAAAGTTGTCCTCGATGGACAGCACTCTTCTTTTTATTTTGTAACCTCAGGGGTTCCTCATGGTTCAATCCTTTGCCCTATACTCTTTTTAATTTACATTAACGATCCTCCAGATGTTCTGACATCTCAGGTGGCATTGTTCGCTGATGATACTAACATTTATTCTTTGTCATGATAAGAAGCCAACACTTTCTGATTGCTTGGAGGGGGCATTTGAGCTTGAAAAGGATCTCACTTCTGCTACAGCATAAGGCTCATAGTGGCTGGTGAAATTTAATTCAAATAAAATTGCAAAATTAGCATCCGCTAAGGTTGTATCTCTTTATCAATCTTGACACTTTCTTACTCCGGATTCTTTAAATCTCAAATCCAGTCAAAAACAGTACGGAATAATGTTGCCATATCTGGGGTGAATCTTCTAATGATGCCCTTTCTCTTTTAGACAAGGTGCAAAAGCACTATGTAAACATAGTTGGACCTACTCTTCCAGTCAACCCCCAACCAATATCCAATCGTCATAATGTTGCTTCTCTTTTTATTTTCTACAATTACCATAATGGGCACTGCTCTAAAGAGCTAGCGTCTTATGTGCCATGTACTAAAATTCATTCTTGTTCAACTCGTAATTCAATTGTCTCATCCTTTTTCTGTGATTGTTCTTAAATACTCCAAAAAATATTAGTTGTCTAGTTTTTTTCCTTGAACATCAGTTCTTTGGAATTCACTTCCTTCATCTTGCTTTCCTGATGCATATAATTTGCAATCTTTTAAGTCGTCTGCCAAAAAATTGTTCCAGTCAGGAATTTAAAAGAACAAAGAGAAAAATTAAAACTTTAATGGGGGAGACTATTCCTCTATATTTTTACGAAATTTTACTATGATAAAGAAATTGTAACTATTGAATTTTTTGACAAAATCTTCAAGATCTTCTTTCACATAACAAGTTTATATTTTTAAGTTGTTATACAACAATTATTAATTGCAAACTTAAAAAAATATATATATAATTTTTTGACAAGATCTTCAAGATCTTCTTTCACATAAGTTTATATTTTTAAGTTGTTTTACAACAATTATTGATTGCAAACTTAAAAAAATATATATAATTAATCATCTGTAAATGATAAAATATATATATTGTTTTTCCATGGACAATGGTAACATTTACATATTTTAGGGATATATATAGTGTATTCAGTTTATCCTTCAACTTGTAATAGTCATCTCGTAAACCCTGCCTGTGAAAATAAAAATAAACTATATAAAATTTGTTGTAATTGGGATATGAAAAAAAGAAACTAATTTGCCATAATAATTAAAAACAGTGGTGAGAAAATACATCATTGTCAAGTATTGACTAAGATATATCATTGTCGAATATTTACCAACATACATCATTGTCAAGTATTATTAAGATAATAATGAGAATATCTTTAAAAACAATTTTTTAATTTAATGAACAACATAAATAGACAAATTCAAGTTAATCTTATTACAGAGGAAATGCATTATCAAAATAAAAAATATATCAAATTATTATAAATTTAAAACATTATACTTGATAATGTTAAAAATTTATCATAACTTATGTACAGTGCAGAATCACAATCCATGAATATGAATCCAAAAAATCTAATTTCACATTGAAAGTATTTTTAATAGAGTGTAGTATAACAAAATAATGCATTTGATAATTTGTATAAATCAGGAGTTGGCAACCTTCTAAGATGGGAAAGCCAAAGTGTACCATTTTTAAGAATTTTTCAGTTTTCAAAGAGCTACTACATCTTGTTTTCAATATTATAATAGTATTTGTGCATGGAGCTGGAGAGCCACATTTTTACATCGAAATTTTAACATCAAATTTGGCTTGCTAGTAGTAGATTCCCAACCTACTCGCAAGCCACACTACATTATATTATTTAAACATTTATATAATATAATGTAGACAATGTACTTACTTAATTTTTTTTCACAGCAGATCAACAAACACAATTTTTGAAAAAAAAATAGTGTTACAAGTAAACTATTTATTATTTAGTTCTGTATGTTTACGCTCGCTATGATTTTTGAAAAATTGCTTAAAACTGGAAGAGTACCAATTATATGGAAATTAGCAGACATAACCCCAATATTCAAAAAAGGGAACAAGGTAATTGCTAGCAACTACAGACCAGTTTTGTTAATCTCAATAGTTTCTAAAGTACTCAAAAGTAAACTCAAAAGTCCAACGCAATATGTCAAATAATGGTTTATTAAATAAACATCAACATGGATTTGTAAAGGAGAAATCTTGTTTAACAAATCTTATTAAAGTAATGGAATAAATTGGTATACTTATTAAAGTAATGGAATAAATCTTATTAAAGTAATCGAATAAATTGCTGGCTTTTGAGTAAATTGCTAGCTAATTTCCAGTAGGTATTTATTATCTTGACTTTACTAAAGCCTTTGACGCGGTACCACATCAATGATTATCAATCAAACTTAAGTCATATGGAATATCAAATGTCATATGCAACTGGATTAGCGACTTTTTGATAAATGATAACAAGCGGTGTTCCTGTGTAATATATATATATATATATATATATATATATATATATATATATATATATATATATATATATATATATATATATATATATATATATATATATATATATATATATATATATAATATATATACATATGTATATATATATATATATGTATATATATATGTGTAAATATATATGTATATATGTGTATATATATATATATATATATATATATATATATATATATATATATATATACATACATATATTAATTATTAATACATGCATATCAATTAATTCTGTCTGTTAAGTCTGTTTTTAGATCCCAGCTATGGACAAAGTAAGAACATAAACATTGATGCTTCCTTCCTTGAAAAAGTAATTTTTAAAGAAATGTGTTTATAGGTATTATTTTCCCTGCATGAGAGCATTACTACCTTGTAACAGATAGAGTATTTGGTAGTGTTCAGCAGGATATTAAAAAATATGAGCAGATCTTAGAACCTGCTGTTTCAGAAACTTTCTTTGACGACATAGCAAAGTTTTTGTTTATGACTTAGTCAACTTTAGACTTTAAAGCAGAAAAGAAATTTGTGATAACAATCAAAGCATTTAAAAAATTGAAAAAAAAAGTTCAATTCAAACCATCTTGAATTAATACTTTGTTGCTATCACTCTAAGCCAACCTCGCATAACCTACTTATGAAGGGTAAGAAATAAGGCACTTTTAAACCAAGTGTCCAAGCAACAAAAACCCTTGCGATGTTTAAAAAAGTTTTTTGTTTGTTAGATACTGTTAGTGCAAATGAGACAATACGCGATCTTTAAACATGCTTCTGAAAGGTTCTAGAGTAAATATTCGACTGTCTCAATAAAAACAGTTATAAGATGGTTATAAGATGGTTTTATTAGATATATATTATATTATATATATATATATTATATATATATATATATATATATATATATATATATATATATATATATGTATATATATATATATATATATATATATATATATTATATTATATAGATATAGATATATATTAACAGTTATAAGATGGTTTCATTGAATAAAAAATAAATCATAAATTATAAGATTATATTGATAGTTAACTTTTTGTTTGAAGAGCTTATTTTTGTTGTCTTTTAATATTTAATAAAATAGAAAATAGGAGTATATGTTATAGTTAATATACTAATTTTAAACTCTAAAATTAAATATAAAATAAAAAAAGTAATATGGCTTATTGTCTATACCGCATTTATATATATATATATATATATATATATATATATATATATATATATATATATATATATATATATATATATATATATATATATATATATATATATATATATATATTTATATTTATATTTATATATTTACCTATATTTTAGTTATTAATATTATCTAATATATATATATATATATGCATTATTAATATTATCTAATATTTTTATGTATATAAACTTTAGGGCAACAGTAAGTTTTCCAAATCTATCAGTCATCATCATTGTGTGGCAAATATATATACACTATTTTTGACTTATTTGGCATATATTTGACATACATATACACTATTTTTGACTTTTTTAAACCATGTTTGCATATATTGCCACTTGAATCAAAAGCAAAGCTCTATTTATTAAACATATAAAATTTAGTAAATGTTTTTAAAAAAACAAAAACAAAATACAGTTAGTGTGGTGTACTGCATTATCTGTAATGTATATAAGGTGGCAAACAATCATTAATGATAAATTTAAACACCATTTGACAATGGTGTAAATATTTGCTGTTATATTGGCTCAATCTTTTTTAGTCCAGAAAAAGTGATAATTAAAATAACACATTTTTGTTACAATCTTTTTCTGTGCAAAAAACAGTAATGACAATAACACAATAAAAAAAAAATGTTTTACCATTTGTGAAATATTTGTTTAAATTTAAAAGTTCAATTCTAACTCAGTGTTCAAAGTTTAATATAAACTGAGTTTTTTAACTTAATTTTAAGCTTTTCTAAATTATTTAGTATGCAGAGTTTATAGTATTCTGGCATATGTTCTAACTTGGTTACGTACTAAATTGCTGTGTTAATATAATTTTCATATAAAAAATTATTTGCTTCCGGATTGGTTGCTTATAAAAAAGTTATTTTTTTATAAAATTTTTTTTTGATTTTTTTGGTCAGCATTGAAGTTTTGAAATTGTTATGAAACTTATGTTATGTAAAGCAAGTTATGTAAATCTAATATGAATGCAATAAATCTTAGCTCCGCTTCTTGTATGATTTCTAAACTAGTAAAAAATTTAAATTTCACTTTTTTTTTTAATCTTTTTTTTTTTTAAATAGATGCATGGCTAATTCTTATTGATACAATTTACAATTGCAATGATGGAAGAGAGAATGGTGGCTATGATGGGCGAATACCTGTAATGCGCCCTCAACTAAATGCAAAACTACCTGTGCACATGTGGTGTTCAATAAAAGATTTATACAATGCCTGGAAGTTGATGGTTAAAGGAAGTGATTACATGCCTTTAATTGATACCTTTAGGTAATAATTTTTGTCTTGTTTACTGTCATAACACATCTATACATAATCTATACATAACTCATCTTTAAATTATCACTTTAGGTCTTATAAGCTTGTAGAGAACTAGACTAAAAATTTAATTTTTAAACTTCTTCAGTGTGTTAAATTTTTTTCATTTTTATGCTTTATTTTGTTAAACATTTAGTTAAACAATGTATTTTATAAATAGAATGATTTGGTTTGAAAAAATTTGTTTTACTAGGAATGATTTGGTTCGACTTGGCACCCAAGTGTTAGAGGATCTATCAATTGTGTTTTACACACAGATGGTTTCAGGTTACTTTAATAAGTCCACCTTGGATGTAGAAAAATATGGTTCGAAAATAACAGTACTTCTTACAGACATGGATAGGCTGCTAGCCACAGATCAATACTCGTTACTCGGTAGGTGGATTCAATCAGCTAGATCAATGGGCGATACGTTGAATGAAACAAAATTGTTAGAATATAATGCTAAAAATCAAATTACTCTCTGGGGGCCTAATGGTGAAATTCGCGATTATGCAAATAAAAATTGGGCTGGTTTAGTGGGCTCTTTTTATTTTGAACGTTGGAATATGTTTATCAATTTTCTATCCGACTCCTTAAAACGCGGTGTTCCTTACGATGATAGCGCATTCGTGTCAAAATTGCTGCAATTTGAAAAAAAATGGAACAATGAAATTAAAGAATTTTCTGCTGATCCAACAGGGGATGCATTCGGCATATCGCATCAGCTATTGAGAGCGTATGAAAAAGTATTTGAATCAGAAATATCTATGACGGTTTTCAAAGAAGCTTTTAAAGTACCTGATATGCCATTGTTATTTTGATTTTTTTTATATTATGATTGATATTTGTATGCCATCAAAAGCATACATATTTTATACTGCTTGTTATTTTTAATTATTGCTGTCTTTTTAACCAATATTGTTTATTGTGTATTTAATTTCTATGTATCACTATTTATTAATTGTGTATTTAACTTCTATGTATTTATTGTACATATCTTTATATATAGTCGTACAACTTTTTAAGGATATTTAATTTTGTATTTTTTTCTTCTGGTTTTTGTTGATGTTTTAAATAACTTTAAATTTTCTTTTCTTTAACTTTATAAGATTTATGCTTGTGTATATTCTTGGGTATTTTACGCATCTTTTTGATATATTAATACAATGTTTCACGAAAGTTAAAAAATAGGAGTGCTAAAGTTTTTTACACAAATTGTGTAAATTTTGTTTATATATATATATATATATATATATATATATATATATATATATATATATATATATATATAATATATATATATATATATATATATATATATATATATATATATATATATATATATATATATATATATATATATATATATATATACATATGTATATATTTATATATATATATATATATAAATATATACATATGTATATATATACATATGTATATATATACATATATATATATATATATATATATATATATATATATATATATATATATATATATATATATATATATATATATAATATATATTTATATATATATATATATATATATAGTATCGGGCAAAACAATTGCAACCAAATAATGCTAATTTAGTTTCTTTGTATAAAAGTGCTGCATTTTTTCAATTTAGAGAAATAAGTATGTAACTGTTAAGAGACAATGTTCTTCAAGTTTTATTCATCACAAAGTTCATTATTTGTACATTAAAATTAATAAATTATTCAAAAGTTGATTTACTTCTGGAAAAAACTCCACAAAATTTTGACCAAACTGTATTTCTTATTAGTATTTCGTGGAATATCCTTTATTGTCGATCCACAGCCTTGCATCTTCGAGGCATAGATTCGATCAGGTGATCAATGAAACATTGTGGAATTGCTGCCCAGGATTTTTGGATTTGTTCAAACATATGATCCTTATTTCGAACACCTTCACGATTAATTCTGCGGTTAACGATCTCCGACAGGTTCTCGATAGGGTTGAGATTCGGAGATTGAGGCAGCCAATCCATCACCGATAGGTGGTTGTCTTGAAACCACTGCTTGACTACTTTTGCATTGTGTTTCGGATCGTTGCCTTGCTGAAAAACCCATTGTAGTGGCATATTTCATTCAGCATTTTTATACATGAAACGGTCTATCATTCCATCGATTTGATGTATTGGACTAAGACCATTAGAAGAAAAACACTTCGAGACCATTACATTGCCTCCACCATGCTTCACGGTCTTATGGCAGTAACGTAAATCGAGGCGTTTTCCGGCCGGTCGAAGTACACGGCAAATGCCATCGCTCCCAATGATGTTGAACTTCGATTCATCACTGAACAGGACAGTTCGCCATTTCTGCACATTTTAGTCAATAAGAGATGTAGCAAACAGGAGTCTTTTCTTCTGGTTCTTTAGTGAAATGAGCGGTTTCTTTGCAGGGCGTCGAGAAAACAATCCGGCTTCAACAGCACGTTGTCTGATTGTTTGGTCTTATACAGGCAGCTCTAATTGCTTTTGTATCTCGACTGATAATATCCAGGGATCCTTCTTGACGGATCTGACGATCATAAAATCCTCTCTAGAAGTGGTGGAACGCGGTCTTCCACCTTTGTTATCTGCTGCCAACTTCCCCGTAGGACGATATTTGGAACATAGTCTTGATACGGTCCATTTTTTCACGCGATATTCATCACAAATATTTTTTTGTGATATTCCACTTACGTAATCGCCAATAATTTTATTTCTTAGTTCCAATCCAAGACTGAAGGAAGCCATTTTTGCACTTGAAGTCATAAAAATAGTAAAAATAAATAATCACGCTTCTCAAGGCTTACCGTGTTACATTAACCTTGTGGTAATACAATAATGCTCTGTGAAGCACAACATCTCGGTTGGATGTGGGCTGTATTGATGTAATGAAACACTTGTTGTATTTCACTTCTTGTATATGTTCTTCGATAAAACACTTTGATAAAACTCACTTCGATAAACTGTCTTGATAATACTTACTGATTGACATGTCTCTTATATAGTAAAATGAACCTGTGTGAACCTGTTCTGGAAGATTCTAGATGCTTCTTTTCGATGCTTCTGGAAGCTTCTGGATGCGTTTGGATGCTTCTGAATGTTTCTGCATACTTCTGGATGTTTCCAGATGCTTCCTCTGGAAACTTCTAAAAACTTCTGGATACTTTCTTTAATTATTAAAAAACTTCCGTGACGTTGACACGGACCAGACTTAAGAAAATAAAACAAACCAAAAAAGTTGCATTTGTTTTGTCCGCTGCAAATTATCAACGAAATCCTGTCTATGTGCTGTCACCTGTCAGCTGATTGCTCATGTCATGGCATGCTATGACTCCAGACTCCTGAACTGTTTGCTGTGGTAATATAATTCGTTTCGTTTTTAAGACATTAACCGGTGTCGAAATTCGATAGCAAAAACTTTTTTCTGTGCCTACATGCTGAAACCAATTCACTTTTTTTATTTAACAAAGGTTCTTTATTGTATGTTGAAATAAAATATTTCTCATTTATGCAAAGATTACATCTTTTTGAGGATGGGTTATAGGGTTGACATTTTTTAACAATACTCCACTTGATTATTGGTTTAATGCCTGCTTCCTTAAGTTTCCAGATCTCTTTAGAAAGTTCAGTGTCATTTTTATACCTGACCAAGTTGAATGATTTTATGTGGTTTGCAAACCTGATCTTGAAGGAGTTCGCTGGTGTTACGGTAGCTTTGTAAACAATATTTTTAGTTAGACAATGATTTTCTAAAGGACACGCTGCTCTGTCTATACAGTTGCATTTTCTAACGTTTTCGGTATTTTGGTTACGCAAAATGTGTTGGTTGTGAGACTTAATAATAGTACTAATGATTGGCATGCAGCTGTAGCTTATTTTGACGGTGTTTCTGTTAAAAATCTTGTGTAGCCTGTGGTGTGCTGGGAAATAAAAAAGTCGTATTTTTTTTATCATAAAAAAGTCGTATTTTTTTCATTTAAATATTTAATATATTTTGATCTATTTTATAAATATCGATCACTCTTAAACCAACAACGAGCTGTATTAAATCCAACAGAATACAACACAACTCAATAATAATAATATATTTGCTCCATCAGTTGAGCACTCTTCTAAAGTCGTTTAAAATGGAAAAAATAACCTTGAATTATTCAACTAAAAACATACCTATACCATCAAATAAAGAAAAGAAGTTGCGATTACTAGAAAAAACCGAAATATTAATTAAAAGAATGAGATGGAAAGCTTTTTTCTACATGAACAAACAACCTAATGGTATGTGCAATACTAATGATAATAATAATAATATTAATGAAAATTTAATATTTTATGGCATTAACACACCGCATTGCCCTCAACAAATTAAAGACAATTAAAAATATACAGTTTAGGAAGATCCAATGCAACTTTCAAAATAAATTAAAAAATGATGTTTCCTCTATTCAAAATTCGAAATTTATCTATGCATACGCAGATAAGACGTCAAACTTATACAAGCTGCCTAAAGATGAATACAATAAATTGATGACAAACGCTACCACAACCAAGTATAAAAAAACCAATCCAATAATAAAAGATCAGATTAATGAAGAAGGAAAAATTATTTTGAAAAACCACGATGTTTTCAACAAAATTTATATTAATGGATCTTTAAACTGTTTTATCACATTGAAAGATCATAAACCTAATTTTTTAAATGATCCTTCGGTTCGTCTCATAAACCCAGCAAAGAACGAAGTAGGAAGAATAAGTAAACATATTTTATCCGAAATAAACAACCAGCTAAGAAATATTTTATGTATTAACCAGTGAAGTAACACACAGGAGGTAATTAAATGGTTCAAGAACATCAATGACAAACATTTTTATAAATTCCTCATTTTTGATATTGTTGACTTTTATCCTTCTATTACCGAGAAACTTCTTATCGACTCTATTTGCTTTGCTGAACAGTATGTTACCATTACAAACGAGCACAAATCTTTGATTCAACACGCACGGAAATCCTTGTTATTTAACAATAACGAAGTTTGGATAAAAAAATCAGGTGATTTATTTGACGTCGCCATGGGAGCGTTTGACGGTGCCGAGGTATGTGAGTTGGTTGGAATTTTCCTTCTTTTCCAAATTTCTCAATTTTATAACAAGTTTGACTTTGGGCTGTATAGAGATGATGGGTTGGCCGTAATTAAAAACGCCAGCGGTCCACAAATGGAAAAAGTTAAAAAACATATAACTCAGATATTTAAAAGTAACAGCCTTAATATTTCTATTCAATGCAACATAAAAATTGTGAATTATCTTGATATTACATTAAATCTTAATGACTGCAGCTTCAAACCTTACCATAAACCTGAAAGTTTGTTAAACTATATCCATGCCAGCTCTAACCACCCACCAAGTATTTTAAAACAGCTGCCGACCTCTATTGAACAAAGATTATCATCAAACTCCTCCAGCAAAATAATTTTCGAAAACTCTTCTTCTATTTACAAAAAAGCCCTTATAAAGTCTGGACATAGCAGCAATATCCAATATCGTCCTAATTTAAATTTACAAAAAACTAATCATCGTACTAATAAACGCAAACGAAGCATCATATGGTTTAATCCCCCTTTTAGTAAGAACGTTGTCACCAAATTAGGAAACCTTTTCTTGAACTTAATTGACTTACATTTCCCAGCATACCACAGGCTACACAAGATTTTTAACAGAAACACCGTCAAAATAAGCTACAGCTGCATGCCAAATATTAGTACTATTATTAAGTCTCACAACCAACACATTTTGCGTAACCAAAATACCGAGCTGCGTGTCCTTTAGAAAATCAGTGTCTAACTAAAAATATTGTTTACAAAGTTACCGTAACACCAGCGAACGTCAACCACGCTTAGAAATCTTATATTGGTATTAGCGAAAACTTCTTCAAGATCAGGTTTGCAAACCACATAAAATCATTCAACTTGGTCAGGTATAAAAATGACACTGAACTTTCTAAAGAGATCTGGAAACTTAAGGAAGCAGGCATTAAACCAATAATCAAGTGGAGTATTGTTAAAAAATGTCAACCCTATAACCCATCCTCAAAAAGATGTAATCTTTGCATAAATGAGAAATATTTTATTTCAACATACAATAAAGAACCTTTGTTAAATAAAAAAAGTGAATTGGTTTCAGCATGTAGGCACAGAAAAAAGTTTTTGCTATCGAATTTCGACACCGGTTAAATAAATTCCCGTTTGGCGTGAAAACTGACGTTTGATCTCGTTGCAACGCAATTTTGTATTTTTATAACGGTTTTTATTTTAATGATTTTTAAATATATGGCTGAATGATTGCCGAATGGCATGAAACTTGAAGTCCCATAAAAAAGTTGTATTTTTTTCATTTAAATATTTAATATATTTTGATCTATTTTATAAATATCGATCACTCTTAAACCGACAACAAGCTGTATTAAATCCAACAGAATACAACACAACTCAATAATAATAATAATATATATATATATATATATATATATATATATATATATATATATATATATATATATATATATATATATATATATATATATACGTATATATATATACGTATATATATATTTATGTATATATATATATATATATATATATATATATACACATATAAATGGTATAGAAGTATACAGTCAACTTCACTATATATATATATATATATATATATATATATATATATATATATATATATATATATATATATATATATATAGAGTTTTTTTCTAAGTTAATGGATACATATAAGAAGTTGACTGTGGCCATTCCACCTTGGAATGGCCACAGTCAACTTCTATATATATATATATATATATATATATATATATATATATATATATATATATATATATATATATATATATATATATATATATATATATATATATATATATATATATATATAGAAGTTGACTGTGGCCATTCCAAGGTGGAATGGCCACAGTCAACTTCTTATATGTATCCATTAACTTAGAAAAAAACTCCTACCAATATTTCAAAAAATCAATGTCAAAAACTTTGTAAGGGCTACTAAACCATGACACTTATAAGCTAAGGCCGCACCTGTATCTCTGGTGAACTGATATTTTCTGCTGCCTTGTTTGCTAATCATTTGTTTTGCCATTGTTGCAAGACTGAGTAAAAATGATAGTCTATCATCTTTTGAAGTTGATATAACTGCTATATCTGGATCTTTATATCGAACTGCTATATCTGGATCTTTATATCGAATATCAACATACAGTCCTTTTGTATTGACAATTTTCCCGATCTTAACAAATATTTCAATAAAAGTTATGGTGTCATTTGCTTCTTTATATTAATGTTAGATTTTAAAGCAATTACAGTTTCAATTAATCAATCATATATATTCTGAAAATAAATTTTCAAGGCTCTTTACAAATAGTATTGAAATACTAATCTCAAGTAAATACCTAAAAAAAAAAATTTATATATATACAATTAATCTTAGTAATAATAACAATAATAATAAAGTAATTATAATAATTTAAATATTACTTTCTTTCGGTATTACTTTCCATACAGCAATCATTTTTACAAAGTTACAGTTACAAACAGTAATAAACTGACAAAACGTAACAACTAACGATGACATAAAAACGACTACTGCTATAAAAATTATAAAGAATTAGTAAATTTATTAATATAATCGTAGTTGTTAAAATATAATAATCAAAAAATATTGCAAGTATTACGACCAAATAAATAAATAAAATATAATTAGAAAAACACTGAGAAAATCAAAACAAAACAAGTTACAACAAGCATTACGAAACAAAACAAAAACCTACGGAAAATAAATAAAACTAACATCAACTAAATTAGAATTAAAAAAAAAATAATAACAATACATGTTAGAATAAAATATAAATAATAAATGGCTAAAATGAAAATAAAAACAAATAATATATAACTGTATAAAAGTTTATATACCACTAAAAATAAATAATAACTAAAAAACTAAAACAACTAATGACTAACAAAAAATAATAAGTAAAACTATATACGCTAAAAAATTGAAGAAAACTAAATAAATAATAAAATAAATAATCCTAAGAAATATATGAAAGAAAACTAAAAAAATGTATGAAAAAATAAATAAAAATCTCGATTTGCCGATCGAGGTTCCGCTCTTTAAATATTTTTTTTTCATTCTTTGCCATTGATTATATATATTTCATTCATTAACGTTTCAGCACAAAATACTTGTAGACAAGTAGAAACTTTTTGTCTTTCAATAGGTTTTGGTGCAACAGACACATTTGTATGTTTCGACAACTTTACAATATTATTTTCTTTCAGTCCAAACAAACTTGAGATATTAGACCAACATGCATATTTAGTTTTCCCATTATGTTCATATTGTAACTTTTGGCTTTTTTCTGTAATCCAGTTATTTCAAACAGATTTAAGTAGATGCACAAAGTCAAATAACAAAAACATATTGTCTTTGGTCAACCATGGATCAACATATTCAAACATTTTAAATAGTGCTTGATTTACACGATTATTATCACATATTGTGGCAACTGGTGTCCCTCCAGCGCTCTTTATTCCCTCTAAAACAAATTGAGTTTGTTCAAACAGAAATTTTGAATCAAGCTCACAAATAGGTAAAATTCTGCAAAGATATTGGGGCCCTCCATAAAGTGAAACTAACATAAAACTTAAAACAATAGTTGCTAAAGAGTCTGGTTTATTTACTGTTTTTCCAAAGATTGAGCCAGCATGTTAAGTAAGAGATGGTTTGATGTATACTTCGTCAATCAATAGCAAATAATTTTTTTGCATTTCATTTTCAATTTTAGAAAAAACT
This sequence comes from Hydra vulgaris, assembly GCF_022113875.1. NCBI lineage: Eukaryota > Metazoa > Cnidaria > Hydrozoa > Anthoathecata > Hydridae > Hydra > Hydra vulgaris. The sequence continues at coordinate 10,782,268 of NC_061168.1, forward strand.
TAGTTTAAAAACTTTGTATCATCCATTGCAGAATCCACTTTTGAACTTAACTTTGTTAGGAGAGTAATATTTGGCAGTTCATAATCTTCCCTTAATCTTCCCTTAACCTTCCCTTAATCTTCCCTTAATCTTCCCTTAATCTTCCCTTAATCTTCCCTTAATCTTCCCTTAATCTTCCCTTAATCTTCCCTTAATCTTCCCTTAATCTTCCCTTAATCTTCCCTTAATCTTCCCTTAATCTTCCCTTAATCTTCCATATAATGATCTTGATATTGCAAAGTATTCAAATGCTCGTACAATAGTTTCTGTGGTGTATTTTTTTTTTCCAACTATAATAGAACTCACATCCTGGATGTGTTGCAAAAGATTTACTATTTTATTGGACCTTGTTGAGTTATTTAAAAAATTAAAAGCTTCTTGTAATTTTAAGCAAGAATCGATTATGAAAATCCTGTTTTTAGATAGAGATTCAATTTTATATTTAATCCGACAAAAGTATCCCTCAAAAGTAAGATCATTCTTGATTTTAAGCGTAAGTTTGACAATTGGATCATTTAGTCAATAGTTTTCTTTGAAATCTATTGACTAAATGATCAGCAACAGTTTACCAACTAAATACCAAGTTACATTAATTGTACAAAAATCAATTTCTTTATTTTGTAACTTCTGATGTAATGAGCTAAAGGATGTAACTTTATCAGCAGCTAAAAATATATCAAGTTCGTCGGACATAATGTTACGGACAGATGAAGGTGCTTTAAAAGTTGTTCTTAATGGATGTGGAAAAGTTGGTGTTAAACTAGGTTTGATGCAAAACTAATAGAGGATCACGAGGCCTTTTATTGCCAAATTTGATAACTATTGGATACCCAGATGAAAAGTGTATTCACCTAATATTCAACTAACGAGTAAATTCTTTTTTTTCATGTGGAAACTTGAAAATGTTTCCTTATTTTCCTTATTGTAATTACAATTACAGTTTGTCGCACAATATTTTTTAGGCATTTTTTGTATCTGTAAACTAGATGGTTGTTTTAAATTATAATTAAAAATTAGCAAAGACGACGCTTGCAATAATTAAACAAAATAATTTTAGAATATTGTTGACCGCCAGCACCAGGCCTCTATATACGCGTTTACAAGACCTGCTAGTAAAGACGGCTATGGAACCATCTCAAAACATTCAATTATTGATGGACCTTTCAACACTGAAATTTTCTTAAAAATTCTCAAGCAATGCTATGAAGCAAGATTGTTTGAAGATAAAAATCTTATCATGGTAAACGTAAGATTTCATAAATCAGGACTGATAACTTAATTTTTCAGGGTTAAGATTATTAGATATCGATATCTGCCCCCATATTCTCCCCAGTTAAATCCTATAGAAGAATTTTCAGATTAAAAAACAGATATTACAAATTACGTCCGTATCCAGAAACTAAATAAGATACTATTCAACACATTAATACGGTAATAGCAAATATGAATGAGAATCTTAATTTTATGACGTTTCATCAAAATATGAAGCATTATATTAATCTTGCTTTTAAACGACAAGAATTTAAATAAAAACTTAACATTTAACAACACTTTTTATATTTATTTTACTGGATGTATTTTTTATTTTAACTAAGAAAGGTACTTTATGAGTTATATATAATTGTAAGCAACCCACTATATAATTATTAATAAACTGATATAATTGTTGAAAATAAGGATAACAGATGCTGCTTTCAAGCAGGCTGGAAACAAGATTCTGATCCCTAACCCTAACCCTAACCCTAACCCCCGACAGCTCCGGAAAACACTTCTGCAAGACTATAACAAGTATGTTGTTCAGAACACAAGCTGCAGAAGAGTCTTAGCTGGAAATCACTTTAGATACAGAAGCTGGAGACGGCTATATAAGATAGAACAGAACTAGTTAAATCAAGAGATGATATTGATGAAAATTTCTTAGCAAGTAATTCAGCTTTGTGTTTAGGTGAGGTGACAAAGTTTGAACCATACAAAAGATTAGGAATTACAGACTTGCCCTTGTTATTGATACTATTAAAGATTCTCCAGAAGTCACGAAAGCCTAATTTTTGTGATGAAATACGAAATTATATGACCTGAGAAAAGCGGGCTTTGGTATTAGACAAAATCTTTTTACAATGGTTCCTAGCAGTAATAAACAGACGTTTGTTTTCTGGAGAATTGTTTTGCTAATAATTATGGAAGTAATGGTTTCAATTGGCAATTGCAGCAGCACAATGTGAGGAAAACCATGGAGAAGAGTGAAGCTTGACCTGGAATTGTCGAAAGGGCATAAAGGATTCCATGCCAGCCTGAACCCACAAAGTTATGTAAGAAGCACATTAGTCAACAGGAAGACGAAAGATTTCTACTCAAGAGCCATCACGAAGAAAATTACGGAAAGAGTCCCAGTCAGCTTTAAGATATTTGTAAGATGTACAATGGTAGGGGGATTCTGATGATAAAGAAGAGTGAGATTTAGTTTTAGATAGTTTTAGATAGTTTTAGATAGTTTTAGAGAGATCAAACTGTGATCAAATTCACCTAATGGTAAATGTAGAGAAACTGAGCACTGACTTGGATCAGAAACAAGATAAAAGTTGAGTAGTGAAAGTAAATGATTGGGGTTGTCTGGAAAGCTTGGTCAATATGATAAGAAAAAACATCAATAAGAGTGCAGTTTTGAGATGAAGGAGAGCGATATAGAACAAAGAGAAAGGTAATAGAGTGAAGTGTTGCTAAACGTAAGAACATAAAATAGTAGTCTGTGGATTCAAACCTAGTTTCCCGAAAAATGGGTGAACTCTTACGAATGTAAATGCCCACCCAAGCATGTAACTGTTGGAATCTTCACAAGTTAAAGGAAGATAACCATCAATACTAAGATCACAAGATGAGACAGCTGAACTCAAATTAGTTTCACATAGAGCAAGCATGTATGGTAAACTTTGCAAGAGATAAGACTCAAAGGAAGAGAAGTTACTTCGAAGACCACGAACATTAGTGATAATATAGGTTATAGATATATGATAATATAGATTGATAGATTTAGCAAACTTAGTGATGACACTGCTTTTATGTGTATTATAGTTTTTGTTACTTTATTCATTTTTAAATTTGTTAAAATTTAAAAATGAATAAAGTAACAAAAATTTGACCTGAAACATAGATAGTACTCAGTACACTGTCTAATAGCCCAAGAAATTGTCTCATTACTATTAATAAACCCTAAGCCGTAACAATGGGTTTCAATGTGGCCTTGGCAATGCACACCAAAAGTACAAACAGGAATACCATCCGTGCACAAAATGGCACTGTTAATACTTTGATATTTTTCAGCCGTTGATGGAATCAACCTCTCTGAGAGCTACCACAGAGTTCGGGAAACCTGAGTACCAAGCAGCCTACCAGATAGTAATCATTACTATGCCATGCTAAATTAAAACTAACAAATTTTGGAGAGAAAAAAGTTATTTTACTCTACATTATTAAGCATTATAACTTCTTAAAAATTTGATAATGGTACAATACTTTAAGCATTAAAAAAATTCATGAAAGTTAATATCTTTTTTATATTCGATAGCGCTGATTTCAAGTCGATTTCAGTTTATGTCCTTTCCTTAAAACTTTTTTAAAACAACTTAATTTCGTTTGTATGGAACGATAAGATTGGAAAACAAGTTAAAATTGGAAAACAAGTTTTTGTAATTTGACAAATTCGACAAATATACCAGCATTTATTAATCTAATCTAGATATTTCCGAGCGGGCATTTGTTTTTAAAAGTTACGTTCTAAATGACTTTTAAATGTCTTTTAAACGTCTTCTAAACATTCTTGCGTAAAAAACGTTTAAAAGACGTTTATAAACGTTTAAAAGACATTTAGAACGTCGCCTTTAAAAAACCGTAAGGTTATTAATTCTTATAAATAATATTTATAAAGTCTGATTTAGACATTATTAATTTAATTATAATCTAGACGCTTAACAAAAGTTGCTTCAAAAAACACAATATAAAAAAGTAACTATAAACTAACTATAAATAATTTTGTAAAAATTTTTTTTCTTTAATTTGGAATAATTTGATTTCTTATGAATGCTTTATAAAATATATTATTGGATAGTTTTTAAAAAGACGAGTGTAATGGGATAATTTTAAGTTAATTTACTTAAAAACTATGTTCTCCTGCGTAGAGGAATATTCTCTTGCACGGAACTTATGCAATTAAGTCATTACATAAATTGGATTGGGGTTGCTAGCAGACTTTCTGACTGCCTTTGTTTGTAAAATGGCAAGATCTCTATATTTTTAAAATGGCAAGATCTCTATAGATTTTTTCGAGGTAATCTAAAAAAGGTTCAAAAAAATTTGCGCACTAATAACTTAAACACTTGGAGCATTTGCTCCAAGCATTTGAGCATTTGCTCCAACTACTCCCCGGTTACGCCTATGTTTGTATTAAATCTCCTCTTTGTCTCCTTTCCACTAGTGTAGTTAGGTTTATTTCTTCGAGTCTTTTTGTATAGAAAAGATTTCTAATTGGTGATACTTGTTTAGTAGCTTTGTGGTGGATTCATGGTGATACTTGTTAAGTAGCTTTGTGGTGGATTCGATATAGACACAATCCGATTTAAGAAATGGAGACCATACCGGAACTGCAAGCTCTAGAAATGGCCAAATAAAATTAACATAAAGCAAACGAAGTAACTTAAAATCAAAACAAACAAATGATTTCTTGATACAATCAAGCATTTGATTTGCTTTTTTCGAAGGATTAATTACATGATTTTTCTACTTTAGATTTGTATTGAAAAGCACTTCAAGATTACTTTCTGTAAATTTTAAAAATATTTTTTATTTTTGTGACCATAATGCATAACTACACATTTTGATATGTTAAACAAAAGAAGTCAAGTTTAAGACCCTTTGTAGACATTATCGAGGTTATTTTAAAGATTAGTAGCGAATAGCTCTGAGGATAATTGAGCGCTTAATTTTTTTGTTTGTTAATGTTTAAAACATATAAATGCGCTGCAATTGCAGAACCTAGTGGTACAATACTAAAAATTTTAACTTAGTCAGAAATTATTTCACCTTGAACGACTCTTTGTCTTCTGTTTTCTAAGAAGGCTGCAATCCATTAAAGCGGCAGACCAAAGTCGTTTGCTTTCAGTTTGGCTAACAGTCTCCTGTGCGGAACTGTTTCAAAGACTTTAGCAAAATCTAACGAAATTGTATCAACTGAAATATCAATATCTAAGTTTGATAAAATGCAGTCAATGCTTTCTAAAATATTTGCGGTACATGATTTGATTTTCTAACGAAAACCATGTTGATCTTTTTCTAGTAGATTATTTTTGTACAGGTACTCTTCCATTTTAGCTCTAATTATACTTTCCATAGTTTTACATAAAACAGAAGTAAATGAAACTGAACGATAACTACTGGGAAAAGTCTTATCATCTTTTTTTAATGGTGGCGTTACGTTCGCTGAATTAAATTGAACCGAAAGCTGACTATTTGTTAAAGATGCCCCAATAATTATTGTTAGAGGAATAGCAAATGCTTCAGAACAGTTTTTGAGCAGAAATGAGTGTATATTATTAGGACCGCATGCTATATTTTGATTAAGGTTTTTAAATTTATTTCATAACATTTTGTAGCTGATATTATTTTGATTTATAAAATGTGAAAGTTCCCCTTCTTTTTTGTTTACGATATATGTTGGAAACATTCATTGAGTAGATTACCTATCTCTCTTGGTTTTTGAGTTATATCACCATTAGCTGTTTTTAAGGCTCTGATTGATTCTTTGACTAGTTGTTGGCTATTTAGGTATTTATAAAGAAGTTTTGGATTCGATTTGGATCTTTTAATTAAAACATTTTCATATACAAGACGAGTTATTTTAATTTATTTTTTAACTTGAAAGTCAGTTTGTTTTCTTAACTCATAGACAGATTAATTTACAAGCTCGGGTATGTAAGAAAAAAAAAGTTCGGGTATCTAAGATTATGCTTTTTATTAACTAGTGATTTAAGATCATATTTGATCCATAAAACAATTTGTTTTTTTATTCAAGATGCATGAAGCACTGGAATGAAATGATTCCATGCTACATTTGAAAAGTGAATTAGTTTGTTGTACAATTCCTGAACAGATAAAGTTTTAAATAGCATTACCCAATTAACATTTGTAATAAAGTTAAAGATTTTATCAACTTTTTTGTTATTAACCTTTAGGTAGTTGTGCGATAAGTTATCAACCCTATTTTTAAAAATGAAATCGAAAAAGATGACTTAATGAACTTTATTTGTGTTACTGAGGACAGATCTTGGATCAAAAGCCCAGATGCTTCCCGGCTGAGTTGTAAAGATTAGATTAAGTAGTGAGTGTTAGTAGCAGAATTATTTTTATTATTAAAAAATTAGAACATTTACATGCTGATACAGATATGTTTGCTAAGAGTTTCATTAAAGTTGTTCTTGATGCCATTTTTATTTTAAATGTTTGTGATGTATCCATTTGACCATACGATGGATAGGAAATTAAAATTCTCGCAAACTCTTTGTAATCCTTTTCTATTAACATAGTCTCTAGTCTTTTTGAAAACCAAATCAAAATCTTTCATGGCAACAAAATTGTTTGGTCTGTAGATACAACCAACTAAATACTTATTGTTTTTAAAAACACCCTAACCCTAGTCCAAAATTGCTCAATTTGACTTAAGTTAAAAACGTCGCTTCGCTATAATGATTTAACAGTCTCAGTAATATATACCACACATCGCCTTCTCCGCCGCCCATCATTTTTGTCTCTTCTCTATAGATTAGTGATCGTCCATAAAGTACGTACGCTCGGAGTGAAAAGGGGGTCTGCAAATGGCGATTATGAAATAGGAGGTCAGTGGGTCAATTATAAAAGAAAGGAGACACTAAATTTAAAAAAATATCATAAAATGTTAGATAAATAGGTTAAAAGCGTAGGTACTTTTAGGGAGGTGGAGGGTACTCAAAAAAGCATATTGCAAAATGCGGGGGTGGGGGGGGGGGTGGTCGGACGAAAAAAAAAAGTACTTACTTTATGGACGACCCCTTATAGCCATTTAGATTTACAACCATGTTGCTTTTGAGCCATGTTTTACTAACAGCTATGGTTTGTAGACTATTATTACTATAATTTCATCAAAATTTATTTTCTAAATAGGTCGCATTTAAATACATACATTTTAAAACATTTAGTTCGTTTAGAGATATTGGCTGAAATGAGTTGAGTTAGTTCTGTTGAGCTTTAATTTTGGCGATCTGATTTTTTACAAATGCCATATGAAAAAGGTGAGTCTCAAGCAAGTGTATAGATTACTATTTTTTTATTTCTTTCCTAAATTTTCACTTAAATCTGGACTTATGTAAAGTGATTTGTAAAATTAATTCTTTCTCAAATATTTTGCTGCTAGAAGAAGTGGATTTCTTAACAAAACATCACTTAGTTCAACTATTATTGGACCGGTTTTATTTGTGTCATTTTTCAAATTTCAATTGGAAAAATGAAAAAAACAACCAAACATTGCTTTTTCCATTATTGCAACTCTGAGATTCATGTGTTATCACAATCTTCAGGCAAATAGTAAAATTTAATTTTGCTACGTTATTTTTAATGGACTGTTTAAATATTTATATTTTAGATAGCTACGCACAGTGGGCCAGAATTCACGTTTACTGGACATAATTCATTACTAATTCAATATTAGAGCTATATTCACTAAAATTAGCACGAATAATAATATGATGTCTGCGCTTTTTATGAAGGAAATATTATTTTGTTTCGTTGCTATGCATACCTTTTTGCTAAGCAACAAACTATTTTTGTTATCTGCAGATATTTTATGAGCGCAATATTCACTAAACTTCGCATGAGTACCAATATAAGATCACACTTTTTATTAGTGATAACTTTTTATTTAGTCGCTATGGATACTTATATTGCTTAGCTACCAGATTCTTTCCATAGTTACAAAGTGATGACTCACCTATATCGATTAACAATTGAGTATTTAGGTAAACAATGTTTAAGGAGTAATTAAAACAAAAAAAGTGCAAGAAAACATGGTCAATTTTAAATTACATCAAATAATTATAAAACAATTATATCGTTTGAAGATTGATTTAGTAATTGTAAAACATCTGAAAGAAATGCTTTATGATTTGCATAGTGGGATTTTGATTTACGCAATAATGAAATAACAGTATCACTGGAAAACTAGGAGTCTATTGATAAGGTCAGTATTGGTTACTTTTCTGGATGTTTTTCGGCTGAAATTTTCGCAATAAGATTTGAATTCTTTATTTCTAGCCTCTTGAGCTTCCTCTGACATAAGTCTGATGGGTAATGTAAAGATTTTAATTATCCCATGTCCATGTATGTGTACCTTGTGCACAGATTGAGCCATGAAATTCTATAGATAATGGGAAACATGTTGTCTAACAGTCTTAAAACAATATTCCTTAAGTTTTAGGCAGTTTTTTTTATATCCTGAATATAGTGTAAACAAGATAATATAAAATCTGAATATAAGCTTTTGATCAATAACCAGAATTTCAGTTGTTTGTTTATATGCTACAAAAACACGCCTTGAAGTATTACTATTATTGTTTGTTCCAGACCCACCACTTTAGGGAAATCAACAGCAAGTCTCATTTTGTTTATAAAATCAGTCTGAATCTTTTGTTTAGCGACTGATGCCTTTTCTTTATGTTCTTTAAATTGTGCTAGCCACTTTCATATTTCTTTTTTATAAGCAATGTGTAAAACGACCTCAAAAAATCGAATCCATACATGAAGACTGAAAAGACAATATTTTCGCTTTCTGTTAGTATAAACTATATTAAAGATATGAGGACTATTTATATTTTATGGAGAGACACCACACACTGAACAGCATTGGTATGAGTTAGTTTTTTCAGATAACATCGTTTGAACCTTCCCATCAACCATTGTAAGTTCAAAAAAATACAATTCACTTCAATAGAAAATCCACAAACCTCAAATAAAATCATACCCTTTCTATCTTATTTTTAATGTACTGATTTAATGTTTTCTATTTAATGCCGACAAATATAAAAATATTTATCCTACTGGTTAAACAATTGCTAGAATGTATGATTTCTCAACTATCTTTCTTTTTATTTCCTATTTTGTTTATTATTAATTACTTTACACTATTTGTATAATCTATTGTAAAATTTTATGGTAATTATTTAGTTTATAAAATGCAACTATGGTAACTATAGTAAAAAACTATTAAATTTTTAATGAAGCCAAAAAAATTGTTTATATGCAGAAATTGTAACTAGTTTTTTTATACAAGATGATGTCAATTGATATTGATGAAACGTCAAAAAGTTTAAAAAAGATGATGTTGATACTTAACTTTAAATCCTTGAAGCCAAAATGTTATTTTTATTGTAACAAACACGCTAGCTAGACTCTAGCCTATTTTATACTAAAATAAAAATAAAATAAACTTAAAGAAAAAAATAAACCAAGTTAATACGCTTTTTTTTGTTATCTTGAGTAACTTTTTCTTTAAACATTTTATTAAAAATTTGCTAAGTGCATCTTAAATTTGATAAAATATGCATAATTTACCGAAAACCTTTCCTTCCTTTTTTTTAAACCGAAAAATGTACAATATAGAAATGATTAAATTCACAAAACTGAAAAAAAACATGCACATCATGGTTATATTACATCCTCTTGTTAAATATTTTATATTGATATTTTTGATATTTTTTGAACCGAAACGCTTCAGGTTTCTATACAACTTTTTGGTCAATCAAAACAACTATATTTATCATAAATACATAATTTAATGTTAAAAAAAAGCAAAGAAGAAACCAATTAAATCTAGACTACATCCGTTGTTATATTAAATAAAGAAACAACAAAATTGGCAAATAGTATCAAAAAAGGTCAAAAACATTATTAAATAATTAAAAATTACATTTAAAAACTAACTAGTTACGCAAAGACATTTATTTCTGCTAATTGCAAAGGATTATCGGAAAGTTGAACAAGAAAAACATATCTGCCAATAAATAAACCTGTAAATGTTTGCTTCAAGTCAGATGTCAACGTTGCTATTTCAGGAACATTTAAGTATTCGTCCGATACACTCACAATCAATAGATTACCGTTCATTCGTTCTTGACAACAACTGACTCGATTAAAGATTACAATTTGCATAATCTGATACACGTAATGTAAATCTAGTTTAAACCAACTTTGATGTTCAAAACGAGAATGTGCTAAAGTTGTTAAATCGCCATCAATGGCATATATACTTGCAAATAAGGCAGAGTACGTTGAAGATAAAGAAGGAGTAGCATCTCTTGAAATATCTATATTAACTATTAATTTGAAAAACGTTATCTTAAAATTTTAAAATTAAATATATATATATATACATATACATATATATATATATATATATATATATATATATATATATATATATATATATATATATATATATATATATATATATATATATATATATATATATATATATATATATATATATATATATATATATAAATTTATTACAAAAATATTTTTAGATACAGATCAAAAAATGTTTTAAGGCTTTAAAAATTTTAGTATGAGTAAAGGTATAAATGTATAAGTTTAAAGTATAATTATATATATAAAAAAGACATCAGAACAGTTATATATTAGCAGCCGCAGAGGTTTGATTGCTTGCTTTATAAGCAAGAGATCTAGGGTTTAATGCGAGCCTTGGGCATATTTGGCGTCGTCAGTTAAAAAGGTGGCGTAAACCTTCTACTTAAATGGTTTTCCGCGGTACACTGTAAAAAGAGCGTTAGGTCTTTTCTCGGCACCTAAACCAAACTTATATATATATATATATATATATATATATATATATATATATATATATATATATATATATATATATATATATATATATATATATATATATATATATATATATATATATATATATATATATATATATATATATATATATATATATATATATATATATATATATATATATATATATATATATATACATATATATATATATATATATATATATATATATATATATATATATATATATATATGTATATATATATATATATATGTATATATATATATATATATATATATATATATATATATATATATATATATATATATATATATATATATATATATATATATATATATATATATATATATATATATATATATATATATATATATATATATATATATATATATATATTAAACCCTAGATCTCTTGCTTATAAAGCAGACAAATCGAAATTATTCTCACACGCAGAAACAACAAATCAAAATATACTTATACTAACAAAAACCAAAATTAAAATGATGGTTAAAATTACCAATGAATTCAACAACAACAAAAATATTGAAAAAACATTATTGTCAGCAATATTACCGATTCACATATCAAAAACAAAAATACAACCTTATAAAACAAAATACATAGAATCAAAACAATACTAAAAGTGATCAGCGTCAACCTTTTATTAAATAATACAACAAGAATAATACTTTAAACAAAAAACATAAAAGACGAGAATTGTAATAAAATTGGACGTCCAAAATTGTAATAAAATTGGACGTCCAAAGTTAGTAATAAAAAACAATTAGTAATAAAAAAACAACAGAAAAAGTACTTTTTAAAAAATGCTAAACACTTTTAAAAAATCCCTTCAGAAAAATAAAAAAAGATGGAAAACAAAATCTAAACCCTACTTATTTCAGGAATTTAAATATTAAACAAATTAAATGGCTTCTACTCAAATGCAACTTTACTAAAAAAGTATGTATGAATTTCAAACAATGATACGTAAACAAAACCAAACACACATCATATATATATAAGTCATGGTCTGATGAAAAAATTTTCTTCTTGTCTAACTATAATCATTACAATAAAAATTGAACAATTAAAAACGGCAGAGATGTAGCAATTTACATAAAAAAAGATAGTCTAACTGGTCTCAACTAAAGCAGAAACTATCCTTATCATCTAAATACAATCACACTCAGATCAACAAATAAATACGACAGTTCATAAATCTATAACACCTGCTACCCAAATAGATAACTCAAAAAGTCTCTTAATAGCAGGTTAATTCCACTATTCTGACATACTATTGGACATTAATGTACGATCAATAGAATTTCTAGTTACTCTCTATTAAAATTTCTTAGTACAACTAGTGTTAAAACCAACTCTAAACAACAACATCAGTAATAAATTAATTACAATTTACGCAAATAAAATCTGTACAATTAAAATTAATGATCCCAATCAGAAAAAAAAATAAAAATTGCCTTCATTAAATACTCACCAAGGACTTTTAACTAAATCACAAACCGTAAAAAAAAAATTTAAAAATTATAAAACTCTACCAAAAAGACAATTATTTATAATTTTATAATTATTAAATCTCAATAAAACATTCAAAATTATATATATATACCGTAAAAACCCCTGATTTCGGATGGTTTAGGACTTAAATTGTCATAACTAACTCAATATAAAGAATTTTGAAATAATTTTTGAAAATAAATAAACTTCATAACAAGGCAAATCAAACGATATAAAAAATATTATTTTTACAATATAAATCTATCTTTTATTTTATTTTTAAAAAATATTGTTTTTATCCGGAATTAGGTGTTTATGTCCCTAATTCCGGATGCGTATAAAATACAGAAAAACACATACACAAATAATACTAACATTAAAATAATTATTTTAATCCATTAAAAAAATGAAATAGTTTAATAAAAAAATGAATATATATTATTTTATACACATTCGTTACAAATAAATTCCATGGTTGGACGATAATCAAAGACACATTCAATGCATGACCAATTTGCTCACACGCAAGCCATTGGTTATCTAAGTTATTTGTCCAATTAATTTTGCAAGAAAAACATAGAATATCATCAGATACTAAAATGTTATTTGAAGCTTGAGGAAGATGAGGGTCTTCTAATTGATTCTTTGTCTTTATACTTTTTTTACCTGGTATTTTAGACGACTAACTTTGGCTCAACTTTTTTTTTTTCTTCTACTTTCTGTGTATTTTTCACTTTTTGAGTAGCAGTGGAGATCTTTATTTGTTCTCTAGTAAATTTTTTTGCAGCTTGTTCATCTAACTTTTTTTTTTTGATGCTTGTTCAGCTTCATCGTAAGCTATGGCATCCGCCGAAGTCATATTATAATTAGCTGGTCGCATTATTCTCTCACTTTTTTGAATTCTTTTATTTAGAGTTGGTGTTAATTGATCTCGAAGCATATTTAACACTGATTTGTTTATATCTTTTCCCACTTGTTGAACAGCATTATTCAAAGTAGCAAAGCTTTTAAGCAAAAATTCACAATTTGACATTCTTGACGGTGTGTTAGGTGTATTGGTAGCATTTCCCATAACTAATGGACTAGATACTGTTGAAGAATCAAATAAATTTTCAATATTGTTGTTTTCGACAGCTAGAAACACAGCACCAATGGAAGTTTTTTTAGAAGAAATTTGCGAACGATCGAGTGGAAAGATACCAGTATTTTTGAAACCACTCCGTGCATTTTGAGGTTTAAACCCATCATTTTGGATGAGATCCTTAAACATGGCCGGAAAATGTCAATAAGTCAGGCTTTGAAAGTGATTTTTAGTCAAATAACTTTCGACAATTCTCTTCCATGCCCTTTTACTGTTTTAAAAACGCCAACATCTAGTGGCTGTAAAAAATGGCTAGTATGAGCCGGCAAACGCCAAAGTAAAATATAATTTTCTAAAACTTTTTTAACTCTAAGCTCATATGTGAAGCATGGCCATCAAGTATTAGAACTTTAAATACTGAAAGTTTTTTGCGTGAGGCAAAAAAACTGTTTCAAACCACGACAAAAAATGTTTGGATTCCATCCAGCCTGAACTACTACTGTTATAATAAACATTCTGGGCACCGCCTTTGCACCAGTCTTTCAGCTGGATTCGACTCTCTTGTTCTTCTTTTTGTTTAAAATTATCCACATTCTTTAATACAGTAATACAATTAACACAAATGCGTTAACTTTATGGATGCTAAAAAAATAGCTGTATCTGGATTAGTGTCAATTATTTTTTCCCTTGTGACTATTTTATTTTTTATTACTTTAATGAACATAATATATTATATTATGTGCATGAAAGTGATAAAAAATAAAATAGCCAATTGTAATTAACTGTATCCGGGACTCAAAAGTGTATTTGTTTATTGCTGTTGGCTAATTTGTTTATTATATTTTTTAGGTACATAAAATAATAATTACCTCTATCCGGAATTAGGTTTTTTTTTTGGCTGGTAGTAAATTTGTTTTTCATTTTTTTCAATTATTTCAAAAGTTAATTTAATTTTTTTTTGGCTAAAATATTCAGCATAAAATTCTGCACAAAATAGTGTTTTTACTTTTTTAATTTTTTTGTTGTAAGTCAAAGTTTTTTTTTTTTCTTTTTTTTTTGTTTTTTTAGTTATGAGAGATTTCAAATTGAAATCTTTCATGATTGCATTAGTTTCTATAATTTTTTTTTTGCATTTTTTGATTTGTCTGGTAAAGACGTTTATTAATTAAAAAAAATTATTCATAGATTTATTATATTAAAAGAGTTATGAAACTTTTTATTAAAACCATCCGGAATTAAGTTACATCCAGAATTAGGGGTTTTTACGGTATATATATATATATATATATATATATATATATATATATATATATATATATATATATATATATATATATATATATATATATATATATATATATATTATATATATATATATATGTTCATATATATATATATATATATATATATATATATATATATATATATATATATATATATATATATATACCGTAAACACCCAAATATTGTATTATTGTATATATACATATATATACATAAATACCCATTAATAAATAAACACCCAAATATTGTACGAAAGTAAAATATTTTCACTATTTAATGCTGACCGTATAAATTTAACAAAAAACAAAAAAATGACTAATTGTCAAAATATTCAATTTTACGAATCATTTAGCAAATAAACAGATTAAGAAAATTATTTAATAGAAAGTTTATCTGAAGAATTATCTTTTCACAATTAAATTTCAAAACAAAACAAAACTTATTGAAGAAAACAAAGCTTTTGGAATTGATAACATTTCTTTTTATATTTAAAAAAAGTTTAGTTCTGTTTTTAGTCTAACGCTTAGTTTACTATTCATCAAAGCACCTTGGGAATAATGATAAACTATGGAATCAAATAAACCTCACATTAATTCAAATTCAACCTCAGATTGGTTGGAAATGATGTGAGATCGGTTAGAAATGTTATGTTCTGTGATAAGACCGCAAGGACTTCATGGGGTACCTCAAAAAATAAAAAAAATTTAATTTTTGTTTGAAATTGTTACTTTTCAATTATCGATTGCCAGTTGCAAACAGTATCTTCATTTTTCAGGTTTTAAACAGCTCTTTAGCAATAAAAAATAAGGCAATAGATTAACGAATACACAAGAAGATTGACTGTAAACACTCCAACACTTAAAAAACATAAGTAAAATACAACTAATTTATGTTCTTTTATCGTAATATTCTATAAAAATGTCAGTCTTTTTTGAGTAAAACTTCTAATCTGTATGAATATAAAATAATGATATTTAAACTTTTGTTTATAAACTCATTATATATTACAAAATTTTTTAAGCTTTTCTAAAAAGTGGGCCAAAAAAAACCTTCCAGTCAGTCCATGAGGGCCTAAAAGAACTACTGAACTCTCCTTCCATTTGCTTCACTTAATATGAGTCCATTCTTTATAGGAAAAAACGAGTATCATTAAAGGATTCTCATAGATCGTGTAAAGCAGCATCATTCCATCTCAATGGTCAACTGTTCATCTATTTGTCGACGTATTGTCATAAAAAATATGCTGAGCTCACACTGACTGAAGTAGTGTGCTAAAATAGTGTTTGAAATGATCGCCTAACTTTTCTTTACATATGAAGGAAGTTTGGCTATTGCTAGCATAAAAATAAACGCATGCGATGATTTGGAGCAAAAAAGGCTCCGTTAATACTTTAAACTCTGAGAAATTTTTTTAATATTTTTTTTGCAGATAACCACAAAAAACACATGACATAGATAATGCAATTGCATTTTTTTCATTTTCATGCTTACACGGAAATATATAAAATAAATGTACAAACTTTTAAAGTTTGTATCCGTGGTGTAGGAGGTGGGGTAGATTGAAGGTAGAAGGGATGTCGAATACTGAAAGGTATTCGTTCTTATTTTTATTTAAAATAACACTTCTATAATTTATTGAATTTTATACTAGTCTCCGACAACACCGCATTCTATGATTGCTACACAATTATTAATGTTAGAGAATAATTCCGAGCTTTGAAGTTTTTTAATGAATGTCAAATTGTTTCTATTGTTATTAAATGTATTTATATTCTTCTAAATCAAAAAAAAAATTAAATTTAAAGTAAAACAAAGTCAAGATGTCTCCTAAAATAAGCGGCAACTTAAAAATGACATTAAAATCCTGATATATTGAGGAGGATTTTAGCAAGCATGTCAAAAGTAAATTTGGCATTTTTAATATCCTATTAGTTGAATAATTTTATAATCAGTTTTTAATGTTATTTATAATTTACAACGTAAACTGCAATAATAAAGAAATGCTGATAACCAATGAGTAAAGAAGATATGCAGACGTTCAATAAGCTCTGTTAAGGGAGAAGGTAAAGAAGGTATATAGAAGAATGAAGCCAAGGTAATATTTATATTTTTTTTATATTCTATTGAAATAGCATAGTCTGTATCAAGTTCCATTTTTATAGTTTACGTTGTAAATTATAAATAACAATGAGCAACTATCCTTTTATACGATAAAACTTTAAGAACGATGATTTATCAAATAACGAGTGAGAAATTATTATTTATATGACTAGTTAAAAATTCTAGTGTGTTGAGGCTTTCAAAAAAAAGAAATGATTTGTCTAACCAAGTTTATCACAGATGTGATAAATTTTAATACTCGAAGCTGTCGCGGTCAGGGATATGATAATATATACAATACTTAAGTTACTTACAAGGAAGTTCAAGCCTTAATAAGAAAAAATTATTTCGAAGCTCTGTACGTTATCTCTGTACGTTAGCTCTGTTCCTTGTATCGTTTAAAGTCCGAACTAGGTTAGTGTGGACGCAGTTAAACTTGCCTTTAAAATTATATTCTTTGGAAATGTCGAAGTTATGTTCGTATATTTATCATTTTTTGAATTTGTATTGCTTATTACAATTCGGTACAAAATTCATACTGGTGTTAACGACATTAGCCGTCTACTACAAGCCGAAGCTATTACCAGTAATAACAAACTACGTTTAATTGGAAAGCTGCTGGAAGATCTTAATTGGGTGAAGGGATATAAGATATTTTTGGGTGAAAGGCTCTTGGTCATATTTTTTGGGTGAAAGGCTCTTGGTCATATTTTTTGGGTGAAAGGCTCTTGGTCATATTTTTTGGGTGAAAGGCTCTTGGTCATATTTATAAATCCACTGCTACTCAATTAAATCTTTGAGATGTAGCTTGAATGCATTTTTCCGTATATTAGCATCATGCTACGGGTTTTCATGACCCGTATGAAAAATACGGGTCATGAAAGTTTAACTGCGTCCACACTAACCTAATACGGACTATTCCTGTGTCAATTGTTGAGAGTGATTGATCATTTAGTAAAGTGAATATTGTAAAAAATTTTTTCTCCTTTGCCATGGGCCAGTATCACGTTACTTTTTTTTTAAATTGTTTCGGTTAAAGAAGATTTGGCTAAAAAGGCTACGACAAAATGCAATTTTATTTACTTTTCATTTACTAGTTTTAAAACTAGTATTTTGATTCATAAATGAACCGTTAAAAATTAAAGAGGTAAACTACTTATTGCTAAAGTAAAAAGTAACGGTAACAACAAAATGCTTACGAACTTTCTCTCAAATAATCAAGAAATAATTAATAATGAAGAATCCGAATGACTCTAAGTATTAAGTGCTGAACCTAAAGACGAAGTTTTATCATCACTTCTATTCAATCTATTTATTAATGACATGCCTGATCTAGGTCACAAAACCTGCGAGCTATTTTCAAATAACATTAATTAATTGCCGCGATTAAAAACTAAAAAGATCTAGAGATAACACAAGGCAATCTCAATAAACTAGTTAAATGAACAAAAATTAGGAGAATGGTATTAAATAACAAAGAATGAAAGGTTATGAAAGATTAAAATTATTAATTATTAATGACGAAATTGGTAGAACAAATAAACCAAGCTATCCACTCTATGCAATTACTCAAAACGAAACAATCAATAAGTTAAACGAAGCGAAACAGAAACGGGATATAGGTATCAAAATAAATAATAATCAGAAATGGAAAGAGCGCATTGCAATGACAACAAAATTGTAAAAAACCGCCGAGGTGAACAAGCGTAATTTTAACATCTCAAAAAAGAAAGAAAAGTATTAAAAATAGCTTTTACTTTATAAAAAAAAAAGTTTATTCTGCACAAAAAAGAAATACAAATATTTTTTAAAGAACAAAAAAGGTATTCTTTGACTTACTTAACTTAAAAATACTCAATGCACGCTTGGATATTATTGAAATAAAATCTTCGTATTGTGAAAAAAAAAATCACTTGTTATAAAATTATATAAAGGAGTTAAAAGAAAGTTTACATTTCCACATTCAATAGACAAAAAGGTAAAAACTGCTAAAGATAATTAAATGATAATAATATTTTAGACAAAAAATGCAGAATCTCTGAAAACAGGTTGAGGTGTAATATTTTATTAAAACAAAACGTAAAATCTTTGTTCTTGACAAAAGTTACAAAATATTCAAAATTTAAAATGGCAGCCTTGATACAATTTAAGGCCTTTAGTAAGGTACAAATTACGCGACTAGATTCACTTTGAGTTTATAAGGAAATTAGACAGCAAATGCTACTGTATTTTAATTTCTTGGGAGTTATTTTAAATATACATAAATATGTCTTTTTCATCATATTTATGTAAAAGCACTTCACATAAATATGATGAAAAAGACATATATTTAAAATGTTTAAAGTTATACTCTAATCTAGTTTCATCTAACAAAAAAAAAATTGATTCATAAGTTCAACATAGCAAAGATAAAATTTAAGTCAAAAATTATTTTTTGGGTTGTAAAAATTACTAGATTCAGCAAAGAATAATTTTGGCGCCGGTACAATATCGGCAAGCTTACCCTTACTTACTATTAAATTATTAAACCACAAAAAAAAGTTTTGAAAATAAATAAAAAGTCTTTTCAAATACACTTAAAATAGTGTTTAAAATTGTAAAAGTTAAACAAACATTACGGGGCAAATTGCGAAGATACTAATAAAGCCTATGAAATCTTTAACGCGTAAGACAAAACGTTTCCGATAAAGGAAACCAAAATCAAGTTTAAAAGTCTACAAACCTCATAGGTTTTGAAAAGATTATTTGAATCTTCAAAGGGAAAACAAAACATATATAAAAAAAATTTATCAAAATGAAAATATAAAATTTACAAAAACATGTTTAAAAACATGAAAAAAAAAAGCTAAAAAGTCTATTTTTCAAATTTAATACAAATTACTATCAAAAATAACAAAATAAAATTGGAATATAATAAAGGAGTTAGTCGGAAAAAAAAGAAAGCTCGTGGAAATACTATATCAAATTTTTTATTCACTGAAGATGAAAGAACAATAACTAAGGAGCAAAAAGATATTGCAGACAGTTTTAACAACATTTTTATAAACGTCGGTAAAAACCTAGAAAGCAAAATAAATAGGAAAATAGTGTAGAAAACAAAAATTTCAATGGATTTATGAAAGATGTGATCTGTATGATCACATCTTTCATAAATGTGTAGTGTATGAGAGTGAGGTATCGCCTGATGAATTTCGCTTTGCTTTTAATATGATAAAACCAAACAAAAACGCATACTTTAAAGATAAAAGTCCTAAGTTTGTTAAAGAAGTTTTTGATATTGTTAAAACCTCTTACTTATACTATAATACTCTAAAATCGAATTTAATGCTGCTCCTGCTGCTGACTTTGCTTATTCTTGCGTGTTTGCATAGAACACGTGAAGCCGATTCACCCGAAATAAGGAAGAGAAAGAATTGCAGCAGATTTTGTATAAAAATACAAAAACAATTTTACTTTTGTTATTAATGTGACTAGGTAAATAGTCTGCGCGTTTAACATACATTCAAAAGGTTTTTTTTTTCTAGGAAAGAAGGTTTTACGTTCATAATTACAGAACATTCACAGCCTAATAGGCTGTGAATGTTCTGTAAAAAATTGTAATGAAATTTAAAAAAAAAATTAATAAAGGAAAAAAAACTATAAGTCTGTGCCATTTTTTTTTTTTAAATGTTAACAATTATAAAGTATTGAACATTCATTATGAAGTTATTGAACAGTTATAAAGTATTGAACAATCATTAACCCAAAACAAAGACTTGACAAATTTTATTTTCTACTATTTGCTAAAAATTAGTTTTTATAAAACGACTATGTAAAGTATAAATATAGAAATGGTCGGTGAGGAATAGAATTACGATAACCCCTGTTATACGGACAATGGTAAGTTTATTATTTCATATATTTTCAAACCTAATTGCAAATGTTTTTTATTCTTTTTATCCCAATTTTAATTTAACCGCTGATAAAGAGCGGTTCGCACAACGTCCTTATCAGCAATTTAAATTTTTTAGCTAGAATGGTTCCATTATCTAAATATTGTGATATCTTAAATTTATTTAACTATAAATCAATATGTTTACTAACAGGTTTTTCTAAAATTCTAGAGCGCGTAATTCATAAAAGTTCTAAATAATATAATTCTTGTTTTAAAAAAATTTGTAAGGATTTTAAAAAGGGTACTCGACAGAACATGCAATAATTAAAGTTAAAGAAATTTTAAATTGGTTTGAAAACAACCATTATACTCTTAGAGTGTTTATTGACCTCTTAGAAGCCTTTGATGCTGCGGACCATGAAAAACTTCTTTATAAACTTAAAAGTTATGGAGCCTAAAATAATAATTTTAAATGGGTTTGTTCCTATCTAAAAATTTACAAACAATATGTATCTTATCACAAAACCAACTCTAAATTAGAAAACACTATCTGCCGAATTCCACTGGGATCTGTTCTAGGGCCTTAATTGTTTATTATTTATATTAACGATATTTACTTATTATCTAATATACTAAATCTCAATCTTTTTTCAAACAACACTCAAGGTTTTATACCCGTTCTAACATTAAGACATTTTTTACTACTATGAATCGTGAACTTTAGACCCTCAACAACCGGTTTTAAACTAACAAGCTCTCTCTGAACACAGCTAAAAGCAAATAAAACCTCTTATTTCTAAATTTTCTAATATGAAAACTTGCTTTGAAACCTAAATATGAAATCAAGCCGTTAAAACTCCGGGATAGTTCAATAGAATAAGTCAAGTTGCAGCGGACATTGACTCGTGTAAGTTTTTATTTTTTCACTCCGTAGTTTTCTAGTTTTTATATTGTGATTAACTGTATCAAAAGCTTTTGACAGATCAATGAAAACTCCTAATGTAAAACAGTCTTTTTCAAGGGCGTTAGATATTTAGATATTAGAAAATTAAACTATTGAATGTTTAGTGGAATTTTTTTAAAGAATTTAACACAGTTAAATATTTTGACGTTTTAAGCAATAAGCAAAAGATAATAAAATTATGTATAAAACTATATGTTGGATGAAAACTATTTAAAATAAATTTAATTTTTTTTTATTTAAAGCTATATTAGTTATTGTAAAACTGCCTAAGCAAGCACTTATTAATATAATACTTTTTATTAAGACGCGTATCTTAAAAAAACAAAAGCAAGCACCGCCTGATATAAGGTCCTAATAATTACACCAGTGCCAATTCACTGCTCAGAAAGGTTGGAGTGCTAAATGTTTCTCAATTAAATATTTATAGTTTTCTTCTATTTACGTTTAGATTATAATATCATATTTTACCTTGGAGCAAAATTAATAATTAGCAAAAACTTTAGCTAATTTTCATAAACTTAGCTAATTTTCAAAAACTTAGCTAATTAATAAAAACTTTGTTAAAACAATCCGAATTTTCAATTCAATACCAAGGGTCGAATTCGCGAAACTCATTTCTTAAAAAAATTCCACTAAACATTCAATAGTTTAACTTTCTAATCAAATATCTAGCGCCCTTGAAAAAGACTGTTTTACATAAGGAGTTTTCATTGATCTGTCAAAACCTTTTGATACAGTAAATCACAATATAAAAACTAAAAAACTACGGAGTGAAAAATAAAAACTTACATAGGATCAAAAGGTGTCTGGCAAACCGAAAGCAACATTTATACTAAGATCAAAATAATACAATTCCATATTTCATAACTTGCGGGGTTCCTTAGCGCTTTATTTTAAGACTACTCTTATTTCATTTGTAAATAAACAACTTAAAAGTCGTTTATTTACAAAAGTATTTTAATATCTCTGTGAGAACAAAAAAGATTGGAATCATCAGCAAACAAAATTAGGTCTAAAAAATTTGTTACTAAGTATAAATACTTGTCAACAATTTTTTGAGACCTATTTTTGTATGCTGATGATTCCAATCTTTTTTGTTCTCACAGAGATATTAAAACACTTTTTAAAATAGTCAATGAACAGTTATATAGAATTAATCAATGGTTTCTAAGTAACAAACTCTCACAGAAAAGGGGATAAAATAAAAAATACTCTTTTCCATAATGTAAATAAATCAGAAGGAGTAAAACTGAAAAAAATATTCACATATAAATTGTATTAAAACAACACGCTCAAACAAAATGCAATTATGTTTATGGCTAAACCTTTTCTAAATGAAAGATCTCTGAAAAAATTAAATTTTGCCTTTATTCACAGTTATTTGTCTTACTGCAATATTGTGTGTGCTAATTACAATAAACAAAAACATGCGTGCGGAATAGTGTTTGGAGCCTATAGAAATATTTGTTGCAAACCACTTTTATGTGCTCTCTGTGATTTAAATGTGTATAAACTCAATTTACACCGAGTTTTATTGTTTATGTTTAAAACAAAAATGTCTGTCAAAAATTTTCAAAGTTTTTTTTCTAAAATGAATCAAAATATTCAACAAATTTTTCTTTGTTTTTCTCAAATAGAATTTAAAATTAACCTCCTGTTCAATTAATTACCGCGGACCTCAACTGTGGAAAAATTCCCAGAGATGGTCAACAAAAACAAGACCACATCAGAGCAATTTTTGAATGAATCAAAATGATTATTACTTTTCAATTATCAAAATTTATCTGTCTTTAAATGTTTCTTTTAAAGTAAGTTCAACCAAATAAAAACAGATTTATTTATATCAATAAAATTTAAGTGATGATGTTGAAAATTCATATAGTGATTAAGTTAATTAAGAAATTTTTTGTAAATATTTTTTTGCTAAAAAATTTTTGTTTAAACATTTTAGCGGTTGTAAGCATTTAAATACTTCTTAATTATTTGTTATTTTGAATTTATTTGTTTTCAAAATTCTTTTCTATTTTAATTATATATTTTTTTTATTTTTTTTTAATTTTATATTTGTATGTTACGGTTATGTAGATTTTTTTTATATATGGAGCTTGGCGATAAGGCAAAATGTGCCTTCTTTTTCCTTCAGCCATTTATTTTGATATATGTATATTAGGGTGTCCCAGAAAATTTTTTTTGTGAATTTAATATTGTGCACTATGTCAATTCTTCTTAGTTGGTCCTTGTAGACCATCATAAAATATTGGGGCTCAAAGTCACTTTATGGCTGATGAAGGTGTTTTAGAAAAAACTTGCATTAAGATTTTTTTGAGTTTTTTTTCTATTTGTTGATTAAATATTTACCGAAGGATTACCAATAGGATTCAATATTTTTATAAAATAATTAAATTAACTTGAAGTTTATCATCCAACGCATTAATTCTGACTTATATGCTTACTGCAACTTTGAATTTTATAATATTTTTTTTTTTTAAATTAAATTACATAAGTAATTTATTCTTTATTATAATTACGTTGCATTAAAATGTTTTTTAGAATGAAACATAACGGAATATTAAATAAAATTTAGGTAATGTAAAAGTTATTAAACTTTTGTTAAAATAAATATGTTTCAAAAACAAAAATATAACCATAAAGTGCTTTTTTTATTGAAATGTTTCAAATACTTCGAACTTTGCTTAGTCGCACGTTTAGAGACGTTCCGCCGGTTGTCTAAAACCACCATCATTATGTCTTGGAGCTTTTGGAATATGTCCTACCAATAAAATCATTCACCAATTTGATGGTTTTTTCAGTCCTGTAATCAATATATGTTAATTGATATACACTGAACACGAATATCTTGAAAGATCTATTGTTGACATTTTTCTCCAAATTTAATAAGAAAAACTCATTAAAATATATATGAATTTTTTTTAAATAAATATTTTTTTTTTTGTCCTAAAACACCTTCATCAGCTTAACAATGACTTTGAGGCCAGATATTTTTATTACGGTTTAATGGGACCAAATAAGAAGGGTTGGCATAGTGCATAATATTGTATGACAACCTTATAAATAAAATTCATGAAAAAGCACTCCACATTGTCCATAAAAGATTTGATTTATTTTTGAATGAAATGTTAAAATTAGATAATAAACCAAGAACCCATCTTCAAACTTTGCAATTTTTAATAATTGAAGTTTTTAAATCCCAAAATAGTTTTAACCCTAAATTTATATAGGACTTATTTATAAAGAAGACTTTACCATTTCAACATAGATGTTGCAGTAAATTGATGCTACCGCCAAAACGCTCTAATCATAAAAACATATATAATATCTTATATAGAGCCACCTCGCTCTGGAATTCCCTTGACAATAAAACTAAATAATAATAATAATAAAAAAAACCAATAAAAAAAACCAAAAAAAAAACCATGTGCTTAAAAAGTCTCCAGAAAGAGGAGATAAAGCAGCCGTGGCGCAGTGGTAGCGCACTTGCCTTAGAAACATAAGATCCGTGGTTCAAACCCCACCTCTAGGCAAGTTTTGCGACATCGGTTGGAAAGGAGGCGTGAACTTCCTATTAAATGCTCTTCCGCGGTGTCTGTGATAAGACCGTAAGGACTTCTTGGGGCACCTAAATCAATCAAAAAAAAAAAATTTAAAAAATTTTTTACATCAGAATGGGGAAAAATGTTTTTGTAATAGTTGTAAAACTTAAATTTATGTATTGTTATTACTAACCATGTCATTTTTACAAATTTATAAAGTTACTTATTCTTTTTTCTTATTTGCAAAAATGTTTTTTTCTTTTTACAATATATACAAACCTTTTTTTTTTCTTTTTAAGATGATTTTATGCATGATATATTTAAGTACGTTGTTATGCTAACTTTTACTGATTTTTGATGGATTTTTTTACGATATTTTTGTTTTTTTAACTTAAATTACACAGCCTGATTTGTTGCATGTTCGGTAAAAAGTTAAAAGGCCAGTTTTTTTAGTG
>NC_061168.1:10813027-10865527 GCF_022113875.1 Hydra vulgaris
GAGCAATACTTGGAGAACACATATTTGATTGGGGTCACGTTACTAACGGTGTCCCAAAAGGCTCAGTTTTTGGCCCAATATTTTTTTAAAATTTACATCAATGACTTGCTAGACAATTTTAAATGTGTCAGAAAACTATATGCATGTGGTTCGAAATTAATAAATGACTTACAAGTAAAAACTATTCTTAATGATACCACTGACATTCAAACTGATTTAAATAAAATTACTGAATGGACCAAAGTTTGGTTGATGAAGCTGAACCTAGAAAAATGTAAAGTTATGCATATGGAAATAAACAACCCACACTCAAACGAAAATTAACAAATTTAAAAGAATCAATTTAATTGATAGCTGTTTATTGTCATTATGTGACTTTATAGGATCAGTATCCTATTTGCAACTCATATACTATTACTATATATATACTATTACTATATATATATACTATTACTATATATATATACTATTACTATATATATACTATTACTATATATATACTATTACTATATATATACTATTACTATATATATACTATTACTATATATATACTATTACTATATATATACTATTACTATATATATACTATTACTATATATATACTATTACTATATATATATATATATATATATATATATATATATATATATATATATATATATATATATATATATATATATATATATAATATATATATATATATAATTTCATTCTTAATTTTACTCAATTAATTGAGTCAAATTAAGAATGAAATAAGGTTAACAATAACATACAATCGATTAAATAATCAGCCACTGATATTTATTGAGCGTAATCTTTTAAATAAAATAAACTTTAATGAAATAGTAGAAACTTTTTCTATTAAGAAACCGACTAAAAAAGTGATACAATACTTTTATTTATATGTAAAATATTTACTAATGTCCCTTTTATTATAAATATGGACGTTTTTATTATAAACCGGACATTTTTTGTATGAATGATGGTATAATGCTAAAGCAAAATTAGGAACTAAATCTAGTCTTAGAACTCTCTATAACATTTTAGTCTTAAGTATACACCACGCCAGGCAGGTAATTTTGGGGAAAAAAATTAAAAGTTTGTCATAAATTTTTTATTAGTTACAAATTTGCAAAGTTACAAATATATACCGATATATTTTATAGAGCATATTGGTTTAAACCCTAGACGCTAATAATTTTGCGGAGACCTTATATTTAGGCCCAGAGCCACCCATGTAGTTGTTCCTCTAACAATAACCACAATAAATACGTCAAAAATTGTTTTATAGATACTTATTTTGCCCCATTTTTTCATTGCATAAAGAAAATTAAATAAAATATTATACAACAAAATTAAAATGTAGCATATCAAAAAAAAAAGTTTTGTGATGACAAAACTTTTTATTCTGCTACAGCGATTATCAATATTTAAGCAAAAATAAATAAATTCAAAAGTACCTAAACACTGATACTTGTGAACTAGAGCATCTGTTGAGCATACATCTCTGCAATATAGATTTCCACAAGGTGTGTTATTTTCACAAAGAGGACCAAGCTAAATTGATACTATTTTTTTTACGTTTGTAGAATTATAGTATACCTCTGTAGAAAAATACTTCAATTGCGTAAAAGTTTTGTTTAATAAAAAAAAATCAACTCAAAAGGTTACTAATAAAGTAGTAGAATAATTTCATGTTAAATATCATAAACTAAGTTAAATAAATGTTTTTATTACTGTTATTATTATTATTATTAATATTATTATTGCTATTACTAATAGTTTTATTATTGTCATTATTTAGAATTACAAGTTTTCTGGTGAAATCACAACAAAATATATTTATCAAAATTTTAAATGTTTTATTTAATAAAATAAAAGTCACATAATTAATTTAAAAAATCTAAATAAAAACCATAAAATAACGTAAAATATAACTAACTCACATTTTTATTATTTGTAGAATCAGTTATTAGAACTGTCCATTGCTGGTCGTTTGTACTGTCCTTAGAATTTGCTTTTGATGACATTATTTGGCAAGTGCGCTGATTTATGTTATAGTTTGCAAATACACAATTTAGGCTTCTAACACAGTAAATACCGCAATCATTTATACTATCTGCAAAAAATGTTGTTTCGATGACTCCCATAAAGTATTTATTAGGTGTTATGTTAAAAGAGGCATATGATATGCATGGTAGCCTCAATATAAATGATGTACTGATGCTTATAGAAATTGTTGTGCAAGTGAAAAATAATCTATTTCTAAAATAAATATATATATATATATATATATATATATATATATATATATATATATATATATATATATATATATATATATATATATATATATATATATATATATATATATATATATATATATATATATACCCTGCCAACATTGACAGACGGGTACCCTATGGTTTTTGTCTGGGCTTATGGGAACGGGATTTTGACGGGTTAGTGTTTTGGTTTTCAGACAGGTCCCATATGGTAATAAAATCAAGCATATTTGCTCGTTTGGGTTTTATCTGGTTTTTATCAGGGCCGATTAATCTGGGGATTTGACGAGTTTCCCATAAGGTTCCCAAAAGGTTCCCAAAAGGTTCCCAAAAAAATCATAACAAAACTTACTCGATGATTGCCATTTATAATTCGTATTGTGCGTGAAATAAGATTAAAAATTTAATTTTTATGCATTATATTTTTTGTATACATTATATTTACATTGTAATTAAAGAAAAATTTTTTTTTTTGATGTATTTTGTCACTGTTAAACTCCGTTAAAAAGACGTTGTTTTAAAATCATTCATTTATTTATTACCATTATAAAATAATTTTTATGTATTTTTTTCAAAAAATAAATTTGCAAAGTTTAACATATTTGTTGAACATATGTTCCACAAACTATTAAACATGTAGTAAATGTTCCATTGAGACATTGTTTGCATTTTTAAAATGATCAAAATATAAAGTTTTGTTTCTGCTAGTGATTGTAATAAATGGTTTGAGTTTAATCAAAATATTGGTTTAGTCAGAAACATTTAAAAAGAGCAAACAGGCGAATAGAATGTAATAGATAAGTTATATTTAGGGAATTAAACACTCAACAACTCATTCATTAATAGAAATAACCGAAAAAATTAGACAAGCCATCGATAATAAACACTTTGCGTGTGGAGTGTTTATTGAGATAAGAAAAGCATTTGATACAGTTGAGCATACAATCCTCTTAGAAAAATTGAAACACTACGGTATAAGAGGTATTCCTTTTCTCTGGTTTTCCTCTTATCTATGTAATAGAACACAATTTGTTTCAATTATTGGTATCAACTCAGGACTAGCTAAATCTTTTAATGGTGTTTTGCATGTTTCTTTTAAATTTTCTACTGCTTATCACTTCGCGGATGACACCAACTTACTCCTAATTAATAAATCACTTAAAAAACTTAACAAAAATATGAATCACGATCTAGCTAATGTTGTTCAATGGCTCCGCACCAATAAATTATCTCTTAACTCTAAAAAAACGGAAATTTTTATATTTAAATCTGCTCAAACAAAAATAAATAAGCAATTTAATTTCAGATTAAGTGGCCAAAAAATAAATCCAGTTAACTCTATTAAATATCTTGGAATCAAAATAGACTCTAATTTATCTTTTGCATCGCATCTTCAAGACTTAGCATTGAAATTAAGCAGATCGAATGGTATTTTAGCTAAAATTTGTCATTTTGTTAACCATGAAACTTTGCTTAATTTATACCATGGTATTTTTTACTCTCATCTCAGATATGCTTGCTAAGTTTGGGGACAATCTAAGCTGCTTGCTTTTTTAAGACTAACTTATCTCCATAACAAAGCTCAAAAATTAATTTACTTTCAACATACTAATTCGAACTGTAGCATACTCTATTTTTTTCTAAAGTCCTTAAATTGTGTGACCTTATTCAGCTATCAAATTGTCTATTTGTTTGGAACCAAAATCATAATAACTTACCTCTTACGTTTATCAACTTTTTTAGTTATAGGGAAAACTGTAAATATATTCTACGATCTGCTCTCAACTTTAAATTATCTGTACCTAAATACCGAACTGTTCATTTCGTCTACGAATCCATACAACATAAAAGCATACAAACCTGGAACAATCTCCCTTCCCAATTAAAATCTTTTAAATCATTCTCAAAATTTAAAACTGCCCTCTTTAACCATTTTTTAGAAAAACACTCTTTATAAATCTCATACCTTTTTACAACTTATTATTTATAACCCTAACGCGGTGCTTTTATTCATCTTTTATTTTTTCTCTTTTCTATCGTGATATATTACTAATTTTAATATCAATTATTAAATTTATTATTATAAACTGATATGTTTCTATAGTATTCTCTTATCACTGTTGTTGTTATTATTACTATATTTTTATCATAATGAATATTATTGTAATTGTTATTATTGTTGTTGTTATTATTTTTGTTGTTATTATTATTATTATTATTGCTATTATTATTATTATTATTATTATTATTTTTATTATTATTATAGTATATTCTTTTTATAATCGCTACTATTATTTTTTTTTATCTTTATAATCACTACTACTACTTTTATTATTCCAACTTGTATTATAATTATTATTATTACTATCTCCATCTTATTTTTATTTAGTTTGACAGGTGTTTATTTTATATTAGTACAAATTACTATTTGTAAATGTCCTTGATGTAACAACTTTATTCAGAATATATTTGATTTGATTTTGATTTGATTTTAATTAAAAGCTTTTAAATTGTTTTTACAGATCCGCTCTTTAACATTGATTTTTCTATATTTTATGCAAGCAAAATGACTGATTTTAACGGAGTTTACCCACCGTCAATTATAAATAAAGATAAAATGGCTTTATTGTTATGCATCAACCTCATTTTTTAATCATTGATATTTTTTGACTTTGATTTTAAATTGTACACTTGCAATATCAACAATCATTTCATAATATACATAATAACAACTTATACTTACAATACCTATACTTGTAAATACTTATAATATAATACTTAAGTTTTCCCTATAACTAAAATATTGATAAAATTTTTATTGGTATGAACTTTTGCATTCAAACATTAGTTGTAAAACTTTAATTTAACTTGATAACTTTGACATAAATAACAACTAAAAAAAGATAATAGTTATTATATAGATTATAACCATATGCTTATTTATTATAATTGAATTAAAGTAACTTAAACACGATAAAATGTTAAGTTACAGGTAATAGGTCTTATATGATATGTATCTTATGTATATCTTGTATTTTGCAGAATGTGTAAAAACGTTTTATTATTAGAGTTAGCGATAGACTTATGTATAATAGAACTGTATTAGCTTTGTGGGACAAATATAATGATTTGAGTAAATATTACCCTTGTTTATTACCTTGATTAGAGTAATGTAAGAAAATATAATTTTTATCTGAAAAATGTTCAGCAAAAATCAGTATTTTCTAAGTATTAAATTTTATAAAAAAACATGTGCTTAAAATATTTTTTTTAAAATGTATCATAAAACAAAAAAATAAGTATTCGAGTATAAAAAAAACACATTTGTTATTACAATGTGTATACATCACATTAACTATGTTGTCTATAAGTCGATATTTCAGCTTCAGCTATAAACTCATTAGCTTCAGATTAATGCTGAAGTTTATCAAGCCAGTTTAATCAGCTTCAGCTATAAACTCATTAGCTTCAGATTAATGCTGAAGTTTATCAAGCCAGTTTAATCAGCTTCAGCTATAAACTCATTAGCTTCAGATTAATGCTGAAGTTTATCAAGCCAGTTTAATCAGCTTCAGCTATAAACTCATTAGCTTCAGATTAATTTTGAAGCTTATCAAGCCAGTTTAATCAGCTTGATAGCTGATAGTAAGAAAGATTAATACTCCATAAATATTTTATACAAAATATATTTTTATATAGGAATTTATTCAATGAAAATCTAAAATAGTGGCAACATTTAAACTTTCATGTGAAAAATTTTAAATAAAATTTGCCAAAAATTGTTGCTATTTATAAACGTTGTCGTCAGAGCCTAGGCCTAGGTATTTCTAAAAACTCAAATTGGGTTTTTGAAAATTTGTTTAAAGAGTGGTGTGCAAAAATCTAATTTCATTTGTAATTATCTAAAGGGGCCCAACTATCTTTTGTTTAAAAGAGTACACTTTGCAAGTATTTCATGGGTGAAAAAAAAAGAAGAAAAAGCGATAAAACCTTTATTTTCTTTTTAAAACATATTTTTCTTCAGAGTAGATTTTTTTTGCTAAATGAGGATATTCGTCATATTAATGTAGCCGCATCAGAACATATTAAATTGCATATTAAATTTGACTGTTCAGACGGCATATAATGTTTTTACAGAAATTTGCAACTTCTCACTGCTCCATCATTCCTTTGTGAAAATACCCTTTCAACAGCAGCATTAGTACCTCGACAACAAAGAAATTTCTATTAAAACTTTTAAATTTTTATGTGGGATGGGTTCTACTCTAAAATGCCGAAAGATTTCTACCCATCTTTTGTCAAGTTCTATTTTCTCATTGTTTCATTTCTTCAATTTTTCTTCATTTAAATATAAATTTACTCTTCGAATTTCTTCAAAGAGAATATTGTCATTGATAACAATATCATTTACTTCCTTTATTACAAATTTGATTACTAAAGAAACTTTTTTCCATTAAATTTTACTATTTAGAAGGGTCCTTTTGAAGCAATTCAATGGTCTAAAGTTCATTATCCATTATTCGATATATTCATAGCAAATTTTATAAAAAATTTTAACTTCTTTTAAAAATTCATTTTTTATTCCGGGTTTGGAATCTTTTATAGGCTTTAATATTGTATATAGTGGTGTATGTATATATATTTTTAATTTGCCTTTAATTTGTTTTTTCATATTTTTCTTCAAAAATTATTTTCTGTCACTCTATCCTTCTGAACTTGTGTGATTAAGTTTTTGTTTTCTCTTACATATTTTCTTACTCATATTATCTCATCCATTCATTCTCTCTTTTTTTTTTCATTCTTCTTAGCGTTACTCTTTTATATTTTTGTGCTAATTCCAACTTTTTTAATATTATTGTTCCTTATACTTCTTTTTTTATTACTTGTCTTAATGTAGGTTACTTTACCATTGACTAGTTTTTAATGAGTAACACTAAACATAAATTTGTAAATTATAATTAAGTTTGTAATTTTTGATTTTATGGTTAATTAACCATGGTAGTATGTACAGTAAGGTTTTTTTATCCTTTTATCTAATTAAATAAACGAATAAAAATAATTTACTGTTCATAATACGCATGCGTCAAGATTGTCAAGCATGCCGTACATACTGCACATCAAAGATCAACCTGGTGATTACATACACAAATGTTGGATCCATCTCTTTTCACAAATCTAACTTTGACTTTGTTAGAGAATAAGATCTGTAGTATCTATCTATATCTCCAGGTACATAATACGGCCTCTCAATTGTTCTGAAAATGGCAGCCATTAGTGCGTGCAAAATTTAAATCACTATCAAACTTGTGTCTGGTGCTTGCCTTGTCCTATGACGTGTCGGAAACGACAAGTAATATGCGCGCATGAAATTCAGATCACTGTAAAAATAATTTTAAATACTTAATTAACAAAATTAAAATGAAATAATCTAAAAAAATGTTTCAGAAATACAAATGAGTACAAAATTATTATGGTTTTATCTATGAAAATATTGAGTTAAAAAGCAATCTTGCTGTTATCATATGTGATGTACCAGCTAGAGCATTTGTAAAGTGAATTAAAGGACACAATCGTTATAACTGATGTGAATGTTGTGTTTAGAAAGAAGAGTGGTGTGGCAAGATAATTCTCCTACATGTTTCACTAATTTTAAGCACTGATTCAGATTTTTTGTCATCAAAAGCATTCTGAACATCTTAATGGTGTGTTAAATTGAATTAAATTTTGACATTGAGACAAAGTTTCTTTTAGACTTAATGCATCTAGTATGCATTATAAAAAATATATTAATTTTGCTTTTCAGCTACTTATTTTGAGCAGTTTTATATTTTAACTTTATCGTAAGGATCAGCTAGTTTACAATGTTCATTCATTAGTACATATAAGAAATAATACAATTAAATTCTAAGTACTTGATAGATGTCCCTCTTTCAAATACAAAACTTTCCCTCTCTCTCTCTCTTTATATAAATTTATATATATATATATATATATATATACATATATATATATATATATATATATATATATATATATATATATATATATATATATATATCATCAATATACCTATAAGTATATATATATATATATATATATATATATATATATATATTTATAGATATATTGATTATATATATATATATATATATATATATATAAATATATATATATATATATATATATATATATATATATATATATATATATATATATATATATACTTATAGGTATATTGATGATATATATATATATATATATATATATATATAAATATATATATATATATATATATATATATATATATATATATATACTTATAGGTATATTGATGATATATATATATATATATATTTATATATATATATATATATATATATATATATATATATATATATATATCATCAATATACCTATAAGTATATATATATATATATATATCTATATATATCTATATATATATATATATATATATATATATATATATATATATATATATATATATATATATATATATATATATATCATCAATATACCTATAAGTATATATATATATATATATATATATATATATATCTATATATATATATATATATATATATATATATATATATATATATATATATATATATATATATATATATATATATATGTATATATATATATATACTTATAGGTATACTGATGATATATATATATATATATATATATATATATATATATATATATATATATATATATATATATATATATATATATACTTATAGGTATATTGATGATATATATATATATATATATATATATATATATATATATATATATATATATATATATATATATATATATATATATATATATATATATGTATATATATATATATATATATATATATATATATATATATATATATATATATATATATATATATATATATATATATATATATATATATATATATATATATATATATATATATATATATATATATATATATATATATATATACATGCAAATTCAGGGGCCTTTTTACAAATGTAAGGATTTTTTTTTATTTACTATTTTTATTTAGATTTTATTTATCTATTGGAAAAGTTTTTAAGAATTTTTGGGGCCCTTATGACAGATTTTTTTTTTGAATGGGAGAGGGGCTCGTATCTAGTAGCCACAGCATTGTATATAAGGTATATACAATATATGAAATAAACAAAATATACAATATTTTGAAATAAACGTCGATTATATAATTAAATTTTATGTTTTTTTACCTTCGATGGTGAAAATTACATTTTTTATCTGAAGAGTGTTGTGAGAAATCGTAAGAGTTTTAAAACATATTAAAAATAATGTATGTGTTATCTATAAGATTTAAAACTAACAGTTAAATTTAACTTTTTTACAGCTCATATTGAAACGAGATACTGTGCAAATAAGTCGTTTTAACAAGAATGGAAAAGCTTCCGATTCCTGAGAAAACCGTGAAAGCATTCGATACATGATTCAAGAATTGTTTAAAAGTTTGCTTAATTTCGATAGTGTAATTTTAATTACTATTTTTTTGAAATAAGCCAATCAATTTATATATAAATTTGCTTTTTCTGTAAATTTTAATTATTTAAACGTAGTTTTGCAAGATTTTCAATGATAATTTGCTGGGGACCCTCACGGGATACCCGCGAAAACCGCGGCCATGATCCGGCGGGTTCCCGATGGGTTTCCCATATGAGTCCCAACTGCAAACGCAAATGGTTCTCTTACGGTTTTAAGGTACGGGATTTGACTGGGACCCATATGTGATACCCGGCGGGCTAACCCATATGGGTCCAATATAGAAACCGCGGTCATGATCCTGCGGGATACCGTTAGTGTTCCCATACGGACCCAGTTGACAACCTGTATGGGCCCCTTACGGTACCCGTATGTCAATGTTGGCTGGGTATTTAAATGTATATATATATATATATATATATATTTACACACAAATCGACATTATTATCATACGTAGAAACAAAAAAACAAAATATACTAAAATCAAAAGAAACCAAAATTGAAATGATGCCTAAAGTTACCAATGAATTCAACACCAACAAAAAAATTGAAAAAAACATAATTGTTAGCAATATTACCGTTTCACCTATTGAAAACAAAAAAACAACCTTAAAAAACAAAATACATAGAATCAAAACAGTGCTAAAAGCGATCAGTGTCAATGTTTTGTTAAACAACGCAAAAAGAATAATATATTTAACAAAAAATATAAACGACGGGTATGACGTCCAAAATGAGTAATATAAAAAAATTAAAAAAAATTTAATCTTTAAATATTTTTATATTAACGAAGACAAAAATAAAAATGAACAACTACTTGATATCGAATTAAAGAAATTAAGAAATACAATAAATGCAGATCTTAGGCAAGAAGTTCTAAACACTCATTGGAGAACACGTTACAATAATTTACGTCACAACAAAAAAAAAAATACTTTTAAAAAAATGCTAATTACTTTTGGGATATCTGTTCAGGCAAAATAAAAAGATTAAAATCAAAATCTAAACCTTACTTACTTAATTAGGAATTTAAATGTTAAAAAAATTAAACTGCTTCTATTCAAATGAAACTTTCTAAAAAAAAGGTATGAATTTCAAATAATGTTAAGTAAACAAAACCAACAACATATCATAAGTATAATTAAGTCATGGTTTAATAAAAATTTTTTTTTCTTGCCTAACTATAATGATTACAATAAAAATTGAACAATTAAAAACAGCAGAGATGTAGCAATTTACATAAAAGAAGAAAATATAACTAGTCTCAAGTCAAAACTAAAGCAGAATCTATCCTTATCATCTACATACCACCACACTCAGATCAACAAATAAATATGACAGTTAATAAATCTGTAACAACAGCTACCCAACTAGTTAACTCAAAAAGTTGAAATCACCTGCTATTAAGTCTCTTAATAGCAGGTGATTTTAACTATTCTGACATACTATTTGACAAAAACTGATGATCAATAGAGTTTCTAGACATTCTTTATTAAAATCTCTTAGTACAACCAGGGTTAAAACCAACTCTAAACAACAGCATCAGTGATAAAGTAAGTACAAACTACCCAAACAAGATTTATGTAATTAACATTTATGATCCAATCTACAAGTTCAAATCCAGCATATCAGACCCAACCGATGCTATTACTAGCGCAGAATTAAAAGCGTTTAATTTTTTCAGCAGTCCTAATAAAAAAGTAAATAAGTTTTTTTCAATTAACCAACATTAATTGAAAAAAATAATGTAACTAGTTCTTCATTGGCTTCGAAGGAGCATCAAGCGTTACGTAAGTATTGCAAAAGCCCATTCATTTCAATTCGGCCTTTATGCATATGAACCATTTAAACTGTCTGAATTCCTTCCTTTCATATGTCTGTCATAAAAAAACAACTAATTTTTTGACTAAGGAACCTGAATCGTACCTGAGTCTGTAAAAAATTCTTTAAGTAGTGAAGAGTATTTATCGTGTGATTATTATAATACTAGCAGTAAGCAACCCGTAATATGCGTTGTTAGTGAATAAAATTAAAAAAAAAACCGCAAATAGAAAAGCCTAGAAACTACTTTAAAATAGAAAAGCTTAGAAAATTACGTAACTCGACTAATAATAATATTAAATTAGCCTATTCATATTATCAGAATATAATAGAATAGAAAACTGTAATAGTTTGAAAACTACGACGGAACTTACTTAGTGGGCATGGGTTGCCCGGAAGACGACCGTCGGACGTCTTACGGAAGTCTGGACGTCCAGAAGACGTCTTACAGACGATTTCTGAACGACGCTTGCCCACTGGGTTAAGTAATTAATTTAACTTTGACAGCGTACACAGTCTGTTGT
The DNA here is from genome assembly GCF_022113875.1 of Hydra vulgaris. Taxonomy (NCBI): domain Eukaryota; kingdom Metazoa; phylum Cnidaria; class Hydrozoa; order Anthoathecata; family Hydridae; genus Hydra; species Hydra vulgaris. Next base: position 10,825,203 of record NC_061168.1, read on the forward strand.
TTTTCTTGATAAATAAATTTAATTATAAATTAATAATCAAATATCTCTAGATATTTATCAATGAAAGTTTTAAATAAGTTCAAGCTTTTACTTTTGATGATAAAATCTGGTAGTTCCACATTGATGAGACACTTAAAGAGGAAGCATTTAGAACGCAACCAGTTTAAAATAATAAATTTTAAAAACAAATGATACTATTTAAAAAGAAAGGTAATTGTTGCTAATATTTAGAACGACCATATTCATTTCTTATGACTGTGAGACTGAGTGTTGAGACTGAGTGGTATTTTCTTCCGCAAGATCGTTCGATGCAAACGTTCGCAACCGTTATAGCGATGAAACTTTGGATGGGTTGTGCTTCCTTAAGTTGCATTTAAATGTATATAAAACATAAAAGATTTCCTTAATTCTGATTTAATTTCTTAACATTAATCTCTAAATAAAGCCCTTGACTTAAAATAAGTTATGATGTCTAATTATAATTGATTCTTAAAACCAACACAAATAAATTAGTTACAGCCCTCGACAAAGGAAACAGTAGTTGTATTATTTTACCTTTTTTTTAAGTTTGGGGGAGAGGGGATGGAGGGACATACGCCCCATCCACAAATCAATTTAAACACTACTTGAGAAAGTAAATTTTTGTACAATATAGTTTTTATACTAATTATATTCATATATAATATATATGAATATAATTATAATATATTATATATAATTTTAATAATTTATATTATAATTTACTAATTGAATTAATTTTATTAAAGATAAAAGTATTTACGAAAACATGTCATTTTTGATACTAGGGTGTATCAAACCAGTCACCACAACACCCAACTCGATCTTTAACATACGCTTTTTATATACTTAGCTGGTTTAATTTTTAATAACGTTTTTTCAAATTTAAACTATTTATTCCTTGAAAAATATTTTGTTCTTAAAAAATTTAAATCTTCAATTTTTTATGGTAAAGGTGGTGATTTGTTGCCCCTCTATCCCCCTAGATACACCCAGTGTTTAGTGGTTAATATAAATTTGTAGTCCACTCTTACACATATATTTAGATATCAAGATATTTGTATTTCGATGAGAATTGAGAAAGTTATGACTATTTAAGTTAACAAAAAATCATAATAGTGGCCAATGTTTCTGAACTGCCATATTTTTTGAAGGAATAGTTCAGTTTTAATAATTTTTACCTTTAAAATACAGTATTGATCCTCTTTTCAATAATATATAACAATATAATATTTAAGCAGTTTTAAATTTTTACTTACTTTCCTAATTATTGCTAATTGTTTTTTGGTGCGCATGGTTTCTTCACGAACAGACGTGTTTTAGCAGCGTAAAAATCGAAAGAAAAATAGTAGTATTTGAAAGTTTTTTGTATTTATTATCTGAAGAATCGAAAATTTTATCTAATATCTTCAAATCTATTAAACTATATTCAAATTTTGTACTTTTTTTTATCTATTTATTAATTTTTTCTAAAAAAAAAAAAAAAATGGAAGTTACAATAAAAAATATTGCACGACTTATAACGGCAACACTAGAAGAACAAAAAAAAAACCATTCTAAAAGAAACTGATAAACTTTTAAAAAAATCAAGAAGCAATGTTTGCAGATATTATGAGTTCTAATCTGAAAACTATCACTGATAGACTTAATAAACTCGAAAACGAAACAAATATCAACAACAACAAAATTGCAGTTCTAGAGAAAAACTTTAGCGACATCAAAGATGTCGCTAACTCTAAATAATTAAAAAAATAACTCTCACTAATTAAAAAAAAATGGCAGATGAAATCAATACGCTAAAAAAACAACAACTGTAGTATAGGAAAACAGATCACACCGAAACAACTTAAGAATCAACGTAATAGCAAAACGTCCCTTAGAAACATTGGATGCTTTACAAATATAGTTAAAATATTTTAACAATAATATAAATAAAGTTTATAAATTTAATATAATAAAAAGTTTTATTTACAAACCAATTATGAATCGTGGATTACGTGGTGATTAAAAGAACCCATTGAGAAGGACAAGCAAAAGAGAAAAAGCCATAATATAAGTGGAATATTTATCAATGAAATGAAACTCTAGAAATACGAAAAAAAGCATTGGGAAAAAAATAAAAGGATTTCGAAAAGAAGGTAAGTTTGCAATTATAAAATACGATAAAATTTTTGAAGGCGAATTTCGTTAGTAAGGATAACCACATTTTTGTATAACAAATTCTTAAATAAGCAGAATCACTTACAAAACTATTTATTTCGAAACAAAGCAATTCAACTTTTTTGAAACCGCTAATAATGTTTTACTAAATGAACATTATGACGCAGATATACAACTGTTTAATGGAATGACTTTTAACTTATAATACTATGATATTGGAACATTTAAAACCCTATTAAAAAAAAAAAAATTTCATGACAATACATATCAACATTTGTGTGGCCGTGGTGCAGTGGTTAGAGCGCTTGATTTAAAAGCAGGAGATCCAGGTTTGAAACGAGCTTTGGACATATTTCGCGTCACTGTAAGGAAGGGGGCGTGAACTTTCTGGTTAAATGCACTTCTGCGGTGCTCCGTGACAAGAACATTTGGACTTCTTGGGGTACCTAAAATAACAATTAAAAAAAAAAAAAAAAAAAAAAAAACCATCAGAAGTCTAAACGCAAATATATATAAATTTAAAATCTTTCTTATAGAATGAACTTATTTGTTTAACATAATTTGTCTTACAGAAACACGCGTGAAGATGAATCATCTAAAAAAAATTCTTAATTTTCATATTCCTAATTATAAAATTATTTCCCTTGAAGGAAAAACACCAAAAAGAGGGAGAGGAATTATTGTTTACATTCGTAATGATCATGATATTAAAATCAGAAAAGATCTCTTAGCCTCTAATTCAGACAGCAAGGTCCAAACAATTGAGGTTATAAAAAGATTATTGTTATAAATACTATCAACAAGTTAAGTTTACTTTTTTTTTAGTTTTTCTTATTGTTTAAATGAGTTATAAAAAACTAAAAAAAACTTTATAGTTTCTACTTGTTATAGACCACCTAATGACAATATTATTCAGTTTTCTAATTTCTTACATTATAGATTTATCAAAATCAACACTGAACACAAATAAGTATTTTATATTGGTGACCTTAACATAAATAGTTTAAAATACAATGAACAGCGAATTACTAAATTATTTTTTGATACTTATTTATATTCGGTATCTACCCAATCATAAATAAGCCTTGACGTGATACAGCAATTTCCTTTACTGGTATTGATAATATTCTAACTAACTCCGTAAAATATGATTCCTTAAAAGCAGGAATAATTAAAACTTATATTTCGGATAATTTTCCTATTTATTTTCTCTTGTCGAAGACTCAACCATATTTAGCAAATCTAAAACTAAAATTTGTAAACAAAAAATCAATTAACACTCAATGCTCATGTTTAAAGAATCGCTATCAACAATAAATTGGATAAATGTATACAATAAATATAATCATGGACACACAAATTCTACATATGACTTTTTCCTTGACATCTTCCTTGAGCATTATAACAATCATTTCCCAATACATGAAATTGAAATTAAAAAAAATATCTTAAATGCCCGTGGTTAAAAAAGGAATACAAAAATCTTAAAAAAAACAAACATTAAATACTTAAAGAAAAGAAACGAAGCAAATCATTCTGCATATAAAGAGTATAAAAATCTATTTGAAAAAATAAAGATAATTTTTAAAAAATATATTATTCTAAGTAGTTTTAAAAAAATAATAAGAACATAAAGAAAACTTGGGAGATTATAAAAGAAGTTATTGGTAAAAATTAAATTAACTCAGACATTTTACCCTCTAGAATAACGGAAAAAGAAATTGAGTATATAGATACAAAATATATATCAGAATCAATCAACGATTTTTTAGTAAACACTGGTCCAAACCTTGCGTCAAAAATACAAAACTTAGAAAAATCATTTTAAAGTTATTTTAGTGAATTTCAAGAATTAGAAATAGTAATTAAATCAATTAAAGAGAGCAAGGCTTCAGGTATTGGCTACATTTCTAGAAATGTTGTACTTTACGTTTTTTCTGTTATAAAAAAGCCTATTTTAAACATCTTTAACTCGTCAATTATAACAGGGAGTGTTCCTGACAAATTGAAAATAGCAAAAATTTTAATAAACCTTTATATAAAGCTGGACATCTTATTTAAGTAATAATAGACCAATTTCAAATCTTCCTGTATTTTCTAAACTACTTGAAACAACAATTTACAACAGAGTCTATAAATGGCTAGCAGAATACAAAATTTTATGTGTCAATCAATACGGCTTTAAACACAACATTCAACCGATCATACCATCTTAGACCTTTTTAGCAACATTAGCACATCTTTCGAAAGTCAGAAATTAGTATCAGGAAACTTTTTTGATCTGACAAAGGCATTCGACACAGTAGACCTTATAACACTACTAAAAAAAAATGAAAAAGTATGGTATTAAAAATCAGGGATCTATTTTAGCTCCTTTTATATTCCTAATCTACATCAACAACTTTCCTAAAGCCTCATCCAAATTAGATTGTATAGTTTTTGCAGATGATAGCAATATTTTTTATTCTTCAAATTCTATAAACGACCTATTTTTAAGCGTATATTTAGAACTACAAAAACTCAACTCATGGTTCAGAGCTAATAAGTTTTCATTAAATTCAAACAAAACCAAGTACATTTTATTTCACCCTACAAATAAAAAAAAATCATTACCATCAATCTTACCTGTTCTCAGCATAGACAACTCAATTAATAAAAGAACTCATTCATCTAAATTTTTTGGTGTACTTATTGATGAGAACTTATCTTGGAATACTCATTTAAACGCTATTAATAGAAAAATATATAAAAACATTGGTCTACTTTTTAAAGCAAAACTTTTTCTGTCTTAAGATAATTTAAAAAGACTTTATTTTTCATTTATACACTGCTATCTATCATACACCAATATTGCATGGGTTAGTACCCATAAAAGTAAGCTGATTTCACTACATCGTCAAAAGAAACATGCTTCTACAATGATATTTTATAAAGATAAGCTTACTCAAGTCCATTACTTAAACAGATGAATGCTAAAAACATTTGCCAAATCAACATATATCAAAATATATTGTTTATGTTCAAACAAAGAATGGGAATCGCCCTAAGTTGATTCAAAAACAATTTTTTTAATACTAATATAAATAAATTTAGTAATAGTGCAAGTTGAAAACTATATTGTGCTTATGAAAAAATAAAAACTTTTCCAATTTTCTGCAGCTTATCGTGGTCCTTACTTATATAACAAATTATTTCCAAAAAATTCACCAGTATTTTTTGTAGAAAATATTAATTTCTTAAAAACCAACTTAAAAAAACTCGTTCTAGAAATAAATAATTGCATGGAAATATTCTAACTTATTATGAATAATGAGAAAAATAATAAATAAATAGGATAAAAATAAACTTATTTTTATCCTGTTTCTTTTTCACAATACAGTGAGTAATATTACTTTGACTTTCTTACTTCAAATATATCTCAAGTAGTTTGATGTCTCTAATTATATAAGAAGTATTTTTTTTGAATGTATTTGTTGTAATATATTATGTATTGTAAAAATTTGTAAACACTATGTAGTCTTAAAAATATATGAACAATAAAAAGAAATATATATATATTTTGTTAAACGATTTTTTATTATATTGTTAGTTTAAAAATGAGCTACTGGACTAAACAAAGGAAGATTCAAAATAATGTTGCAACTATTTTTGATAAAATTGCTGCAGCTAATTGTTCTTTTTTAGAAGGTAATTCATTTACTTTAAATATGATCTGCAATAACTAAAAGTTTGATGCAGAATTATAAACTTATTGAAAAATCTATTTTTTTAAAAAATTCAGTTTTTCATGATTGTGTCAACAGCTCTAATAAAATTTGTAAAATCAATGATGAAAAATTAATTAGTTCAGAAACAATTTTATCCAAAGAAAAGTCAAATGTTATAAATGTCCTAGTTAAGTAATTGGGCAACTTGGCACAAAATTACACGTGATTTACGCTTTGGGTGATTTATTGATTAAATTGCGGAAAATATTTCCTGGCTTACCAAAAAGTCCCAAATCAATTCTAAAAACTTAACAATTAAACTGTTAGTTGATATTTTTGAAAATTCCTATTTTTAATTAGGCATAAAAAATGGACTTTTATCTAAAAGTACAGAATGATTTTACAGGTAAGACTGTAACAATTCAAGTCAGTTTTTATGGTTTGCCTCTTTTTAAAAGTTCAAGTATATGGCATGTATATAACCAATTCTTGAATAAAAAACCATCTGTTAATGCACTGTACTGTGACAATTGGAAACCTAAAAACATTACAGCTTTTTTATCTGACTATGTTTTAGAAATTAAGAACTGCACAAAAATGGTATCATAAGTAACAGTCAACATTTAGAATTATTCATTTAAAATTTCTGCAATGACACCCGAGCAAGAACATTTGTAAAATACCCAAAGGTCATAATACATAACATGGCTGTGATATGAAAGCAGCATGGTGTATATAATGAAAGAGTAACTTTTTATGAAACTGCTGCAACATTAAGAAAAGATGCATCATTCGCTAATATATATCAGGTCATAAGCATTATATTTGTGTAAGTCCTCTAGCTGAAACCTCTATTAGTTGGATATCACAAGTCCTAGGTGATTACATGAATTTGTCATGCCTGGGTTTTATGCGCAAATTTGTGTATTTGTTATTTAAAGGTCCTTTTAAAACACATCATAGTCCACGTTCAGTATTAAATTTAACGCTGGAACTATGGGATTTTATTTGGTGTGCAGCAATTTTAATAGTGTTGAGAATTTTTTCAACTACCCATGCAATTCAAATATCCTTGATATTTGTATGGTATCTTCTTTAGCAATGCATCTTTCATGTGTTTTATTATCAGAAATTCAACAAAAACGTGTTTTACTCCCTTACAAAGCTTACTTTGTTACTATAACTTTGCTAAACAATTTTATTTGAAGTTTATTTCTAGTCTTTTATAGCATATGCTTTGACTAACTTTGAACTGAAAACTTATATTCAACTTTTTTTTTTTAACATATTTTAACAAACTTGTTTTAATAAGTTTAGTATTTGAATAGCAATATATGAAAAGTTGGTTATCAAAAATTTATGTGCCATTCTGAATATTATTTTATTCAAAATATAGTAGGAGCTGAAAAAGAATTTTTATTTTTTAGATTATATATTATTTATTATTATTACCTCATTAAAAATTATTTTTTGTTTAGATATTAGTAATTATATATATATTTATATATATATATATATATATATATATATATATATATATATATATGTACATATACATACATATATATATATATATATATATATATATATATATATATATATATATATATATATATATATATATATATATATATATATATATATATATATATATATATGTATATATACATATATATATATATATATATATATATATATATATATATATATATATATATATATATATATATATATATATATATATATATATAACAAAAATAAAAATATTTTTTTTTTAAAAGACATAAAATTTTTATATAAAAGTAAATTAACATAAAGTAAAAATATTTAATTTGCATTACAACGCGCGTTAAACAAAATTATCATAACTTGGTATGTTTTTCAATTTTATTAAAAAAATAATTTTTCAAAAAAAAAAAAAAAATAAAAAAAAGATTTACAAAAAAAGATTTACAATGAAATACATACCCACAAGCAATCTTAACCGATTTTTTTTTTAATATACATTTGCTGTTTATATAAAAAGAAACATAATTGCAAAAAAAAGTTTACATACCAAAAAAGTGAATTTATAAAAAACAGGCAGCGGCTAAAAGAAGATACGGATGACTAAAATCACCACTTTCTAGGTGGGCTTTACAAATTAAAAAAAGTAGGATCTCCAATATAATATAAGGGTTAAAGCTTGCATAAATATTTCCATTAAATCAAGAAAGTAAATAATATAGTATAGTTTTATCAACATACATTAAAATATATTGGCAACTCTGTTAAATATTAAAATAAGAGCAAATTAACAAGTAAAAAAACTAAAAATAAAAATAACTCAATTTTCATTTCGAAAAATCAATAAAACTATTTATCTAATTTAAAAATTTCATTTTTTATTATAAAAATTAAAAAATTTATTTTTAGAAAAGAACAATATATATTAAAAAATATTACAATGCCCACAAGCAATATTAGCCTATTTTCAAAATAAAAAGATTTGTTAATATGATTAATCTAAACAAACCCGCAAGCAACTTTATGGTGAGTTTTATGGCAAATTTTATGGCGTGTGTTATTGTTTAATAGTGAATTTTATGGTACCTTAAAAGCTAAAGTTAATAAACTTCAAAATTTTTGTACAATTTGGAAAAAAGTCATCAGCGGAACAAGTCAATTACCGAAATTCGCAAGAACGACGGCACATTGACGAGTGAACCTGGTGAGATATTAAACTCCCTTGTCTCATATTACAAAAACATTTACACCAAAACAAATTTATGCAAAGACAGCCAAAACTATGTCTTGTCACACATCACTAAACATTTGAGTGATGATAAAAATCAATTTTTAAACACCCGTCTAACCGGCGCGGAGTTAAAAGAAGCCCTTTTTAAATTTGAAAACGGAAAATCTCCGGGCTATGACGGACTTCCAGCTGAATTTTATAAAACCTTTTGGCACATTTTAGAAAAAGATTTTGAAGAGTTTGCTTAAGAAATACTTTTTGTAGAAAAAAATACCAGCCACTCTATGAAAAAATCAATAATTTCACTAATCCCCAAGCAAGGAGATCTCACTGAATGTAAAAATTGGAGGCCCATATCCTTAATCGGCGCTGATTACAAAATAATCACAAAAGCGCTGGCCCTAAAACTTGCAAAAGTAATGGGGAAAATTATAGAACCAAATCAAACTTGCGGAATTCCAGGTAGAACAATTTTCTCAAATTTACATTTAGTCCGTGATCTAATAGATTACGCGGAATTTAAAAATCTACCTAGTTTCATTTTGTCAATAGATCAAGAAGAGGCGTTTGACAAAGTCGATCGCGCGTTTCTGCTGCAGATTCTCCAAAAATTCAATATCGGAGAAAACTTTATATCCTTTATTAACACTCTATATTCAGAAATTTCGGCATCTATTCTGAATTGCGGTTTTTTGTCAGCCCCATTCTTTACTGAAAGGGGAGTCAGACAAAGCGACCCCCTCTCTCTCTTTTGTTGTATGTCTTTGTCGCTGAAGCTTTCGCTTTGGTGATCAGAGCGGACAGCAGAATCGAGGGATTCCCATTACCAGGAACACCGAAACCCCTTAAAATACAGCAGTTCGCAGACGATTCGAACTTTTTTGCCAGGGACGTAAAATCAGTCCGCTTTTTTTTCGAAAAAGTAAAATTGTTTGAAAAAGCAAGTGGTTCAGTGATCAATGCCTCAAAAACCAAGGGTCTTGCTCTTGGGGGTTTTGATCCCAAAATGTACCCGGAATTGGACAACATAGAGTGGACTAATAACACCGGTTTCAAAATTTTAGGGGTTACTTTTTACACCAGACTGAGTAATACTACCAATTTCAACTGGCTAGTAACTCTAAACAAAATAGAGAAAAAACTCAAGTTTCTGGGACTACGTACTTTGTCACTTAGGGGAAAGACTACGTTGATAAATACGTTAGCATTGTCAAAGGTGTGGTTTCTTGCAAACGTGTTGCCCGTTCCCGAATGGGTAATAGAACGTTTGCACAGTGCCATTTTCGAAAATCTGTGGCAAAAGACCAATTTCAATCCGGTCAAAAGAGAGACGCTTTTTCTACCCATCAAAAGCGGGGGTCTCGGAATTTTATCACCGAAGGAACAAAGTCTTGCGCTCCGCCTCAAAACACTCTTTCAACTGAAAGAATGCGGAGAGGATAACACCCACGATAATTACTACTTTTCAAAGTACTGGTTAGCAAGCTCACTTATTAAATTTACAAACCAAAACCCAAGCTGGAACTTTTTGAAACAGAACAATTTTCCAAAACACTCGGACAACAAAATGTCTCAGTACTACAAAACAACTATTGAAATTTTAGGCAAAAACGGGTCCCTTTTTAACATCCCCCTAAAATCAACAAAAAATTTTTACTTAGAAGTGGCAAAAAACAAAAAGACAGTCGTACCAGCGGAACTTTTCTGGAACGGTTCAACAAAAACAACCATGCCGTGGACCCAAATTTGGAAAAAGAACTTTACCTCCCACGCATGCGGACCGACTCAAAACATCCTCTTTCAATTTTTGCACAACAGCCTACCTTCTGCGGCCTTGCTAGCCAAAAGCACAAGGCAACAGATTGTCAAAAACAACAATTGTAAAACTTGTGGTAAAATCGAGGACAACCTTCACATCTTTGCCTACTGTCCTCCCTCTGTTGAAATTTGGGAATATTTTAAACATGTATATAACTCCTTGACGTCCAAAAAGGTATTTTCCCCAATAAATTTGATTTTCTCTATCGGAACCGCGAATTTATCGGAAAAAAACCCTATTTCGCAACTGTTGTTGACATTCACTCAAACCATCATGAGTGAGATATGGAACAGCAGATGCCACCACATGTTTAGTAACATGAAAATTGATCCAATGGCAGTGATCAGGGTAATAATCAGGAAAATCAGGAATATTATTACTTTAAAATATAATTATCATGTCCGTAGAAACACTACGGACATTTTCTGTCAACTTTTTTGTGTTAAAAATATAATATGCCAAGTAGAGAACGGATGATTGAAACTAAACATATAAGCTAAACTGACACACTAGCTCAGTAAAAGTACTATTTGTTTAGTGATGTTTTCCTTTTCTCTGCGAAATATTATTTTTACAACAAAATATTATTATTTATGATTAAAAAATCACTGCCAGCCTTTATTTAATGAGTTAAAGTCTCCCTTTTTAAATGTTTTTCTGTAGCGTACGTTATGTGATGTTTGTGTTAAAGTCTTGTAACTTTTGCTGTTATATTATTATAATTTCATTCCTTATATAAAAATTTCATGATTTCTTTTTAAAACATCTCCATCTTTAACTTTCTCAAATCTTCCGATTTCTCTCTGCACAATATAATATAAAATCGAAAAACACAAAAAAAAAATATATAATAAAAAACAAAAAAAATGTATATATATAAAAACAGTTGTAAACCATCTCTATTGTAAATTTATATAAACTTTATAAATGAAACTTATATATTGTAAAACTTTAACTTTCTTTATCTGACTTAATGTAAACTTTATAAAATTTGTAAATAATTGTTAATTTGAAATAAATTTTATATAAAAAAAAAATTAAAAAAAAATTAATAATAAAGTTACTAAGAAAGAAAATAAAATGTTAAAAAAAGATATTTCTGAAAGCGAAATAAAACGAGCTCTTGGACAAATGAAAAATAATAAATAATCCGATTTAGACGTGGTAACCATCGAATTTTTTAAACTTTTTTTGTTTGATTAGAAAAGACTTGATTGAAAGTTTAAATAACGTTTTGTTTACAGGCGAAATGACAAACTCGCAATTTTGAACTTTGATAGTTTGAAACATTTTATATTTAGAAAAATATTTATATCTTTTATAAAAACAATCTATAACAATATAAATGCTAAAGTAAAAATAAACGGTATGTTATCAGAAAAAATAGATATTTTAAGAAGATTAAGGCAAGGCTGTTCTTTGTCAATGATATTGTACATCAAACAGGCAGAAATATTTTCATGTTATGATAGACAAAACAAAAATATTAAAGGTATAAATGTAAAAGCGAGTGAAACAAAGATACAGCAATACGCTGATGACACAAACTTCTTTCTAATCGGAGATGATGATTTCATTAGAGAATTGGGAAAAACCTTAAAACTCAACCAAAAAGCCACAGGTGCTAAAATAAACTTTGCCAAGTGTCAAAGCCTATGGTTAGGCAAAAATATTTTTAAAGACAAAAGCGAGTATTTGAATTTCAATTGGGACGATAACACTTTTAAAAGTTTAGGAACTTTTTTTCTCGAATAATGCAAACTTCCAGTACGAAACACACTGGAAGGAGCGTTTCAACAAAATGAAAAGCTCAATGCAAAATTGAAAAAATACAAATCGTCCCTAAATGGCAGAAAAACAATCATAAACTCTTTAATTATCCCTAAAGCACTGCATTTGGCTTTTATAGCACACGTACCAAGCAATGGAATTGTAAATAAAATAGAAGTAAAAATTAATAACTTTTATTAGGGAGGAGTAAAGTATGTAGACTTAACAAAACTAAAACACAACAAAAGCTAAATGAGGGCGGCGCAGGAGTTAGCAGCTTAACCAACAAACTTAAGGCCAATGAACTGCAGTGGATCAGCAATATACAACGAAAGTATATGCGGTCCGTGGAAAGATGCTATGGCTTACATAATAAATCTATATTGAAATACAAATCAAAGCAAACACACATTTGAAACTAACACTACTCAAATGAAACTCTTACCCCTTTTTTACTCTAAGCTCTTAGTTAATTAGCGTAGTTTAAAACAAAAACATTTTTTACCTATAACAAAAGTTGAAGAAATTTTGAAGCAACCTCTATTTTTTAACTCAATGATAAAAACGATGCCAAATTATTTTTTAACTCCGAGCGAAACTCACATTAAAAACGATATTATACTTGTAGCAGATATTACTAAAACGTTTCAGCCGGGCTTTTTGCATCACAAAAGCATTGGCTTTACCTTAAAGGAATTAAAATTTCTTACAAAAGCTTTGCCAAAAAAATGGTATAAAAAAATTCTAACGGAACGTCAAAATTATTATTTTAAAGTCTTCATTTTATTTAGTTAAAAGGAAAACAAAATACGTATATAAAAATCTAACTGTCTTAACTCTTTACAAACTATTAAACAAACCAACTAAAAGTTTGGATTATAAATATTATAAATGGAAAGATTGTTTTGAAAGCATGAAAAATATAAATGAAAAAGATTGGTAACGTTTCTTTATAAATCTTCAAAAAAAATGTTTAATTTTAAAATTAGAAAAGACAAATTTTGCCTACAGTGCAAACTTAAAAATGAAAATACTGCCCACATGATATATGGATGTGAAAAAGTACAGCCATATATGTTTTATGTTCTAGATATTTTAGACCAGCTCTACCCTACTTAATACCCTCATAATAAAAATTTTAAATTTATTTTACTTGGATACAAAAATAACGCAGCCCAGAGGCATTTTGGCTGTTTATTATTAGAAAGTTTTATTTGTGAAATTTTCTTTAACAGAATGAAAATTAAAATCAAAAACCAAAAACATTGCTAAGAAATATTCGCTAGAAAAGTTTAAAGAAAAAGTAAAACGATTATTTTTAAACAAATTACTTTTGCTGAGGCAACAAAATAAACAAGAAAAACACATAAATGAAACAAGAAACATTTTTAAAAAAGGAAGATTAAATTTAATAGCAGATGTTCGTGACTATTTCGTATAATTTTTTTTTTTTCTTTTTCCGTTTTTTTATTTTATTATTTTTTTATTTATATATATTTTAATTAGTTTTATTTTATACGGGTTCAATGGACATCTTTGTAAACGTTTTTTCGTATTTTTATTTTCGTTTTATTTCTTTAACCTTGTAATTATTACGAGGACGTCAAAATGGCAATTAGCCGGATGACGGAATAAATTACAATACCAGCTATTTTATGGTGAAGAAAGTTGAGAACGAGCTCATGTAATGTGTACTCCAATCACAACTTTGTCGGCGTACATTAATTAGGTGACCTAACTAAGAGAATGTATTTCACCCTCTAACATCATGTACAATCCTGTCTGCTTACTCTATGCTACCTTTCTAACTCTTTCGCGACTGAGCTAAAAACAGCTACATGACTGCGCGTAAAATAAAGAACTAGGATCATGATCAATTGAAAGAGTATAAAATAAAAACTACTACTCAGATTTTTAAAAAAAAGTTTTTTTTGTCTAAGAATTTACTTTCAGAATATCCATTAACTTTAAAAAAATTTTGTTTATCTTAATTACGTAATTCAAATATATTATGTTAAATTTACAAAAATATATAGTTTCTTTATGTAAACTTGAACAAATAAAAAAGAAATAGATAAACATATCATTTTTGATATTAAATTAATGAAGTCTTTATATTGCTGATCAAACAAATAAAATATCCACCACTATCATTGAAAAATTTATAAATAATTTTGTATATGTCAATATAATATAATCTGTTCTTCGTCATTTTTTAAAATTGATTTTTAAGCGATCTATAAATACAATTAAGAACAAATTTAAAGCATTAACTAAAGAAATTATTCACAATTCAAAGATAATTTTAAAGTTTTTCTCAATTGCTATAGATGTTTTAAAATAATTAAAATTGTTTATGCACCGCCATACGGGTCACTCGTCATTTAGATACAAATTTTATGAACCGCCATACGGGTCACGCGTCACAAAAGGGCTAACTCGACTACTTCTATCTTTCACTCTAAAATATCTTCGTTCTTCCCGAACTCACCTTACTTTTGATCCGTAGAGTGGGTATGACGCTCCTTTGGGAGCTCAAATAGTTTTTGCAAACCCTGGTTAAGCAGCCTCTATATGGCAATTAGCCGGAGGAGGTTAAACCACAATACCTACAATTTTATGGTAAATTTTTGTTTTAACTGTTAGTTTTTAGCGGGCTATGGGCGACAAAAAAAGTTGAGGAAGAGCTCATGTAATGTGAACTCAAATCACAACTTTGTCGGCTAACATTAGTTAGGTAACCTAACTAACAGTATGTATTGCACCCTCCAGCATCGTGTGCAATCCTGTCTGCTTACTCTATGCTATCAAAATAATTGATTACTTCTATCTTTCACTCTAACATATCTTCATTCTTCCCAAACTGACCTTACTCTCGGTCCATAGAGCGGGTAAGCTCCTTCGGAAGCTCAACTAACCGTTGCGGACCCTGGTAAAGTGGCCTCTATTTAGCAGTTAGGCGGAGGAGCTTAAACCACAATACCAGAATTTATGTTAAGTGAACTCCAATTACAACTTTGTCGGCGTACTTTACTTAGGTTAACCTGATCAACAGAGCGTTTTGCATTTATTTGCGCTTTTTCTATGCTTTCTTTCTAACTCGACTACTTCTGACTTTCACTCTAACATACCTTCGTTCTTCCCAAACACACCCTACACTCGTTCCATAGAGCAGGGTATGATGCTCCTTGAAGAGCCGAACGTGTTTTTGCGGACCATAGTAATGTGGCCTCTATATGGCAATTAGACGGAGGAGGTTAAACCACAATACCAAAGATCATATTAAGTGAAAAAAAAAGATTATAAAGTATTACATTTTTTATCAAATGTTTTTGCTACATATTTTTTTCTACTTTTTTGTCTTTACAGAGAGTCACGATATTTAGCTATGTCAAGACATTTGAAATTAAATCGAGCTAATTTTGCGAACGGTGTAAGTACGAACTGGCATATATGCAAATTGGCATAAGTGCAAAGCAATTAAAAAAACTGGCACTAGAGCAAACTGGCGTAAGTGAGCCAAAAGAATTTGCAAACATTAGCATAAGTAAGCCGAATAAAATTGAAAATATTTGCATAATGCATATTGTTATTTCGCACTTATACCAGTTCACACTTGTGCCACGTATTGCACTTATGCTAGTTGGCACTTATGCCAACGTGCGCTTATTAAGCCTCCCGAATTAACGTGCGAACTGGCATAAGTGCGACGAATAAAATTGCTAATATTAGAATAACGCAAACTGTTATTTTTCGTTAAATTGTTAAATATTAAAGTTAAGTTTCGTTAAACTGTTAAATTTCGCTCTTAAGACAGTTTGCACTTATGCCAATTCGCACTGGTGCCACACATCGCACTTGTGCTAGTTTCCACTTATGCCAATTCACGCTTATTAAGCCTACCGGCTTAATAAGCGTTCTTTTTGGAAACGATCCAATATCAATTTCAACTTCATCTTTATCAGAGAGGCCACTATCTCCAGCACATTCATCTGGCATTATTTGCCTTCGCCTGACTCTCCTCTCAATTTTAATTCCCTATTCCATACATCTGCTCTTGCGATACTCAATTGCATTTTGGCACAAATGAGTAAGAAATTCTTTGAGATAATTTCCGACGTTTCCATATTAGATGATGCATCTTTAAAGTTTATTGTGGGATCTTGTAGTCGTTTGACTGTTAGTCACTGAGCAGTTGTTAGCTCTGGATCTGAGTTGTGAATTCGTTTTTTTAAATTATTTTTTTCCTCTCTTTGGCGCCATTATTAAAACGGCGCCCGGGGCGAATGATTCCTGCCCCACTCCTATTGTTACGCCTCTGCCTTGTGGTCTGGGAAGCTATATTTTGCATAATATCTTTTGAGGATTGTTAAACGTTTGATAAATATTTTCAGACCAAAATATATTTTTAAAAAATATTATGAAACAGACATTGGCCAAGATATTTTAACTAATATATTTCTAAACAACTCACAAAAAGTTTATTTTACTGGTCATTTAATTTTACTTACTAAAACCTCCAACGCACATTTTAATTCATTTAAATTTCAATTCAATTCGCAAATGATAAAAACGATGATAAAAATTGTGCTACATTATTTCTTCTACGAAAATAAACCTATATTGCAGCTGAAGTTGTTTTGTCAAATATTGATATCGTAAAGTTGATAACTTGTTTGTTGTTTTCAAGATAAACTTGATAATTTATTTTTATTGCATTTTTTAGTTCTTGTTTAGTAATCATTTTTTAATTAAATCAATGAAACATATTCATTAAAAAAAAAACCAGCATTTAACTTAGTGTCAAATGAATAAGAATGAAAAAACATTCTTTTGCATTTAATAAGTTGTTTCTAACATTTTTTATAAAACCAAGTATATCAAATAACTGTTATGTTCATTATCCTTTTAAAAACTGGATAATAAATAAATTGTTTTCTATTTCCAGCATATACTATATGAAACAAAGAAAATCCATTAAAATTGGTAAAATAGTTATCGGTAACAACAGCTCTTCTTTTAAATTCAGATTGGTACATTATTAAAACACTGTTAATTATACACTCATCGATATCTTTTTTTCAAATATAAACCTGTTATGCGAACTTCAGGTGAGATTTTAGAACATAAGAATAAACGTTTGAAGCCCTACAATCATGAAATCAAAAACAACTTTTTTATAAAGATTAGTTTCTCAATCTTTACCACAATATTTACCACTTTGGTATTGGACTGCTTCTTGAAAATACATCTTACCCATAAGAAGCAGATAGCTACTTAGTTTATACTTTTTTTCAATGGTTTTTGTAACATTCTACAGTTTTTTACTTAAAATATTTACCATTGCAAAACCTTTTAGGTAAAGAAATTTAACAGCCTTTATAAGACAATGGAAAATTAGTAAATTTATTAGCAGCTATTGACTAAAAAACATTTGGTATGCCTGAAATTTCATGGCCTGCTGTAATTAAATAGCCTAGCTTATTGCATTTTAATTACTGCATGTTTTAAACATGCAGTAGAGTATTTCAAATACTCTTGAAACATATCAACATGTCAACATTTCAAATACTCAAACATGTCAACATTTTAAATACTCTTGAAACATGTAGTAGAGTATTTCAAATATTCTATTTCAAAATAATGTTTTGCAATATAAATACCATTTACATTTTATTCCTAATAATTGCAATTATCATATTACAAAATTAGAAACTAAAATTAAAATTATTTCCAATTGAGAGTTGTAGGTCGTTTTAGCAACATGTAAGGTTAATTTTAAAATCAAGCTGATATAGCAATCTAAAAGTCTGTTTTAGTACTCTGTATTATTGAAATAAACTGAGACTAGCAATTAGCGAAAAGTTTATAAAAATGTAAAGTAGTTGTTCAAAGAAAATCTAACTATTATTTGAAAAAAAACAAAGTTGTGACGCTTTCAATTCAACTTTATACTACTAAAGTTGTTAAAACCTTTAAGACAATTTGTTAAAAAGATTTTTGTTAACCTGTAACTTCTAATTTATAGGGTAATATCCTGGTAAACATTCGGTCTAAAAACGACATCTTTTAAGCGTATAAAAAACGTCAAACACGTTTAAAAGATATATTAAAAACTTCTTTTTTAGACTAAATATTCGCTGGTATTATATAATAAAATACAATAAGATTTAATATAATAAAAATAATATTTATAATTAAGCCAATATGAGTTTATTATCAAGATAAAACAACTGACCTAGTTGATTGATACATCAATGAATGTCTTTACTTAAAACAATGATACAACTATTAAAGCTATTCACATATTTTCTGTATTCAAACACAATTGAGTAAATAGCTGAACAGCTGTAGAAAAACAGCAAACTATTTTTTAAATAAAATTACTATTATTAAAATGACGAAATTATTTAAGTTTACAATTTATTTTAGTTAATTTGCCAAGTTGGAAATCTACAGAATCAGTTGAATTAAGGCCGTATCCTATGGTGATTTTCAACGACGCATTAGTAATAATTAATAAAGTAATTCATTTAAAAGTGTTACAAGTTTTATTCATATATTTTTAATACTATATGGCGTTTAGAAGGATAAAAGTAAAGGTACTCTTATAGAAAATGGACTTATGAATACTTATTTGTCTATTCATACATACTTGAATACAAAATTTTATATATTTGAAATCTAAAACATACTAGAATGTGAATGCAAAAACTTAACAGTTAAAAGTAAAAGTAGTGCAAAAATTAGATAGTTGGATTGAGTTTTTAAATCATAGTATTTAAACTTAATAACTAACAAAAAAAGAAAAAAAGCTCCTTAATCGACACCTAAGTAAGACGCTGTCGAAAGCGGTCTTTAATAGCCCCTGTATACATATGTATATATATATATATATATATATATATATATATATATATATATATATATATATATATATATATATATATATATGCATGTATATATATATATATATATATATATATATATATATATATATATGCGTGTATATATATATATATATATATATATATATATATATATATATGCATGTATATATATATATATATATATATATATATATATATATATATATATATATATATATATATGCATGTATATATATATATATATATATATATATATATATATATATATATATATATATATATATGTATATGTATATACATATATATATATATATATATATATATATATATATATATATATATATATATATATATATATATATACATGCATATATATATATATATATATATATATATATATATATATATATATATATATATATATATATATATATATATATATATATATATATATATATATAAATTTTTATTTTGATGGCTTTTAATTTGATGACTTTTTGGAAATCAAATTTAAAAGTTTCTTTACTTTGCTTTTAAATTTAATTGTTTATGTTTGGTTTTCTAAACCGTGCTTTATGATTGACAGACAATTTTGTGATTAATATTATTTCTTCAGATACTATTGTTGGTGACAAAACTGGTTATGATGCAAGCGACATTGAGGGTGCCATTTGCGACACATTAAACGAGCCGAAATAAAAATTTATTGCTAAATTATATTTATATATTAATGTTGTCAAAGTATTAGTTTTTATTTTTTTTTACTTGTTAGTGTCAATACTGGAATTTAATGATTTATGAAGTAACCTTATTATTATTCTAATGAGGGTTGCTACTCGAAAGCGAGTGAACATTAGAAGTTACCTTGCAATTTCTTGCAATTAAACACGTTTTTGAAACATTTAAAAATGTTTTTAATAATATTAACTCTCTCAAATGAACTTAGTGTTTTTTTTTTCATATTGCCGTTATTCAAAATAAAATCAGCATCTCCACTTTTCTCCACAATTCTTCAATACTTTTATGTCTTTCAAAGGTTTGGGCTTGCAAATCTTAAATCCGTTTAAAATTTTTACGCAAATTTGAAACAAAGTGTATTGAAATTCTAAACAAATAATAAAATCAAAAAAATAGACACACAGATACTCATGTATCAATAAATAAATGAATGTATCCAAGATACATGAATGTAACAATATTAAAAAATCTTTTAACGCATATTAACATTTTTTTGACTGTTTTCATATCATTGTTCCATAGTTGTGTGACTTAAATAGCTTTTCTGTTTAAGCCACATTACTAATAATAGCCTTGCTCTTCCTTCATTTAATAAAAATTTTATTAAAAAAATTATAAATGATTATTTTTTTCATGCAAATAAAAAAAAAAAAGTAAAACTCTTATTATACTGTCATTTATCTACCTTCACTAGTTTTACTTATCTTCTCAACAAATTTGCAACTTTTTCTAGCATCATTGTCAACAAGTTTAGAAAAATTAGAAGCCATAGATTGCAAAAAATATCTTTTTGGTTATATAGTTTACAAAATATACTTTTTCTTTCACTTGTAACTTGTTTAAACCTAAGTTCATTATATATATATATATATATATATATATATATATATATATATATATATATATATATATATATATATATATATATATATATATATATATATATATATATATATATATATATATATATATTCATATATATATATATATATATATATATATATATATATATATATATATATATAATATATATATATATATATATATATATATGTATAACTTTTAAATTACCGTTATCTGAAGAGTTTTTTACTGGCAAAACGCTTGATTATATAATCTTTATATAATAATACTGAACTTAATAGTAGAAGTACCCTTTCGAGCACGTTTGACATAAAACCCAACGCAGCCATTGCAACCGAGGTACTGGCGAGGAAGAGTCGCAGCACCTTTTTATAAGAAAACATTAACGAAAGTGTGTGCTAATAACTAACTTACGTAAACTTCAAAATGCGAAATGTCAAAACATACTAAAACATGTATCAAGTTTTTAAGTTTTACTTTCACTTGAAAACTGCATTGCGGCGACATCTCCTTAAATTTTGACCGATAGCTGTTTTATAAAGTTTTTCGTTAAGTATATATTTTTAAAAATTTCACTAATTGATAAGACGGCGTAGCTTCGTGGTCAGCTTGCTGAGCTACTTACTAATCAGGGGAGCCGGGGTTCAACTCCTGTCCTGGAACTCTTTTTTTTAATCTTTTTCGATTTTTTTTAAAATACAAAACTAATCACTTTTGAAGATGTATAGAGATTATATACTTAACAAATGTAAAAGTATTTTACACTTAAACAAACGAAAGGAAGAGAATTTTTAAAGAAAGCTTAAAAGTTCTAAAAACGTAAAAAAACAGGAGAAATTTGTTGCGCTTATTTGTCATGTTATTTTAGTTTTACATTTAAAGTTTTCTCCAACTAAGTTGAGATTATGCAAGAAAAATGGGTATATAACATGTATATATAGAATATAAAATCTATAAAACTATAAAGTGCATTTAAAAAAAAAAGCAAGCCGATGAACTTGCCACGCGGCGACCTAAAATTTTTTTAAAACAGTTAGGGGGTTTTAAAAGTATATTTTTATTAAAAAAATAACTCAAAATTTTAAGTTTAGATTTAAAATAAATTATTTTATTAAATTTATTATTTTTTAAAATGAAAAAAAAGTTAAAACTATCGATATTTAGGTAATAAAAATATTTAGAGTTTTACAGCTAATTTACAACGCCCCTGTTAAATATTCTAAACCGAGTGCGCAACAATGACAGAATTTAGAAAACCATCAAAATAGTATGATTCTCCGTATGTGATTGGAAGAGTCAACTCGAACACTTTAAACTGATCTGAACAAACTGCACGAGGCATTGCAAATGTTTACTCGGTAAGATTTTTGTATTTCTTGAAATGGCATTGTATCTTCTATTATTGTTGTCATAAATAATATAATTATTGAATATACTTAAAAAAATAGCATGTATTTTTGCATCTGTTTTTAAAATTTTGGAACTTTAAATTTCTAATGTTTTACTTAATGAAACATTCTGTTTTATAGGTGTTGTATTGATTCTTGACTGGCTTTTAATTTTATACAAGCTAAAGACGACCTTATATTGAATATAAGTAAGTTTTTTTTTTATAATTAGTTTTATGTAATTTTATGTAAAATATTCAATCGTGTTTTATATGTATCTAAGTATTTAGTAAAGGAATATTTGCCAGTGTGACCGAGCGGACGACATTCTAAAATATCTATCGAGGTTTGAGTCCAATCGTTAGAACCTTCTTTTTTTTTTAAAATTTTTTATTGGTTTTTTTAAAAATTCAAAAATAGAACACAATAAAAAGAGAACTATGAAATTGTTTTGTTTTGCTTTTTAAAAATTAAAGCTTTCCGCGACAAACTTTTTTTGAACACATTCAGGGGGATAAAATAAGTTGTTTCTATTAAGAATATGAGTAAAAAATTTATTTTATATTTAAAATAAATCATTTTTTCCAACTTGGTTATTTTTAAAAATGATATAAAGTTAAAATAAGCTAATCTTAAGATAATAAAAAAGTTTAAAGTTTCATATCTGCCCCCGTTAAACATTTTAAACCAAGTGCTCAACAATGACAATTCAGATAACTATCGAAATAGTATTATACTGTGTTTATAGTTTTGAAAGAGTCAACTCAGACCGCTATTAACTGGTTATGCACAAGGCATTTTAGATTTGCAAGCGGTAAGTTTTGTATTTCTTGAGAAATCTTAGATTCTATTATCATTATCATATAAATGATATAATTCTTAATTATGCTTTTATTTATATGTAGTATGTATTTTTTAATTTGTTTTTGAAGTTGCTAAAGATTTTAATGCTTTACTTAATGAAACAGTCTGTTTAGTAGGGGATGAATCTTGACAGGCTGTTAATTTTATAGAAGCTAATGTTGACCTTATTTTAAATATAAGTAAGTTGTTTTTTATTATTATTTTTTTATTATTATTGGTTTTAAATAGTGTTAGATATTCAATCGTATTTTTATGAATCTAATAATTTAGTAGAGTGTTATTGTCTGGAGGTGTTTGATATTCAGGTAAGATTTTATTAAGTTAATTTATTTTAAAAGAATCTTTTAAAATTTACTTATTAAAAATTTTACATTTGCGTTTTTTTCAATTCCAAATTTTGTTTCTATTTTTTTTAATATTAAGTAAATTTTTGGTGAAAGATTCTGTTTTTGCATTAAACACTATCAAAATTTTAGTCAGTAGAACATGCAAAATATTGAAATGATTTGCTGCTGTGACTGTGTTTATGATTATCCAGGCAAGATGGTATTTTATTGTCAGTTAAGATTTTGTGAATACTTTAAACTGCAGTTAATCTTTTTTATGTATTATAAATTATTTTGTATTACAAACTTTTTAAATTTTGTTATTTTATTTCTTTAGTTCTACTTTGGTACTTTAGCAACTATCATAAGTTTACTTGGTCTACTGTTAAATATGGTTTTAACTAAGTAAATTTTAATTATTTAAAATTTACTTTGTTGATCATTAGCTAATAGTTTATAAAGAATTTAGTCTGTTGCCATCAAGGTAAAAATAATTTTGTGTTTCAGTCAAATTACAAAATTTGTTTGCACTTATAGCTTTTATGTTTCGTTATTTTGTTTAATTGACTTTTTCATTAATTTTGTTATTAATTCCTTTTCATTTCAAATTTTGCCCGTTTTTAAAAATGCTATATAAAAATAGCAGCAGGCAAATTGATTTGTAGTATTATTATATAAAAATTATTATATAAACATGTTTTTAATTCTATCGTATGAAAATTTTTCATCAAAGATATATCTTACGATGCTTTTTCAGCATATTGCAGTTCGCGAGGCACATAAGTTGTGGGCCCGAATTTAGAGCAAAAGCTCGCTCTCCTCCGCCATTTTTTTTTCTTTTTCTTTCTTAATAAGGATCCTGTAAAAAATAAAATATGAGAAGGATCCTTAGTATAGATCCTGTAAAAAATAAAATATGAGAAGATAGCGGTGGGAAAATATTGCGCTATATCTTTAATTAGTATTTTTGTAGTTAGTTAATAATGCAGATGTAGTTGAATTTTTTTTTTAAATAAAACTTTTATATATTTTGTTTCGTTATCATGTATAAATAAATTGATTTACAGTGGTGTTATTATTTCTTTTTTGAAAAAAACTTATTGTTTGTGACATAGAATTGACTTGGTCGTTAAGTAGAATGCCAAGAATATATATGACGGTTATTGTTGATAAGGGTGATTAATAGGCAAGTAAATTATAAACTAACTTTATATTGATTTTATTTGTAGACCTAATAAATAGGAAGATAACATAATTCAGGTAATTATTGTTTTCAGTTTTTCTCCCAATAGTCAATTAAACTTTGATATCTTATATTAAAAAAATATGACCATTCGAGTAATTATGACGGTAATGTATATATCTAACATGTAAACTTCATGTTCTGTAATTAGTAATCAGTACTTTTATAAAGTAGATAATATAAATTTTTACAGATTTACTTTAACTTGAAAATTTCATCTCCTTATTTTATAGCATTTCATCTCCTTATTTTATAATTTCATCTCCTTATTTTATATGCCGTTTTATAAAGTTTAATAAGTCTTCTGTTTATGTAACAGTGTTAAAAGATAATACAGCATGCCAAAGTGGTTGAAATGCTTCGCTTGGGTTAAAATCCTTTCGCTTACACTCATAATTTTTTTAAATATTTTCCAAATTTCTAGAAAACAAAGTAAAACATTTTTAAAGGCCTATAGATATTATATGCATTACATATATATAAAGAAATTATATATTATAACAAACTAAAGGGAGAGAACTTTTTAAAACGCTGTGTAAAATTTCTAAAAACCTGAGAACACTGTTTGAAATTTGTTGCGCATATGTCATGGTAGAGATACTTTAGTTTTGGATAAATTAGTTTAGTCTGCGCATTTAAGAGACAACTTTTTCTCTAATAGAAAAAAAGTTTTACATGCAAACTGAAATTTTCTTAAAAATTAACTGGGCAAGAGTCCTAACAAGTACCGGATGGTATGAAAAAAAATTTATAGTCTGAAACTTAATAAAAAAAAACTTAACACAAACAGAAAACCCAAAAATGCTAAAATTACGTCATAATTTTAGTTCCGCCAAATCCGGTAATAGGAATGCTCAAATATAAAATAGAAGTATTAAATGATTTTTGTATTTCGATATATGCGCCAACTCTTAAACGACTGTAAAACTACCTTGCGGTTATCTAATTAAATCCACCAAATCCGATAATAAAAACAGCTCAATTAATAGATTTAAAAATTATCTGATTTTTGCATTATGATATGTGCGCCAACTGTACTCTAAAACCACTAAAACTTGGCCATGCTTTCTCTCCTTATTCAAATCGATTATACAACAAGGAACTGCAAACTACAATACAGCAAAGAACTACAAGTAAGTTTCATCTCTATCGTTTACAAGTTTACTTCTTTTATTCATCCATTTAAAAAATTAATCTTAATTCGGAACTAATAAAGTTATTATGCTTTTGACACAAGAATAAACATTAAGATTATATTTTAGAAATGAGCAGCCAAAATACAGAAGGTTAGAGTATTCTTTTTATTTTATATAAAATTAATAAATTAAAGAGATAGAAAGAGATGATACGAAAATAATGTTGAAATATTTAGTTTATTATTTTATCAAGAGATTATATATAGATAAATTTGTATGTCTTTAGGCGACGAAGAAGTTTCAGAATTTTTTAGAAGTAAGCCACAATATAATTATACTATATACTACATATAAAATATTTGATTTTTTGAAAAATCAAATTGAAAAATTGACAATTTGATTTTTAACTTTTCAATAACATTTAAACATCTAAAAACCTAATCTTTTTTAAAAGCAAAAAACTTTAAATAAATACAAAAATGATTTAGATTGTGAAAGCAAAAGCGGTTTCTTAAATAAAAAACTTTATAAGTTTATTGTGGCCAAAGTAAAAAAAAATTTTTATTGTATGCAATGCAATAAGGGTATGCGTGTGTGTGGGTTGGGGGGGGGGGGCCCGCAGAGAGCTCTAGCATGGGGCCCGGTTTCAAGATGTGGGGGCCATGGTTGCAGTTGCATATGTTCTAAAATTTAATTAAATAAAAAATATTTAAAATAATTTTTGGACTTTACAAGGATGCACCCGAAATTTGGTTGTTGTTTATTTACCCTATTTTAGATTGATGTTTTTGTAAAACAGTGAACCTTGAAAACGTGTGTAAGCTTTATTTAACATGCTAGAATCTTAAATGCTAAGTTTCGGAGTAAAACGAACATTTTCTTTAAATTCTGAGTTTCAGTTGCGTCGTGAAAATGTCAAACAATTAAGTTCGGACATTTTTAACAAAATTAAAAAATAAATAAATAAAAAAGTTTGTTGAATTGAATAAGTGAATGGCATATAATATATAAAGTATATAAATTTTGTAAATATATATTAGATGTTCAAGAGATAAGTGAAAAAGAATTATCCTCATGTAAGCTACATTTATATATATATATATATATATATATATATATATATATATATATATATATATATATATATATATATATATATATATACAAATAAATTTAAATTTAGATTTAGATTTCACCATCTGCAATGTGTTAGTTATAACTTTTTGTTATGTTTAGCGGAAGTAATGGACAAACTAAGTCAGCAATTTTTTTTGTTGTATTTGTTTTGTTTTTTTTAAGTCCAAATATATTAATACATTTTTTAATTTTCATAAAGTTATATATATTCTATATTCAGCAAGTTAGTTTCTTTTTTAAAGTTTATAGGCTTTTTTATTTTGTTTAGAAACCTTGGAAGATTCAGTTGGTAATCAAAGTTTGAATATATTTCATTTGTTTTTAAAATGCTATACTATTTATAAATAATATAGCATTTTACTTCCAAAAAAGTCTATTCTATGGTCTTTTTGCTTCTTTTAATTAACTTTTTACCCCTTTCCTTAGGTCTTATATTACAACAACTTAGTAAGTAAATATTTTATTTTGTTTTATGATTAATTGTTGTTTGTTGTGTTTTTATTTGTTGTACTGTTATAGAGGTATATTATATTAGATATAAAGAGACAAAACATTACATGATTTATGTGTTAATTAAAATTAATTTTTTATTTATTTTCTATTTTGATGCCGTTTGTTTTCTGCAAGCAATATTAAATACTTTTTAGTTTTGTGGTTTACACTTATTTTATACTTTGCAAGTTAGTTTCTATGTTATAGTTAATAAATTTCGTTTATTAACTATAACATAGAAATTTGATTACCGTTATGCAAAGTGCGACTATAATACATTTCTGTTTTATTATATTAGCTAAAACATTTCTTTATTATTATTAGTATTATTATTTTTTTTTTGCCTTCACAGAAGCACCAACAGGATCAATATCAAGTAATGTGTTTTGCATACTTATGTATTTTTTGGGTAATCTGTGTATTAAACTGAAACATACTTATACAGGTTTATAGGTGTTATGCGTATTAAAACATAAGCATTAAATTTTTTTATTTTTTATGGTTTGTGCTAATTTAAAATTTAATTTTTTTTTTTGCCTCTCCAACAGCACCCCTGGCAAATATTTCAGGTAGTGTGTTTTGCAAACTTATGTATTGAAACATAAACATTCAATTTTTTTATATTTGTATGAAGTTTCATGACTCTGTAGTTTATGTTAATTTTTTTAACTTTTAATATTTTTTTTTTTTTTTTGCCTCCACAGAAGCACCAACGGGATCTGCATCAAGTAATGTATTTTGCATACTTATGTATTTTTTGGGTGTTGTATTATTCAAGCTGAAACATTACATTTTTAATATTTGTATGCAGTTTCATACCTGTTAAATATATGTTAATTTGAACGTTACTATTTTTTTTTTTTGCCTTTACAGAAGCACCATTGGCAGTTGTGTCAGGTAGTGGGTTTTGCATACTTATGCAGGTTTATAGGTGTTATGCGTATTAAAACATAAGCATTAAATTTTTTTATTTTTTATGCAGTTTTATGAATGTTTGGTTTGTGCTAATTTAAAATTTAATTTTTTTTTGCCTCTCCAACAGCACCCCTGGCAAATATTTCAGGTAGTGTGTTTTGCAAACTTATGTATTGAAACATAAACATTCAATTTTTTTATATTTGTATGAAGTTTCATGACTCTGTAGTTTATGTTAATTTTTTTAACTTTTATTTTATTTTTTTTTTTGCCTCCACAGAAGCACCAACGGGATCTGCATCAAGTAATGTATTTTGCATACTTATGTATTTTTTGGGTGTTGTATTATTCAAGCTGAAACATTACATTTTTAATATTTGTATGCAGTTTCATACCTGTTAAATATATGTTAATTTGAACATTACAATTTTTTTTTTGTTTGTTTTTACAGAAGCACCATTGGCAGTTGTGTCAGGTAGTGGGTTTAGCATACTTATACAGTTTTATAGGTTTTATGCATATTAATTTTTTATGCATTTAAATTAGCATTAAATTTTTTTCTTTTGTATGCAATTTTATGAATGTTTGGTTTGTGTTAATTTAAACTTTAATTTTTTTTTCGCTTCTCCAACAGCACCCCTTGCAGTTATTTCAGGTAGTGTGTTTTACATACTTAAGTAGTTTTGTGGGTGTTATGTGTATTAAAACATAAACATTCAATTTTTTTTATGTTTGAAGTTTCATGACTGTAGTATATGTTAATTTTTTTTTTTTTTTTTTGCCTCCACAGAAGCACCATTGGCATCAGTGTCAGGTAACATGTTTTCACACTTATGCATTTATATGGGTGTTATGTGTATTTAAATATAAACATTAAATTTGTGAAGTTTGTATATAAATACATGATTTAATTGTTTATATAAATATATATTTTTTTCTTAACAGCAACACATTCTTCAGTTGCAACAGGTAAAGTGAATTTTAGTCGTTTTTAAAATTAATATGTTAGTCGTTTTATGCAGATTTTATATATATATATATATATATATATATATATATATATATATATATATATATATATATATATATATATATATATATATATATATATGCATATATGGTATGTAATCAAATTTATTGCTTTTTTTTAGCATCTTGGGAGAGTTTCCTTTTATATCGCTCCCAGCACCCAGGCCCATTATCACAGAGGGCCTTCTTCCGGTGGTGCCAATATGGAGGGGATGATCCCTCCTTTAGATGGAGGAGACAGACCCCATATGGGGCCACCAGTAGGATGAGTGGTGCTGGGAGGCAGAATAACCAAAGGTCAAACATTATGAATTTTTTTCAGTAGTTTTTTTTTTTTTTTTTGTGTTAATTTATTTATTTGTTGTAAATATATCTTTACGTTTCAAAAAAGTTGTTTTTTAGTTTCGATTTTTGCAAGTATTTTTATTTATTTTTGATATTTTAATTTTTTAATTTTATATTTATTGATTTTTATTTCTGATTTGAGAGTCTAAACTTTCAAAACAAGTCTTATGTGGTTAAATGTTAAATAATTTGTCTATTAATTTTTATTTATTTCATATAGTTTTTGATTTCTTGATAGTAAATATTTTGTAATTTAGCTACAATTTTTTCTTATTCTATTTGTTTGTTTTATATGCCTAATTGTTGCATTATACACATATTAACGTTTATATTATTCTCTTTAGATTTTTATTATAAAAAAGTAATCATTAAAGATAGCCACATGTGAAGTATATGATGTTACATGTTAGACAAGTTTTATTTGCAATTTGCAATTTGGCATGTCGTTTTTTTATTTGTAAATAGTTTTACTATTTAATTTAATTATTATTATCATTAAAAAATTGTTACAATTGTTATAACTTTATTTTAATTTATTTCTAAAAAATTTTGTTTTATTACTATAAATGTAATACTTAGTGGTTCAACTTATGTTTAACTTTTAGGTTTTTCTCTGTTTTAAACCAGTTAAGTTAAGACTTTAGGTCAATAATTTTTATTAGAAAATATATAAATAGTCTTATAGAGTTTATATTGATAATTAGAAATGCACATATTATGTTTTTCCATTTTAGATTAGTATAACAAAAAATTAATCAAATCAAGTTTTATCAAACATAGTTTCTTAGTTATGTCAAATAACTTGAGAGCTGAAATAAAAAGAAATTGTCGGAATGAGAGAAATGAGGCTAGGCGAGAAGAACTTAATCGTCGCCAAAATGAAAGAAATAAGGCAAGGCGAGAAGAAATTAATCTTCGCCAAAATGAAAGAAATGAGGCAAGGCGAGAAGAAATTAATCTTCGCCAAAATGAAAGAAATCAGGCTAGGCGAGAAGAAATTAATCGTCGCCAAAATGAAAGAAATCAGGCTAGGAGAGTATTACATAGACGTGGAATGCATTGCATAGCAAGAAATAATGTTTTTATAGTGAGTAATTACCTTGGAGATATGAACCATATTTGTCAATATTGTGGTGCCAAAAATTTTTTAAATGAAACACATTTTCTGTGCTGCCATTCTGGAAAAGTTGCGTTAGCTCCACTTTTGCCTTATCCACTGCTCATGCACGATTTAATGACAGGCAACCATGTTGATCGTGCTATGAATCAAAATTTCTTCAAGCATATTCGAAGTTATAATGCCTGTTTATCTTTTGCTTCATTCACAGCAAGAATAGCTCCTCCGTCTGATCATGGGCCACCCTGTTTTAGGATTTGCGGACAAATTGTGCATCGTGTTGGTAATCTGAGACCTGATCAAAATGTTCTGCCTGCATATTGTCAGTTATATGTTTATGATCCTAATACTGCTTTAAATTTTCGAATGGAGCAAAATGATTGTTGCATACGTGAGTTGATGGAATTTTTGCAGACTATAATTAGTCAAGAGAACCCATTTGCTCTTGCATTTAAAAACATGGCTGAAATTGAAGATGAAGAAGTACGTCAAGCAGCTTTAGAAGGTCGACCAACTTCGATTGTTAAAATGTCATTGCTTGAAGGTGGTGATAGACGTCGATACAATCTTCCTTCACACGAGGAAGTTGCCATTGTTTTTGTTGGGGACGATGGTGCTCCACCTCCATCTAGGGAAGTAGTTATATACCCTCGAGGTCAGGCCTTAAAAACAATTTCAAGTATGTCTGCAAATCAAGATCCAATGATATATCCAATATTTTTTCCAAGAGGTGATGCTGGATGGCATGAGCAACTAGAGCATCATCCTGACCGAGCTACACGTGTTAGAAATCGGGTTACTTTGTCTCAGTACTACAATTACAGGCTTTCTGTTAGAGAAACCTTTAATACTATATTTTATGGTAAGAAGCTTTTTCAACAGTATGCTGTTGATGCATATGTCAAGATTGAAGGTCAGCGCCTTGCTTTTATTAGAAATAACCAAAACAGACTTAGAAGTGAACAATATGATACATTATATGAACATGTAAATAACGCTGCAAATAACCTTAATGTAAGACCAGGTCGTGTTGTTATACTACCATCCTCATATGTTGGAAGTCCAAGAGCTTTAAAAGAAAATTTTGAAGATGCAATGGCAATTATAAAGAGATATGGCAAACCAGATCTTTTTATTACTTTTACCTGCAATCCAAAATGGAAAGGAATTACAGAAAATTTAAATCCAGGTGAGAGCCCATCTGACAGACCTGATTTAGTTTGTCGTGTATTTAAGATGAAACTTAAATGCTTCCTAGATGATATTTTTAAACACGGAGTCTTAGGTAAAGTTATAAGTCATGTACAGGTTATTGAGTTTCAAAAACGTGGTTTGCCACATGTACATATTTTATTGCACTTTGTAAATGATGATAAGCTAGAAACAGCAGAGGATATTGATAGTCTAATATCAGCTGAAATTCCAGATCAAACTGTTGATCCTGAACTTTTTGAAATTATAAAAACATGTATGATTCACGGACCATGTGGAATTTTGAATCCCAATTCTTCTTGCATGAAAGATGGGATTTGCACAAAAAAGTTTCCTAAAGAATTTAATCCTCACACTGTTGCAACTTTCAATGGCTATCCTCACTACAGGCGTTTAGATAATGGTAGAGTAGTGTTTCTGCACCAGAGGCTCTTTGGCGAATATTTGAGTGTTCCATAAGTGATATGTCACATACTATTATCCGCCTTTAAGTCCACCTTCCTGATAATCAGAAGGTATATTTTAACGAAGGAGAAGAACGAGTAGCTATAGATCGTGCTGCACAGCGTGACACTCACCTAACCGCTTGGTTTAAATTAAATGCTGAGATAAATGAAGCACGTCAGTATTCTTATGTTGAAATTCCGTATCACTTTGTTTTTGATGGTAAAAATTGCAAGTGGAAAGTAAGACAAAGAGGCAGTGATAAGGTGATTGTGCGAATGTATAAAGTCAATCTAACCAGTGAAGTATTTTTTCTTAGATTGTTGCTTTTGCATGTAAAAGGTGCAATGTCTTTTGAGGATTTGCGTACTATTCATGGCACTGTTTTTAATACATTTCGTGAAGCATGTTATCGATTAGGTCTATTGCAAGATGACATTGAATGGAGAAATACATTAACTGAAGCTGTAGCAACTCGAATGCCTAAACAAATTAGGCAACTGTTTTCCATCATATTGACTTTATGTGAACCTGATGATCCTTGACACCTTTGGAATACATTTAAAGATTATATGATTGAGGATTACATACACCATTCAATGACAGTTGTACTTGCTGAACAGACAGCTCTTCGTCAAATTGAATCTATAATTAATCAGAGTGGTAAAACTTTAACTGATTATAATTTGCCTACATTAGATCAGTTATTAGATAATGTCCTAGAAAATGATGATGGAGATATTCAGGTATTTATTGATGAAGCAAATCGAGTTAGACCATTATTAAACGATAATCAGCGTACTGTAGCTGATGCAATCCTTGCTGCACTTAGTGAAGAACCTAATAATGAAAATAAGCATTCAAGATTTTTCTTTATGGATGGGCCTGCCGGTTGTGGTAAAACATTTACTTACAATTATTTAATTGCTGAAACACGCAGCAGGCATATTTGAACTGTAACAGCTGCAGGGACAGGAACAGCTGCAACTCTTCTTAACAATGGATGCACATTGCACGGCTTATTCAAACTTCCTGTTCCAATTTTGGAAACTAGCACATGTAATGTAACTCCAAACTCCATTCATGGTAGATTCCTGAAACAAGTTAGTTTATATTTACTCGATGAAGCATCTATGATAGCTAAACATGCTTTGAGTGCCATTGATAAGTTATTACAAGATATTTGTAATAATAAGTTTCCTTTTGGTGGTAAAGTTATTCTTATGGGTGGAGATTTTCGACAAATACTTCCAGTTGTGAAGAGAGGTCGACCAGCAGATGTTGTAGAATCATGTATAAAGTGTTCTGAACATTGGCAATATGTGCAAAGGTTTTCATTAACTGAAAATATGAGGGTTCAGATAGGAGAAGAGGAATTTTCTCAATAGCTTTTAAAGCTTGGAAGTGGAACATTACCTGTCAAGCCTGAAGATCCTTTGCAAGGGTGTATTGAAATACCTGAGCAGTGTTTTCTCAATGATAATGAATCTATTGTGGAAAAGATTTTTGGTGGTGCAAAAGAAGCTGATTATGCAAAACGTGCTATTTTAACACCAACAAATGTTGATTCATTGGCAATAAATGAAGAAGTCCTTCATCGATTACCGGGTGATGTTAAAACTTATTTAAGTTCAGATAGCATTGAAACTGATGATCATAATGAAATTTATAATTTTCCAAATGAGTTTTTAAATACTTTGACTCCATCAGGTATGCCTGTTCATTGCCTAAAGTTGAAAATTGGTGCTGTTATAATGCTACTTAGAAATTTAGATCTCAAAGGTGGACTTTGTAATGGAACACGTTTGATGGTGCGTGCACTACACAACAATTACATTAATGGTGAGGTTCTAACAGGTGTATCAGCTGGTAACAGGGTATTTGTTCCTCGAGTTCAATTAGCTCCATCAGATTCAAATTTACCTTTTACACTTAAACGTCAATTTCCAGTTAGGTTAGCATACTCAATGACCATAAATAAAAGTCAAGGTCAAACATTTGATAAAGTTGGTGTTTATCTCAAAAAGCCTTGCTTTTCACACGGCCAATTATCTGTTGCATGTTCAAGAACCAAATCTTTTAATAGTTTGTTTTTTAAAGTTAAAAAACATGCATTACAAGGTATGTCATTTAACAAATATTACACAAATAATGTTGTGTTTACAAATGTTCTTAATTTATAATTTTGACAAGTTTGTTTATGTTTTTTTTCTTTGCTATATATGTTTATATATGTGAATATATGTTTTTACTTATATATAGATGTTTGTGTTTGTATATGTTTGTTTATATGTGTTTAAGTTTATATTATGTTGTTTCCATGTTTGAAAAGTGGTGTTACTTGGCAACGTGTAGTGCAAGATTGTGATCCTTGCCAGCCAAGTGGTGTTACTAATTAGTGGTGTTACTTGGCACTTTATGCCAAGCGGTGTTACTAAATTGTGGTGTTACTTGGCAGCGTTTAGTGCCAAGCGGTGTTACAAGTGTTGAGCTAGGTTGTGTTGTCTAGCTTTTTTAATTATTTTGGAAACACATAATATCTGAATACATTGTGTAATGTGTACTTACAAATGTCATATGTAGTGTATTATTCAGTAGCGTAGGCAGGATTTTTGATGCTTCAGGTTTTACTTTTATTTTCAGACTCTTTCATTACTTTCAGACT
The DNA here is from genome assembly GCF_022113875.1 of Hydra vulgaris. Classification (NCBI taxonomy): domain Eukaryota; kingdom Metazoa; phylum Cnidaria; class Hydrozoa; order Anthoathecata; family Hydridae; genus Hydra; species Hydra vulgaris. Next base: position 10,860,219 of record NC_061168.1, read on the forward strand.
CTTTCATTACTTTCAGACTCTTTTATTACTTTTATTACTTTCAGACTCTTTAATTACTTTCAAACTCTTTCATTACTTTCAGACTCTTTTATTACTTTCATAACTTTCAGACTATTTCATTACTTTCAGACTATTTCATTACTTTCAAACTCTTTCATTACTTTCAGACTCTTTCAACTAAACTTAATTGTGTTCATGTTTGTCAAATTCAAATAATTTGTAAAATATGGATGTGGTTGGGGCTTGAAAACAAATATGTTTTAAAAAGGTTTGCTTTCCTCCCTTGAATTTAGCTGCCAATTAGTTAAAAAAGTATTTTTTTAAGCGTATAATAATAATCTTATTCATTAACAGGTTTTAAATATCTTATAAAACAACAAAAGTCCTGCCTACACCACTGGTGTTTTTGTTTGTCATTGTGTAATGTTTCTGTTGTGATGTTTTGTGTTGATAGACAGCTTGGCTTACCTTCACGCTGGTGTCTATCGTTAAAAATGATTATTAGCGAGCTTCATTACTGAAACTACTCCTTCTAATCATTCACTAAAAGCCAAGAAATATTTTTTTGAATAAATGCCTAATTTTTTTTATCTCACTGTGACTTTTTATCTTTAGCATTGTTGATAAAATAGCTTTTTAAATAAAGAGTGTTTCCAGCCTTCCAATCAAATACTAGAGACTTCCACAAAATCGATCTCACAAAGTAAGTTTCTTTTTAGTGTTTGATAATTGACTAAGTTTCGTCACCTTTTATATTTTTTTTTACATCTTATTATGTAATTTTTCAACATTTAGACAACTTCTAAATAACTTTAAACAACTTTTATATGTCTCTTAAATTTTGATCGACGGCAACGTCTCTTTAAGTTTGATCGATTTACAAAGTCTTTTATTTATTATATATTTTTGAAATTTTCGTCAAAATGCCGTGGTTAGCTCGCTGAGCTTCTGATCAGAAAACCTGTGGTTTGAATCCTACCATAGTCTATATAGTTTTATTTATTTTTGGTTTACTAAACTGCGACATAAAGTCTTGAAACACTTAGTTTATTTCTTTTTTTTTTTTTTTTTTTTTTTAATCTTTTTCGATTTTTCTAAAATACAAAAAAAAAACACTTTTAAAGATTTATCATCATCATCATCATCATCATCATCATCATCATCATCATCATCATCAGTATATGGTTCTCTGTTCGTTATTGCAACAAGGTCATCGGCTCACAGGATTTTGGCTGGTAGCCGTTCGATTAAACATTTTTATAATTTTTTTTTTTTTAATTATACTTAAAAAGTTTTAAATTTTCAAGATATTTTATTTTCGGCTCATAAATTTGTTTCAAACTAAATGTATAACAGTTTCTGCAAAAAATGAGTTGCAATACCGAATCTTTCGAAATAGGGGCTTAGTGCAGGGGTATGCTTAAAAAGATGATCGGATATGATTTTTGAATTGATTTTCTTCAAATCCATTCATAAATGATAAATATCCACGTTTGAAATTTTTGCCGTTTTACAAATCATCACAGTGTTTTAAAGTTTCTGAGTTCAACTAAACTTTACACTATAAAATACTAAACAAATAGTTTACTTTGGATTTCTTCAAAAAAACGAGTTTAGGGATCGGGGATGGGTTGATTAATAACTGTTTAAAGTTTTTGTTTTTTTTTGATGGATGTTCTATTTACTATGTCGAATGTCTAAAAAGTATAAACTTTGCTAATAAAAGTGAAATAGCTTTTCAGAACTTAGGTTTTAAATACTAAGCGTTGCTTTACCGAACATGCGTATGTTGCAATACCGAACTTATGTAATTTTTTTGTAAGTTAAAATGCAATTTAAGTCGCTTTTTCATAATAGCTTTGAAAGAATTTTTTAGAACGATATTTTTCTTATCATTGCTGTCCAAGAAAAGGTCTTGATGTTAAAAAAAAGAAAATTTATTTTATTTGAAATTTGTGTTTTATGGTTCAAAAAAATGAACCAAAACTTTTTAAGTAACAAATATAGTAATTGTTTCTTAAAATTATAAAACAGTTTTTAATTTTATTTTCCAAACTTATTGCATTTTATGTTTTTAAGCAAATAGCGTAATGAAAGTTGCCAAAGCCTCGCTGCCCTTACCTCTGAGAGAGCCTAACATAGTCATTGTTTGAATTCGTAGAAAATTAGCATTTTTTTTTTTTATACAGTAAAAATTGGCTATATGAAAACGCATTATAGATATTAAACGTTTTCCTCCGTTTTTATTTACTTTTATCTTTGTCACACCTTATCTCAAACATAAAATTATCTATACTCTTTATATTAGCAACGCTGGGGGGAGGGAGGAGAGGGCAAAATAGCTTTTAAACCCTACCAATATCAACCACTGTTTTAACTTGACTTGTTTTTAATCACTGTTTTTAACTTGACGTTACTGATATATTTAAAATTTTTACTCTTAGTGAATGCGTTTTTGAAAAGGAACGATAAGTACTACAGTATGCTGTTGTGAAATATTTTAGACTTAAGTAATAACTAAAATAACTTAACCATGTTCATATTTACTATTTTTTAGATATGATTATAGAGAGTAGAATCTAAATTTAATTTATCCTGTTTTATTTTGGGGATTGATGCACTTTGGCTTTAAAAATAGATCATAGACTGAAATTTAGTTTTTAAATTTAGTTAGTGGAACATGTTTTTGTGTTGCTGCACAAAAAATGAATTTTTTTAATTTTTGATGCTTATATTTAGGTAAAGGTGATATTGCGGATTTATATACCGTCGGCTGGTATGGCTAATACTGTCTTCATAAAGCTATTAGCGACAACTTGATTTTACCTTGAGTCCTAATATATAAATGGAAAATAAGCCTTATACAACAACCTTGATGTCAGGGATAAACTTATAAGCATAGTTTATTTGCTATATTTCTGAAGTATGCATATCTATAATATGAACTTTAATCTCGGTATTGCATGGTAATAAAGCATGCAAAAAGTGTTGAACATTTTGTCGACAATAAGAAAATCTTTCATGTTAATTTTTCGGAATCGTAAATATTATAGAACACCGTATACGTTCTTAAATTTGTTTTTTTTTTTTACCTTGCAAATTATTTTAGATCTGATTTGATAACTATTTTATAGTAATTAAACGGTTGGGTGAAAAATGTCATTTAATACTTAAAAGAAAGTGATAAAAGTACACTAACAAAAAATAAAATAGAACATTTTATGATGGTTTTTTTATTTTACTAAATTTTGCAATGTTTAGCCAACTTTATTTTGGTTTACTAGATAACTTGGTACAAAAATAAAACTTCTGTAGGTTTATGTCACTGATCTATAATACGAAATATAACTCATAACTGAAATATAATCACCGAAATATAACTCAAAATATATGTTATATTTTGAGATCAATGTTTTACAAAAACATATATTTTAAGACCAGTTTTGAGTTATATTTTGAGATCAGTGGTTTGTGTATTGTCATTCTCTGCAAATATTCGACTTGTAGCCTCTAAAAGATCCTCTGATAAAAGTTTTGTTTTTTATATCAATTTTGATAAGTAGTTAGGTCTAAAGTTATGTCTACTACGGGTATGTTCGACACAAAAATGAGGGCGTTTTATATAAGTATATAAATATAAAATAATAACATTTGCTAAATTATATTGCAATATAACGTTCAAGACTATGAAGTTATTCCAAATTAAAAAAACGACTTTATTTTAATAAAAATTTATTTCAAAATTGAAAACGTGGAGTAACATTTTTTCAAGAAACAAAATCGTTCTTTGACTTTGCAGCATGTCTAGCTCTTCTTATTTAATTCAATCTTCGCTGTTCTCACTTTCTTTAAACCAATAAGGAAATTATAAGATGCACATTATAACCACTCGCACATGATTTTTGAAATAATTTTATTACATAAAAAAAAGAACACATTATTAAATACTTAATATAATTAAATGCTTAATATTCTTAATAAAAACATCATTGTAAAAATTAAAAGAACGAATTTTAATAAAAATATTAACAAAAATAAAATTTAAATATTAAGGAATATAAAAACTATTACCTACCTAAAGAATATTATATTCACTAGTCAGCTAGTATCTAATCGTATCTAGCCAGCTAACTAATGTATATTCTATTCATTAGTTAGCCGGTTTATTAGAAAAGACTTAGCCGAAATCGATATTTCGGCCCAACACTCAGCCATCTCATTTTATTAAGTTGACTTAAACCATAAATTATATTTTTTAGAATTCGAAAATTATGTCAAAAATTTACAATCAAAGAAACAACCACCAAAATTTTATCTATATCTAAAAATATAATCAAAACAATTTCAAGATTTTATAAAAGTTAAAAGTTTTAAAGTAGCTGGAAAACTTTCTGAAACTCAAAAATTAAGGAGAACTTATAAAATATTAAAAACTGTAGGATAAAAAGACAAAACAACTAAAAATTGAATGACTTAAAATCTGTACAAAAAACTGTAAAAACTTCAACTGTAACAAAAATCCATTAAAACTCAACATCAATCAAAATCTCAACAGAAAAAATCATACTAAAATGATGAACTGAATCATTTTAAAAGGTTATTCTTTGAGTTTATTTTGAAATCTTATAATACTCCTAACTTACATAACTCACTTAAAACGACCTCAAAAACTCTAAAACTTTAGTTATTCAAAAAACTAAAAATCCTTGTAAAAAATAAATGTAACTAAATAAAAAATATACTAAATAAAGTCAAATCTACTAAATAAAATCAAAAACTCTAAAACCCAACGACAAAATTATTTTACAATTTGAATGATGATTTATATGATGTTTAAAAGGTTTTTTTTTTGCGCATGGTTAGTCTGCTTCTTTCATATCTTACCTTTGCCACCAATTGAGCAGAGGTGTACCCATCCACAATTTTTTTGGTTTCCTGGTTATTGTTTAAAGTTTGCATTAGCTTTTCTTCTGAAATAATCGATTTTCCAACAATTTCATTAGCAAATAAAAAACGTATTAAATCTGTTTCATCATTCGAAAAAGAACTTTTTCGTTTAATAGAAGCAACAGATTCTGTGTTACTATGCATTTGTTTTTTTGCTATATGACGTAATTTGTCATAAATTTGTTTTGTGGACCGATGTTTAAGAATATCACTGAAAGATACATTTTCACTTATCACTTTAAGTGTAACGCATGATAAGTCATAATCACCAAATAATAATGAAAGCTCCTTTATTTCATTCTCATTCCATGGTCTACTTTTTGCTGAAGGTATGCTTTTTAAATTTTCTGTTTCATAATCAC
>NC_061168.1:10870527-10881773 GCF_022113875.1 Hydra vulgaris
AACAATTAAAAAGTACTTTAACTAGCAAGTTTAAATCAAATCCTAAATTGCTTTATAAATATATCAATGAGAAGAAATCAGTGAAAACTTAAACTCAATGAAAATTGATAAAAGGGAAATCATAAATGATCAATTCGCTATAGCTACTGAACTAAACAAATATTTTCATTCTGTGTATGTTAATGAGAATTGTACAAGTATTATTGAGTTTGATAATATACCTTCAAACACATTTTTAATAACACAAAATGATGTTCATGGTTTTATGAAAAGCAAGAGTTGTACAATAAACCTATTAGAATATATAGATATTTTAATATATTAGAATATATAGATATTTCAATGTTCAATGTTCAATGTCGTTTTGCTTTCGTTTTCAAAGCAGTTTTAATTAGTTACTAGGTTTTTCTGAACTTCAAACAGCGCGTTCTCAAAATGCACGCGGTTGCTAAAGGGAGATCTTTCGGCGGACTTTTATACGACGCATCCCTTATAAGTTCGGTAAATACGACAATTTACGAAAGCGATGATTTGTTTATTTTGTAGAATGGAAATAAATAGAATGGAACAAATTATTTTTAAAAAAGTTTTATTTCGTATAAGTGTTCTGTAAGATTATAACAAACATAAATTCAGTAGGATTATAACAAGCATAAGCAAGTAAAAGTTTTTAAAATATGCTACAAATGATTTAAGATATTTAAAATGGGATATTTAAAAAGAGGGATAATGAATATAGGGAAATGATTTAAGATATTTAAAATGGGATATTTAAAATGGGATATTTAAAAAGAGGATATTTATCATGAATATGTTGCAAAAAAAGTGTAAAACTCTGCCACAGATTCTCGCTTTTGAAACCATAGTATTTTCTGTATATGGCTTCATCAAGCCGAGACCATTTTAAATCACCCTGTGATCCACATAAAAACTTTAACCTACGCTTGATTCTGCTCCAAAACGATTCAACATGGTTTGTTGTCGCATGTGTCAAAGGATCTACAAAATTTGTGGTATGATTCACTGTAAGATGGTTATAACCTAAATTATTTAACGTATTGTAAGACGCCTATTGATCTGAGTGTATTGAATATTTTTGACCCAGGAGCTACCCATACTACAATTAAAGGCACAATGTCTCAGCAGTTCGATCAGGGACACGTCTTAAATAACCTTTTTTTGATGAGTCAAAAAAAGGTTATTTAAGACGTTTAAGTCATATGCGCCAAAAATACAATGTTTTTCCACAACGTGCCCAACATTATTTTTTCTTTTGAACATTAACGACTCGTCAAAATATTGTTAAAAATTTTTTAAAAATGTTAAATAATATTTTTTTTCAAAGAAATAATATTGAAGTTTGCTAAAAAGGGTTTTACAACTTTTTTTTTTTTAATTTTTCTTTATTAGGAGTTTTTATCTTATTATTTTTTATGCTAATATCTATTTTTTTATTATATTATTTTTTATTTCTTTAGATCTAAATTGGAGCAGCTACAGATTATATTGTTCCCAGCACCCAGGACCTCTTTCTGAGAGGTCCTTTAACAAATGGTGCAGTTATAATGATATGGGTGAGCCCTCTTTCAAAAGGAGGGCTCATCCATATAGGGGTGCTGGGAGGCACCAAGTAAAAATTAGAAACAAAAATTTTTTCAATATCTTTAATCAGTGAAGATAATTACAATTTTTTCGTTCCTGTATTTTCTTAGGTGTTATATTTTCATTAAAAAAATATATAAATTCTAAATCATGTTTGTTTTTATTTTTTTTAGTATTTGTTTAAATTATTATTTATAGTTTTTACTACCTTAATTTTTGATTCACAATATAACATGACTATTATATTGCTTCAAATATATACTATATTAGTAAATCAGTTTTGAAAAATGTACTACAGCAGTTTATTAACTGTAACAAAAATCACATTTATATTTGTAATATTTTTAAATTATAAAATTAAACTAATTTGTTGATTTCCAGCAGATTTTATTTCTTTTTGTCGATTTGAATTTAATAATTTAGTGTTTATAACTGCTTTGTATGTAAGTATGTAAAGCTTTAATAAATTTAATCTTCTGATTTTAATGTGTAATAACTAACATAAAATATTGAAAAAAAAATTAAGTAATAAAAAAAAAAAAAAGAAAACAGATAAGTAATCTTTGATAAACTTTGTCATGTTGCTTATTATATTATTAGCATTTCAGTGATGCTGTTAAAATTTTTTCTTTTCTTTAGAATTTCGAAAAATAAATTAAACTACAACTTTTGAACAGTCATTGTTTGTGAAGGTTAAATTATTTCCATGTTTTTTATACAATTTTTTTATAGAAATTATATTTAAGTTTACTAAAAGGGGTTTATAAATACTTTACATTATTTTTTTTTGTCTTCCATTTTTTGTATTAACAGTACCCTTTATCATTAATATTTGTATTATTATTATTTTTTTATTACTATTGGTTAATTTTTTTAATACATTATGTTTATAAGTTTATTTTTTGTTTAAACATCTTTTAACGAATATATTTATAAAAAATGTTTTTATGAAAAACTCACAATATTGTTGTATAATTTGGTTTATTTTAAATGGAAATTTCCTATGTAATGTTATAAAAACTATCCTTTGTGTGTGTGCAATTTAGAGTAGTAAAAAAAAAAAAGTTTAAATGGATGATATAAGGCTAGAAGTGGCTATTAGTTAAGAAAATGATGGAAATGTTAATGGGCAAGTTGAAAATAATCGTCGCAGAAATACAAGAAATTTGCTGAGGCAAGATGAAATTTAAGAAGTTTCCAGATGAAAAACATTTTCTATGGTGCCATAATGGTATGGTAACTTTGCCTCCACTTTTTCCATTTACACAAGTTTTACAGGATTTATCTACAATTTTCAATAAATATGACATTTTAACTGTTCCTGTTTTACTTATATTTTTATTAATAAAATTTTTTACATGTTTAAATTTTTTTAATTTACACATTTTTTTTTAAAGTTTGAAGCATCGTTTTCTGTTACTAATGAAAATGATGAGGTTATGCTTTTTATTTTGATTTAATAAAATTCCAAAAATTTATAACTTTAATTATATTCTTCTATCTGTTGTTTTAGATCAATTGACATACGAAAGGTATAAAAAATATCGCCCTCAACACCCAGGGCCTCTCTCAGAGAGGTCCTTCAATAAGTGGTGTTCTAATGGCGGTATGGATTAGTCCTCCTTCAAATGGAGGGGTCATTCATACCGGGGTGTTGGGAGACACCGAAGATCAAACAGCAACAAAAGAGTTATAAATAACTTTTATCAGTTATGATTATTTTTTTTTTTATATTGTAATTTTTTTTTGTTTAAGTTTGAAATTTTTTTTTGTTTTTAATTTAAATTTTTTTTTTGATAATATAATTTGTTGCATATTTGATTTGTTTTCTTCTTTTGTTATTAAAATTAAAACTAAACTTTAAAGTTAAAATTAAAATTAAAATACAGTTAAATTGATTCATCTAATTATCATAGTATAATGATGCTACATTCAATTGTTAAAAATAATATATTGCACTTGCTGCTTTTAAAATTTACTATAAACTAAGACTATATTTAGCTGTATAAATGCAATTAATTTATATCTCAATTTGATCTTTTATCTTAAATGTTTATAATTTAACCCCTTAAAGCATTTTATTTTGCTCTTAATTTAAATATTTTAAATATATTGTGATGTCTTCTAAATTAAACTAAAGCTTACTGAAAGCCAACATTAAATAACGTCATTAAACAACACCGACAAAAACTGCTGCATCATGACAGCAACTGAAGTACGATAACAGGTTACCAAAAGCAGGTAAATTGTTTCCTAGTCATTTTTTTTACTTTTTTATGTCTACGTTTTTTTATTCTTTTTTTATGCCTACTTATCTATTACAATTTTTATTTTAGGTTTGTCGTATGAAGCAATATAAAAGATCAAAGTTAATTAGTAAAGTAATTGTAAATTGTTAAATTTTTTTTTTAGAAGTTTTTGTACTCAGTTGCTTAGTTTTTTATAATAAACTTAGTTATTTTTAATAAATTTATTTAGTTAGGCGTATTTAACGATGTAAAGATAACAAATTTTCTTTTCTAAAGAAAAATTTAACCTGAGAGGGGATACCAAAAGTTAATAACTCCTGTATAGTATAATATAAGTTAACTTCATGATAATCTTAATGAATAATTAAGGTTTATGTTATAAAAAATATTACAAGAATTTAGTCGATATTTAAAAAGAATGGCGAAGTGTTATCATTTTGTGTTGAACTTAGAAATGTCAATAAAATTGGTTTTGCCTTACCTATGTCAGTTGTAAATTACTCCAATGTGTTAAATAATAATTGGTAAATTAATTTACCTCCTCAATTTTACCGAGAGATAAATTTGTTCAATTTATTGGCGTTTTTTTAAAAGGGTATTTAGTTAAGAATTCGCAACTTTAAATTGTGGAAAACAGCCACTATAAATTAATTATGTAACAGACCCACCATAACCCGTATGACGGATTACTTTTTGCTAAGTTAACTTTATTATAATCTTAATGGTTCATGATGTAAAAGTTTTTACCAGGATTTAGGTGATACTTTCGTCAAATAACCCTTACGGAAAATTCCCATGAAAAAAACCCATGAAAAAAACCCATGGAAAAACCATGGTTATTTGGAACACATTTTCATGGGAAACCCATAAGTTTTCCATGAGAAATCCATGAGTTTCCTATGGGATCCCCATGAGTTTTCAATGAAAACCCATGAGTTTTCCATAGAAAATCCATGAGCTTCCTATGGGAAACCCATGAGTTTTCCATGGAAAACCCGTGTTTCTCATGAAAAATTCCATGAGTTTTTCATGGAAAAGTGTTCTAAATACCATGGATATTCAATGAGATTTCCATCCATGGAAAACACCATGGAATTTTTATAAGTATTAGGAACAAAGACTCATGGATTTTTCATTGTAAAAAAGCATGAATTGTTTTCAAGTTTTTATCACACTATTATTATTGAGTTCTCTTAATCTATGGGATCGCTTTTTCCGAATAAAATTAATAAACAAAATAAAATTTAAATCTTGTTAAATCCTACAAATCTTTGAAAAATAATAACTATAATGCACCTAAAACATCAAAACTTTACTTCCCCACAATATTTAATGCATGCATATGTATAACATACTGAAAATAAATAAAACAAAAAATTACAAGTAATATAATACTATAAGTGATATACATAGTGAAAAACAATTGAAATATATCAAGAAAATTATAACAAAAAATATAAACAAAAAATATAACAGAAAATAAAACAATTTACATGTTTATTATTTTACATTAACTATTTGATAAAAATAGTATATATAAATTTGATAATAGCTTAAAGTTTTAACAAGTTAAAAAGAACCATTAATACAACATATTCAATCCAAAAAAACATCAAGCCCATTTATAAGTGCGACTGCATTGTGTCTGTAGAAACAGGTAGATGTTTAACAAAGTACCATTCACATTTTGATATTCATTATTTTTTCACCGTAGTTAGTCTCCATTTCACCAATTTAGACAATACATCATACAACTATTATATACATTCTAACTAGTTTTCTTTATTTACTGATTCATTTTACTAATAATTGTTATCTACTATAACTTACTTTATAATTAGGCATTATACACAATTATGAATGTGGCCAAATGTTAGGTAACATTTATATAGAAAAAAGTAGCAATGAATATATCATTATTTATAAATAACAATTATTAGATTTTTACCTCTTTATCGCCTAAGCTATCTGCATTATGTACAGGATCGTTTATATTTCTAGTCAAACATTCCTGCCTATAATGTAACTTAATTAAAATGATTTATTCAAACTAATACATATATAAATGTTACCTGCATGTTAGAAACATTTATATAGAACAAGGCTGCAATAAATATTATATTGTATATTTATTTTTGTAATTAAAAAAAAAACTTACTTCTTTTTCTGAGCTATCTGCATGATGTACAACATTTACAAACTTGTTTTCCTCACGTCCTTACCACCTTTAAATATATTATAAAGCACCGGACTTTTTAATGAACAGGTAAATAAATAAATTAAAAATTTACATTGCAAGTCAAACCTGCCTGCTAATAATGTAGTAATTTAAATGAAATGATAAGCTTAAAATGAAAAGATTTATACACATATATAAATTTTACCTGCGTGTTAATAACATTTATATAGAACAAGACAGCAACAAATATAGTATAACTTATAAATTGTAATTTTAATTAAAAACTTGCTTCTTTGTCTGAGCTGTCTTCATGATATGCAACGTTATTTATATTGTCAGTCAAACTTACCTGCTTATAATGCAGTAATTTAAATAAAATTATAAAGTTAAAATAAAAGAACTTATGCACACATCATTAAATTCAAAAATTATGATATTTTTACTTTACTATTTAAAACATAACAAGTTTATTAAATATGTAATTTATAAAGTATAGTAATGTAAAAGCATAATAAATATCAAAGTGTGTGCATAAATTAAATTATTTTAACTAAAGACGAGCACTTTACATTAGTTAAATATAAACAAATAAAAATAATTGTATTATAATAAATAATAGTGTATTATTTATAAACATTGCTTTTATATGCTTATATTTAACTACGAAGTAAAATCTTGTACATTAATTAAGTTCCTTTTTTGATACTTTTAAAACATTGAATCCCAGAGATTATGTTTATATCTTTTCTGGTTAATTTAAACTCAATTCACTATTTTATTTTCACAGCTTTTGACAATTTAACAGAACTACAAACAACTTAACAGAACTAAAACTGAATAGTACATTTATCATAAAAAACGTTTTTTAATACTTAATGAACATTTACCATACAATTAACTTCAAGCATTTTTATGTAATCTGAGGATATTATAAAAAAAAAAAAAAAAAAAAAAATATTATACTTGTTGTCTTTTGTACATTAGTTATCTAATCTTAATATCTTATCTTATCTTAGTTATCTAATCTTATCTGATATACTGCTTGTATATTAATTTTTTAGATAAGTTTGTTTAATATGTTATATAAGTTTTATAATAATAATTATATAAGTTTTAATGTACATTAGATTACACTATGTACATTAATACACTTGTTATTTAATGTAGATTAAAACTAAACGTTTATTTGTTGTTAACCAAATAATAATTATTTGGCAAATAATTTGCCAAGTAAGCATTAAAATTCAAATTGGTTTACTTGACATACTTTCTATACTATTGCAAATTATGCAAAGCTACTGGAAGCAGTTAAAATAAGTATATGCATAAATGATATAAAATTAAATATAATTAAAAATAATCCATTTTATAATGCATTATAATACGATAAATATACCTAGTTGCTTATGTCTGTATGTTTAGTTTGAATCATATAAATGTGATGTATTATAACAAACATATCATTTATAGTCTTATTAAACACAGAAAAACAGAAGAATGCGGTAAGTATTGTTTACTCAAGTTAAAAGTAATCGTTGTTGTACGAGCTATGACGCAATCTTTAAAAGCGCATTCGTAACAACCATGGCGCAGCATAAGCTATGAAAAAAAAAAAAAAAAAAATCATGGAAATTCCATGGGATTTCAATTTTCATCAAATTCACCCATGGAAATTCCTGTTTTTTATGGGAAAACCATGGTTTACTCATGGAATTCCATGGGTTTTCCATGGAATATTTCCGTAAGGGAAAGCATGATGAAGTGTTACTTTTTCGTGTCAGTAAATTAAAACGTATTGTGTTGAACTTAGGAAGGTCGTCTATTTCTTCTCAAAATGATTCACAATTGTTTCATAAAAATGATTCTGCCTTACACTGTTAAGACCTAAGTTAGTTGTAAATTACTCAAATAATGTTAAGTAGTGTTTGTTAAATTATTTTATCTCCTAATACTTTTTATGTTAATTTAACATATGGATTAACTTTTTCAAGCTGAAGGCGTTTTCAAGCTAAAGGCGTTTTTAAGCTGAAGGCGTTTTCAAGCTGAAGGCGTTTGAAAACGAAGGGTATTATTGAGGGTTTTGCTACATTAAATTGTGGAAAACAGCCACTATAAACTAATTATGTAACAGACTGACCAAAACCCGTATTACGGGTTGCTTTTTGCTAGTATTTATAAATGATTTACCAGAAAATTTTATTAATGAATGTTGTTTTTATACTGATGATAGTAAGATAATTACGCCTATTTTTTATCAAAATGATTATACAGTTGTTTCAAAATGGTATAAATAAACTTGACAAATGGTCAACAATATGGAAATTAGGATTAAATTTTAAAAAATGTAAAATTATGCACTATGGTTCAAATAATAACAAATATTCATCTTTTATAAACAATAACAATACATTAATGGAAATTAAAAAGTCAAAACTAGAAAAAGACTTTGGTGTTTATATATCAAGTGATTTAAAATGGGCCAAACAAGTAAAATATGCAGTTAGTAAAGCAAATAGTGTGCTCTCACTACTGCATAATACATTCAAGTACAAGGATAAAGATCTAATAAAAACACTGTATTGTATATATGTTACACAAATTTTAGAGTTTTCAATTCAAGCATGGAGCCCATATTATACAAAAGATATTAATGAACTAGAAAAAGTCCAACGAACAGCTACCAAAATGATACCGGATGATACAATGAACTCTATTTGCTTATCAGGCCCTGCAGCTAACAGTAGAGGAGAAAAACATCGAATGAAACCTGAATTGGTCAGAAATTGTTTGAAAAGGCAATATTTTTTTAGCAATAGAGTTGTTGATGGATGGAATAGTCTACCAGCCAAAGTTGTTCAATCTACTACAGTTAAAAGCTTCAAATTAAATTTTCAATCGCCGCCTAGAAGTAATAACAAACAAAATAAAAACCAAGAAAGTTTATTATTAACGTTTCATTATTTAGTAACTGAATTAACTGTTGAGAGTTGGCAACGAAATACATAACATTATGATTGGTAAGAGTGCGTTCATGTGGAACGCATTAAAACTCGTGCGTTAGTTAGAAAGATATTGTAGTGTGTTATGTTTGTTCATATAATACCTGTTGTAAATATGTACGTTATTATAATAAATCTTTAATACAAATAAAATAAGAGTTAGTTGATATATATTTAAAATATTGAACACAACAGTTGGCGATGAAGATCAAACTATGGCGAAAATAATTAATAATTTACCTGAAGTAGAACAGTTTATTATAAATCAAAGCGACACAATTAATTTAGACGAACAGTGGGAAACATGGAAAGAAAATTTTGAGTTATATCTAGTTGCAACTGGAGTCACGCAAGACGCACAAAAAAAGGCGTTACTTCTGCATCTAGCAGGGAACGATGTAAAAGAAATCTATAAAACCCTGCTAGGAGCTGACAACGATCAATATTTCAGTTCAAGAAAAAATATAACATACGAACGTTACGTTACGTCTTTACGAAGACCAAACAAAATGAAGGGGAAAGTAAAGTGAGTTTTATTAACAATTAAAAAAACAAGCGGAGTGTTGTGGCTTTCTAAATTTTACAGAGACAGTGAGAGATCAGATCATATCATCGTGTTATTCTTTAAAAATAAAACAAAAACTACTTAAAGATAGAGAAATAAATCTCGAGAAATGAATTGAGATTGGTCGAAACATGGAAGTGTTAGAACAATAGGCAAAAAAAATGTCGTATAAAAAAACAAATGTATGCTCAGAGAAAATCGACTTAGTAGATCATTTAGAAAAACAAACTTTTTTCAGAAGAAGAAAACAAACGACAAACATTAAATCGAGATTCAGTCGAAATGATAATATAGACAAGACAGAATTAGCAGCAACAATCCAAATTTAATAATCAAGAAATCATCAACAACCATCTTTCCATATGCTTTGAAGCCTTTAAAATTAATTGGTTGTTTCAAAGCTGAAGTTGAAGCTAATAACAAAATAACTACAAACAATATATATATCGTAGATAAAAATAATGTTGGAATTATAATGCGGATTGACACTGCTAAGGAGTTGAATATTTTAAAAATTGCAGAAAGTGTTAAGTTTGTGAATAATAAAGACAATTATATGAATTCAGTGGATAATAAGTCAGATGAAGCTGTACAGCATTCTATCGTGTGTAAAATTATTGAGGATAAAATCAAACCTCCAACAAATCAAAATGATAATAGTTTTGAGCATATTAATTCAAATTGTAAAGTCACTTTAAAATTTAAAAATAATTTGACAAAGTTAATTGCAAAATACAAAGACATTGTCAAAGGACATGGTAAATTAAAAAATTTTTAATGCAAACTTTATGTAGATAAAAACATACAACCAGTTGTGCAAAATTTGCGCCGTTATCCTTATCACCTTCGAAAAGACATTCGAGCAGAGTTAAAGCGACTTTAAGAAGCAGACATTATTGAAAAAGTTGAAGGACCACAAGAATGGATAAGTAATTTTGTAATTGTACCAAAAGAAAATAAGACAGTTAGTTATGTCTTGATGCTACAACCATAAACAAAGCAATTAAACGTGAAAGATACCCAATACCTACATTAGATTCGGTAATAGATGAAATGCATGGTTCAAAAATATTTGCCGAACTAGACATTAAGGAAGCCTATACTCAGCTAGAGTTGGATATCGAATAAAGAACAACTACAAATGTTCAAACAGATGAGGGAGTCTACCGACACAACAGATTAGTGTATGAGATCAACAATTCGTTCGAAATTTTTCAAAAAACTATGGAGCAAAGCTATGGTAGAATAGAGGGAGTAAAATTTATCAGTGGCGATATTATAATATACAAGGAAATTAGGTCTGAATCAAAACAAGGACATTAGGTCTGAAGTTAAATAATAAAAAAGTGTATTTTTTCTCAAGAGAAAAATAAAATGTTTTTGTATTGAAATATCTAAAAATGATATTAATCCTGATCCAAACAAAGTAGAAGCATCAAAAATGCAGGATCACCCAGAACGGTCAGTGAGCTTCGAGGTTTTCTTGCTTTTATGCGCATTTGTATCAAAATTTATTAAAGACTTTAGTGAAAAAAAAAACAGTGCTACGGAAACTATTAAAGAAAAATTCAAAATTTAAGTAGGAAAAAAAAAATTATGATGCTTTCAACATGCTTAAACCTAAGTTATCAAGTGAATCCGTTTTGGCTTTA
>NC_061168.1:10882772-10887772 GCF_022113875.1 Hydra vulgaris
AGCCATTATTGCTGTCTGCCAACTACCACTTGGTTTACATTAGTCCTATAATCTAATCTTTGGTAACATATAAATGAAAAATATTTTGCATTATTTTATTTATTTTAAATTTGTTTTAACATTGCTGTTTGCAGTCAAGATTTTGTTTATTTTGTTTTTATTTGTGATCTATGATCTTTGGTAACTAATAAGTAGATAAATACTAAATACAAATTCTTTGCTGGTATTAATAGTAATTACTAATTAGCTCTTGGGAATAGATACAAAAGTAAATATTTTAAAATTCAAGCCCAAAAATGAAAAATTTACAAACTTTAGGTCCCATGAGGCAGTTATATTTTCTGATAGAGCTGGATAGAGTGTTTGTTGATACAAATTTTAAATTCATTTAGGTTACAAGAGTCAGTTGCAGTTTGTGGGTGTGAATTCTATCAGTTGACTACTCTGTTAGGAAAGAATTAAGCCTAATAGAGATAGCTCGTATGTTGTTGGTGAGGTCTGAAACACTAAAGAACTCTTTGATGAGACGTTGAGTGTGTCCTTGAGTTATTTGGACAAATGGATTGCCAATTTGTGGGTTAAGCCAATAAGCATTTTCTAACTTATTATTAAAGTTATAATTGTAGATTAAATCACCTTGAATCCGTCTTTCATTTAGTGAGGTGGCGTGAAGAAATGATAATATGACTTAGCTGGATAGCGCTGGATAGACGGAATTGCTTTGGTGGCACAGTTTTGGACTTTTTCAAGTTTTTTGATGTTGCGTGCAGAAAGAGAATTCTATACAGGAACAGCATACTCGAGGTGAGGCCTGACAAGGATGTGTATAGTTTCTTCCTATCATTAAAATTTTTATAGATAAAAGATTTCTTTAGTTGACCAAGAACAGAGTTAGCTTTAAATGATATTATTTCAATGTGAGTATCCCATTTGAGGTTGATTGAGATGCAAATGCCAAGATTTCTTTCGTTGTGAGAGGAATCAAGAAGCTGCATCCCTTACTGACTCAAGATATATCATTGATGATTAGGATTTTAACTTTTGTTAATATGGTAAGGTAAAATTTTTGTTGTTAAGGTGTAAGCGCCAGGTTAGAGTCCAAGATGTGATGTGATTTATATCCTTCTGAAGCAAAGCTGGGCTCTCAGGTGTCAAGTTGGTGGAAATAACTTTGCTGTAGTTGGCATATAACTTCATCGGATTGCTAATAAGGTCTGTAATGTCATTGATTTATAAGATAATAAAAGATTTAAATAAAAATAAAATTTAAATAAAAGAGTTCCTAGAACAAATCCTTGTGGGATACCAATGGTGACTGGTAACCAATCAAAAGTAGTGGAACCGATGACAACTCGTTGTGTTCTGTTAGAAAGAAAAGAATTTATCCAAAATACCATATCTAGAAAGTTTGTGAAGCATAAGATTATGAGGAGGTCTGTCAAATGCTTTTTCATAATCTAGATATAAAGCATCTACACTACAGCCTCTTGCCATTGAGTATGAGATCTGATTGACAGTCTCCTATAAATTAGTAATGCATGATTTATTTGGCACCAACACGTGCTGATTTTGAGATAAAAGCTAATTAGCACATAGATACTCAATAAACCAATCTTTTACAATACACTCTAGGATTTTGCAGCAGACAGAAGTTAAAGAAATGGGTCTGTAGTTTGATGCATCAAGTTTGGATCCTTTTTTGTGAAGCAGTGTAATGTTAGCTTCCAGCCATGCTGCTGGGACTTGACCTTCAGATTGACAAATAGATTTTATAAATATATAAGTAATTGACAAATAGATTTTATAAAATATAAGTAATTGACACATTCAGAGATGAAGAACATTTGTTGAGAACATGTGGGTTAATACGCCTGTAGACTTATGCATTTTAAGTTTTGAGAGTTTTTAAGTTTTGAGACAAAAGTCTCATCAATCACAGAAAGTGTGCGTTTCTTGAATGGTGGCAGTGATTGACTTAAACTTGAAGAAGTAAAAACAGATAAAAAGAATTTGTTAAGGATTGTAGCTATATGGCTTTGATTGGTTGTAACTTTCATAAGACTCTTTCATAAATCTTAATTGATTTTCAAACAAAGTTTCATGTTTATGTATTGATATATAAGTTTTGGGATTGTCTTGGCTTTTTCTGATATAAATTTTTCATATTGCAGCTGTTGTTGTATTTTGTAGTGCCCAAACGCCAGTTTTTTATTGCAGAAATTAATTTTTTTGTGATCCAAGTTTTGCGTAAACTAGAATTATGCAATTTAATTGCTGGTATTTGAAGATTACATCCCTTAATATAGATGGATTGGAATGCTTCATAGCATTCTTTAATATTTAAATTTCTAAATTAATTAGCGAAGTTGACATCTTTAAAATACATATTTAGTTTATCAAAGTTACCATTTTAAAAATCTTGTCGATATGAAAAAAACATTTCTAGAAGGGTTTTAAGATGCAACAATAAAATTCCAAGTTAGAATTAAATGAGCTCGTCCTTTTTTGGTGTAGCCAAGTTGAGAATGTCATTTAAGAGAAAATATACATTGAGTAGACAGTTAAAATAACATCTAGAGTGCTAGATGGGCCTAATATAAGGTTCAATTAAAAAGTATTAAAATCAACATGCTGCCTTAAATGATTTAAGTCAAATATCTCAATAAATTCTTAAGCTATTGGATTTGTGGTGGTTGCAGTGTTGTTAGAACATGTCGTATGGTCAAGTTTAAAATCTCCTGTGATTAGAAGACCAGGGTACTGTTTTTTCCCTACTAAATTCAATGTGAAATTTATAGAGGCTTTAGTTTGGTTGTTTTCAAGGTCATTGCTGAAAGGTGGGCGGTATATACATTTTTTTTAATTATCTTCGCTTCCAACAAGGCTGCAAGCAACTACTAATTAGTGTTGGAAGTTACTGGAAGAAAAAAGATTAAGAATGTAGAGCAAGATAACGATTGACAGACGACTTTAAAGATTGCAAATTATATGAATCAGGAAAGCAAGACGAAGGAAGTGAATTCCAAAGAACTGATGTTCGAGGAAAAAAACTAGACGAATAAGAGTTTTTGGATCACTTAGGAACAGTAACAGAAAAAGGATGAGGCTTAATTGAATGACGAGTAACACGAGAATGAATTTTAGTAGATGGCACAAGAGACGCTAGCTCTTTCGAGCAGTGCCCATTATAGTATTTGTAGAAAAGAGAAAAAGAAGCAACATTACGACGATGTGACAGAGGTTGAAGGTTGGCTGCAAGAGCAGGTCTAACTATGTTTACAATGCGTTTTTGTACCTTTTCTAAAAGAGAATGGGCATCGTTAGAAGATCCGCCTCAGATATGGCAACAGTATTCAAGGCAAGGCCGGATTTGAGATTTATAGAGATAGAGAATAGAATCCAGAGTAAGAAAGTGACAAGCTCGATAAAGAGAAGCAACTTTAGCAGATGCTAATTTTGCAACAGATTTGATGTAAGGTTTCCAAGAAAGATCAGAAGTAAGAGTTAATCCTAGAAGATGAAGGGTAGGAGACTAGATGCCCCCAGCAAGCAATCAGAGGGAGTTGGCTTCCTATCGTGACAAGAATAAATTGTACTATCATCAGCAAACAATGCCACCTTAGATGTGAGAATATCTGAAAGATCGTTAATGTAAATTAAAAAGACTATAGGGCCAAGGATTAAACCTTGAGGAACTCCTGAGGTTACAGAATAAGAAGAAGAGTGCTGTCCATCAAGGACAACTTTTATACTACGATTGGAAAGGAAGGATTAAATAATCTTAAAGATGTTTCTAGATACACCGTAAGAAGAAAGCTTATAGAGAAGACCAGCATGCCAAACTTTATCAAACGCTTTAGAAATGTCAAGAGCAATGGCCTTAACCTCTCCACCTTTATCTAATGCGCGATAAAACCTATCGGTTATTACTGATAGCAAATCAGCCATAGAACGAAAAGATCGAAATCCATATTGATGATCAGAAAGTAGGTTATGAGATGCGAGATGAGAGATTAAGTGTTTGTTAATTAAAGATTCAAAAACCTTGCTTATGATAGGAAGAAGACTAATGGGACGGTAGTTAGACAAATCGGATCGCTCTCCAGAATTTTTTAAAAATAGGGAAAACAACAGGCTGGAAAACAAGACTCTGATAAGCACTTGTTAAATAGTTTTGAAAGGATAGATGACAATTCCGGAGAACACTTCTGCAAGACTATAACAGGTATGTTGTCCGGGCCGCAAGCTGTAGAAGAGTCTAAGCGGGAAATCACTTGAGATACAGAAGCTGGAGTGATACGAATGACGAGCAATGAATCAACCTGTTTGACGGCTATATCAGGTAGAACGTAACAAGTAGCATCAAGAGATGATATTGATGAAAAGTTCTTGGCAAACAATACTGCTTTGTCTTTAGGTGAGGTGACAAAGTCTGAACCATACAAAAGAGGTGGAATTACAGACTTGCCCTTATTATTGATACTATTAAAGGTTCTTCAGAAGTCAGGAGAGCCTAATTTTTGTGATGAAATACGAGACTTCATGATCTGAGAATAGCGGGCTTTGGCATTAGACAAAACCTTTTTACAATGGTTCCTAGCAGTAATAAACAGACGTCTGTTTTCTGGAGAACTGTTTTGCTGATAGACATGGAAGTAATAGTTTTGATTGGCAATTGCAGCAGCACAATGTGAGGAAAACCATGGAGAAGAGTGAGGCTTGACCTGAAATCGTCGAGAGTGAATAAAGGATTCCATGGCAGCCTGAATCCATGAAGTTATTTAAAAAGCACATTTGTCAACAGAGAGACGAAAGATATCTACCCTGGGGCCATCACGAAGAAAATCACGGAAAGAGTCCCAGTCAGCTTTAAGGTAGTTGTAAGAAGTACGATGATAGGGGGATTCTGATGGTAAAGAAGAATGAGATAATAGTTTTAGAGAGACCAAATCATGATCAGAAGCACCTAAGGGTGAGTGTGAAGAAACTGAGCACTGACT
>NC_061168.1:10892772-10907772 GCF_022113875.1 Hydra vulgaris
GCTCTAGTATATCTAGATTTATTATTAATTTACATAAAGCTATTAAAGCTTATTATTGTAATATATAATTATAATAAGTAAATAGTTTTTTTATTTATTAACTTATTTATAATTTTTTGTTTTAATTTTTGGGTCAATGCTGGAAAAATAAAACTAAAGAATATATAAATTCTGCCAGTAGCTCTGCTTTTAACATTAAGTATTTTAGAAGTAGAAAATGAAACCAGGAATAATTAAATAGAGAGACACTAACTTTAGAAGGGATTGTATATATGCTTTTCATAAGAAGTCAGTAGTGAAAGATAATTCAAGAAATAGTCACAGAAAATAATATTCAATATTTCACCAAATAGAGACAATTAGAGATAATCATTAGAAAGATTATAGATTAGAAACAACTCAAAACTTTCTGGGATCCCAGAGGTCAAGATAAGATCCCAGAGGTCAAGGATAAATTACTTACATGGATCCGAGTTTTCACCCTCTTTTAATCTATCAAGTTTAAAAAAATTGAAACTAAAGATAATAAGATTTAATAAAGCACTTGTTATATAGTTTATGGGGTAATAATGAGTAAGCTAAAAATAAGAGACGTTTAAGAGTTTATTTTTAAGAAAGTTGCTCTGGTGAAAAAATTTTTAAAAAATATTCAAAGTTTGAAATATTAACTGCACAATTAAGAAAAAATCATAGCGTAGCAACCATAGAATAAGGTGAGAATTTATATGACACTAATGAGAAGGAATCCAGGATATTATTTAGATAGCACAATTTTTTTGTAAAGAATCCCTGTCAGCTTCAAAGTAGTAGCAAGAAATCATATTGTATAAATCTTATTTACTTATACTTATTAGTTGAACCATAATGCATGCAATGTAATATGTTTTATGGCTTTGGTATTAGACAAAATCTTTTTACAATGGTTCCTAGCTGTAATAAACAGACGTCTGTTTTCTGGAGAATTGTTTTGTTGATAGATATGGAAGTAATTATTTTGATTGGCAATTGCAGCAGCACAATGTGAGGAAAACCATGAAGAAGAGTGAGGCTTGACCTGGAGTCGTCGAATGGGAATAAAGGATTCTATGAAAAGTTACTTCAAAGACAATAAATATTAGCGAGTGATAGGTTTAGAGAACTTGGTGATGACAATGGTTTTTTGTGTTTTATAGTTTTTGTTACTTTGTTATGTAAATTTGTTAAAGAATTTGACTCATAGATAGTACTCAGTATACTGTTTAATAGCCCAAGCATTTGCCTTATTACTATTAATAAACCTTAGGCGTAACAAAGGACTCCAAATGTGGCCTTGGCAATCCACACCAAAAGTAAAGACAAGGATGCTATCCATGCGCAACATGACACTTTTAATTTTTCAGCTAATGATGAAATCAACCTCTCTGGTAGCAAGACATATAGCAGTTTGTACTCTGTTACATGTTACCAGTAGCAGGATAACCTGACCTGACATTTAATAATAATAAATTTGATAGTAGGGTGAAGGTCATTCATAAATGTCTAAACCATTAGGAGTTCTTATCTGGAGACAAAAAAAATTAAAAAATTTCATCAAGAAAACATTTGTAAAATGTAATGGGGTACGGGGACTATTCAGTAATAATAGTGTCCTGACAGCAGAGAAGGTTAGTGTAAAGTGAATTTGAAACAAAGTTGATTAGTGACATGATGTTCACTGTACGCAAAGTTAAGTCTTATTGGAAGTAGGCAGTAGGTTGGTCATTCCATAGCATCTTTAATTTTGTTTTCATAATCATTTGTGTTAAGAATAACAATACTTATATCAGTTTTTTTTTTTATGGTGATAAATTTATTTGACTCCAGGTTTATCAAGGTTTTTTTCTGTGGTTTAGTGATGTTATAATTTAAAAAGTTAGGTTATAATTTAAAAAGTATTGATTATTTTATTTTAAAAAGTTGATTATTGTTGTAAACTTTATTATGTTTTATGCTTATTATATTTCTTTAGGTATGATAATGCAGCTTTTGAGTTGACCAAATTAGGAAAAACAAAGGATATGAAAGGTGTGTTTTTTATTCTTATCTTGTTATTTCAACATGGACTGCTTTGATACTCCTGATTTAATTAAATTGGTTTAAAAATGAACAATATACAATCAGCATATTTAACAATTGCTGATTAACAATTTTAATTAAACAACAATTAACTAAAGTTATTAGTTTTAAAATTAAAAATTAATTTTGAAAAACTAAACAAATTAATTAAACAATTAACAATTTAACTTTTATCATTGATTTTTATTTTTTATTTTTTGCTGTCTGTTTTTGTTAAACTTGATTTCATGAAAGTTGTGTTTTGCATGCACAAAGCAGTCCTCCTTTGTCTTAAAATAAGCTCTGTTCTATTTTCTTTGACTACTGTAAAGTCATTTAATAATTACTCTTAACACAAATAAATAAAAGTTCACCAAATTTTTTTGTTTATTATTTAATCAGACAAAATAGAAAGCTTAATTACATTCAATTTCTGTTATGTTTTGATATAGGACATTATTAATGTACATTTGTGGTAACTTGCAAATTTTATGTGATTTTTGCCATTTAGGAGATGTTATTAAGAATTGTAAAGATTTTTTAAAAAGTATAAAAAAAATATTGTGGTTGTTTATCAGTGCACAAAAATGAAAAAGCTCTTTTGAATGCTGTTTAATCTAGAAGTGGTAAATAACATTAAATTTGGAGAAAACCAACTAAAAGTAGAGTTTAACTAGTAAAGTAGAGGAAAATACATGTGCTGGCATAAAGAGGTTGTACAAATAATGCTAAAGTTGTGCAAAGAGAAATAGAGCATTACAGATATTAAACAGCAGGAAAAATAAACCTTTTTAAATCACAAGAAATATTAAATAAATTAAACAGTTATTTAGTATTTCTTGTTAAAATGTGATGGACGTGACAAGTATTTTACAAAAAAACAGAATTTCTTAAGTTGCATAAAGAAGTTTTTATGAGTTCGACAATGAGTAGAGCAGACTGATGACCTATGAGTAGTTTTTTAAAAATTAAACGTCTTAGTCCTTAAGTTAAACCTCCTGATCAGAAACTTCTACTATGGGTCGAGAACAAAGCCATAGTAGAAGTTTCTGATCATACAGACCATACAGACTTCTACTATGGGTTGAGAACAGCTCTATTTTCAACAAGCAAGTGCTTCATTTGTAACTACTGCAAAGAGAAACTTAATATTTTCACAAATCTCCATATCTGTATCTACCATAACTGTATTTACCAAACTTGGATAATCAACAAAGGTAAATTTGTCAAGAAAATTGAAATTAAAAAAAAAAATCTCTTATTTGGACTTAAATTAAAATAGTTAACTACTGTTGTCAATTGTCTATAGGATTGTAAAAACTTTGGAAAATAGATTACCAGTTCTAGTGACTGTCAAATATTTTAAAAAAATTTTCTGTGGCTCAAAAAAGCATTTAGCAAATGGCTAAAGTAGACATTAAAGAAGTTGATTGACTTAAATTTCATGACAATATCATTGGTATGTCTTTTGATACTACATGACTTATCCGAGGGGGTGGACCAGAATAAAAAGGGAATTCTAATTTGTAGTTAGTCATACTAATAAATTAATAATAAATATTTAAGAAGTTTTTTAGTTTACCAACAAGTGATTCAAAGCTTTCAAAACTTCCAATGTACGTGGGCCATGATAAAAACTCATATATGACTCTTATATTAAAAATTCCTGTTCAACAATCTCTAGAGAATGCATGGCAAAGGTTAACTGCATGCAACATGTCCAAAAAGATGGTCATGTCACCCAAAAGAAGATTACAAAGAGTTTATACAGTTCTCATTCATTTGCTTAGAAGGTAGTAATGAAAATGACAGTTTCAGAATTTTTTTTATAAGGTGGATTATAAAATTGATATATTCATTTAAAATAGTCTATTTTACTAAACATTTGAATATGCCTCAACACGAGTTAAATGAAATAAAACAGATAGCTGATTTTTCCAGTTTTATTTATATATGCTTTTGGCATGGGGTAATTGCAAGTTGATGGGCTCCAAAGTATGATCTTGAACTGGTACAGTCTCTGAACACTTACCTAGTGTAAAGATAAAGGTT
The DNA here is from genome assembly GCF_022113875.1 of Hydra vulgaris. Classification (NCBI taxonomy): domain Eukaryota; kingdom Metazoa; phylum Cnidaria; class Hydrozoa; order Anthoathecata; family Hydridae; genus Hydra; species Hydra vulgaris. The sequence continues at coordinate 10,896,898 of NC_061168.1, forward strand.
TATAAGCTATAGCAGTTTCTAAACATTAAGTAAGGCAGATTCTCATACAACAAAGCGTTTAGAAACTGGTACAAACTCTTTTACTATATACATATAAAGAGAGAGGATTTAGAAAATTAGAAAAGAGTCCTAGTCAGCTTTAGGGTAGCAGTTAGTAGTACAATAATAGGGTGAGTCCAAAAATGAAGTACAAAATGATAGACTTGATCAGAACCACTTAAGGGAGAAAAAGGACAAACTGAACACAAGCTAGGATCAGAGACGACATAAATCAAGAATTGAAGGTAAAGGATCAGGGTAGTCAGAAAAAAGAGTCGCAAAGTTAACTGAGTGAAAAATTGAGAAATGTAGAAGTTTTAGGCTTTAGTGCCAGCATGGTTAGTGGCAATAGAGCCTAGTCGTTCAATTTAATAAGCATTAAAGTCATTAATAATAATAATATTGACAGAGGGGTAAAGAAAGAAAGTATGATCTATTTGAACAGAAAATAAATGACTATTGAAGTCTTTGTGAATCAAATAATAGTACCTATCAACACTAAGATCAGAAGAAGGAATAGCGGAATTTATATTAGTCTCACTAAGATCAAGCAAGTCTGGTAAATTTTGTGAGAGGTAAGATTCAACTGATGAAAGGTTGCTTCACAGACCACAAATATCAGTAAAAGATATATCAAAATAGTTGAGTGGTGGGGATGGTTTTTTATGTTTAATGTTTTGATTTAATTTTGGAATAATTTAAGTTTAAAGAGAACTTGACTCATTTAAAGATAGAACATGGCCTCCCAAGCAATAAGATATGCAATCTTCTCACTCCTGTTAAATAATCCAAAGTCATAACATAGGGCTCCTTATATGGCCTTGACAATACATACCAAAAGCATTAACAGGGACACCATCCTTCCACAACATGGCACTTTTAATGCTCTGGTATTTCGCAGCTATTGATGGAATCAACCTTTCTGAGAGCTACTGCATAGTACCAGGGTGGTCATGATAATCCGGAACCTGATCTGACCTGGAGTAATTAAAAGGAGCTACCTCCTGCAAGCATCACCATTTGGAGAAATATTACACCTAACCAATATATCAAATGATATGTTTCATTGCAAGTTTTATTTGTGATTTTTTTGTTATTGTTATTTTTGGTTTACTTTGCCAGCTAATTTATTTTACCGAAAGTATTGTTAATTCTTTTAATATAAAAATGTTATTAACTTACTTTTAAGTATACTTTTTAATTAGATGCAAAGCTTTTTGTAACTTTCCTAACTTATGATAAACAGTAAAATTGTAAATAAAGAGTTTTTGAATAATAAGTATAAATTAAAAAAATAGTTTGAATAACGTATTGAATAATCTTAACTAGAGACTGATGTCTATTAAAAATTGAAAAAAAAAAAGTTTTTTAAACTTTTGAATGATTGGTATTGATTGTTATTGCAATGCTTTTTTTTTCACATATATATATATATATATATACAACTATTTATATTTAGTTAACCTGGCAGTTTATCCCAATATTTTGCAAAGTTTTCCTAATTTATCGCAAAGTCAAAGGTGAGGGTTTGAATTTTTTGCAATGTTTATTTATGTTAAATTTTGTGCCATGTTTCATGTGTATTAACTTTTATTTTATATATATATATATATATATATATATATATATATATATATATATATATATATATATATATATATATATATATATATATATATATATATATATATATATATATATATATATATAATAATAATAAAATAATTTTAAATCATTATTATTATTGTTATTATTATTGCTATTATAATTATTATTACTATATACATATATATATATATATATATATATATATATATATATATATATATATATATATATATATATATATATATATATATATATATATATATATATATATATGTATATAGTAATAATAATTATAATAGCAATAATAATAACAATAATAATAATGATTTAAAATTATTTTATTAATAATTTTTTTTAAGAAAATAGTTTAATAAGTGTATAAAAGTGTTCATACATTTACTGATAAAACTGTTGGCACAACAGAGTGCACATAGTGACTGTTATATGCATTAACTAACATAAGCATAGATGTAATGAAGTGCACATGCACTGACTTAGTATTTTGGTATGGACAGGCTTTTAATTTAAAAAATTTCTGTTTTTTTTAAATAAGACATTCATAAAAGTGTCAATTAATATATATTATATATTTATGTAGGTATTTAGTTTATGTAAATAAATGTTAATCAACATTTTTATGCTGCACATTACTTTTTGCATAGGGAAAAAATGAAAATGAGTCAACAGATTCGTCAAATAAGTGCAGCTATAAAATTACATTTTTTTTTCAAGTTAATAAGTTTTCTTTTCTGTTAACTATGTCATTTTTTAAACTGAATTTTTTTTATCTCAGCCAAGTACATCAGAAATACTTTAATGCATTTTAGGAATGCATTAAAGTATTTCTGATGGCCCAGGATTAGCTTTTTAAAGAGGTTTGAAATTCTTCAGTATAATTGCTAAGGGTGTTGCTAACTATCAATAACATTTAGATAAATTGAAATAACTACAAAAATATTTCTTGTTCAGACAGTTTATAGACAAATTTGGATTCTATGATCAAATATTAGATGTACCCTCTAATTTTTTATGTTGTTGTTTCGCTTACAGCTTTCTCTTTTGCTAAATTTCACTAATAACAACAAAAAAGATCAAAACAAAAAAGATCTAAAGTTTTCCCTTGCAGTTTGTCCTTAAGAAACTACAAATGCCAAACGGCATATGTAGTTTCTTGAGGACAAACTGAACCTGAAAAAAAAAGGACAGACAAAACCTGCAAATTAACAAAAATGGACCAAGAACTACATTACCAGAGATCTCTCTCTGATAAACATAATAATCATAATAATAAACACAAAAAGCATAGATCGCCACATGGAAAATAGCAACAAATCGAGTATAATCTTAGAATTTGATAAAATAACGAATTTATTTCCAAGATTTAAAATGGCAACAGATATGCTGACTAGAAAAAGTTTGGAAGTAGAATGGTTTTAAAACTAGTAATAGAAGTTGAAGCAGCAACTAAAGTTAAAAATAATATGAACAAGGACAAGTTAGACATATTAAGAAAAACGAAAGACATCAAAAAGTATAAGCATGAAAAACAAATTAAGAGACAGCATTTAACCAAGGATGTGAATCATTGCAAAAAACTTCAATGTAAAGAAGAATGATATCTAAGGAAACTGGTATCTAAAATGGTATTTAAAAATAAAATAAATATTGTGTAAATCTCTAGAAAGTGGGTTACTATCCAGTACTCTCGAGTCCTTAATAGAAGGGGTTGAATGTTTATTAACTTTGAGAAAATTTACCCATCTACCCTAAGCTTATTGAGATCCTTGCACCCCCTCCCCCCTTCCCCGTTTATTAATTTTTACTTTTTATCAACACAAATTTATCTTCAAATTAAAAAAAAATAATCTGAAAATCTGCCTTAAAAATAAGAAAATAGTTATTTTAGTCACCGATAAAGATAAAAACTTTCAGTATAAACAGACTTTAAAAATCATTGACCTAGTAAATTTTGATTTGTCAAAAATGAGCTTTTGGTTTATTTCTCACCAAAGTATTAAACTCCCTGTTTATTAGATTTTAGAAAAATTCTCACCTTCCCCTCCTTTTAATAAAACCCCATTAATAAAAGGAAGGGGTTGGATGATTTTCATAATAAACATGTAGAAACAGTACAGACAATGAAGACAGCGCACAAACTTCTCAATTATTTTTGTAATTATTAATAGATAAATTTGGACCAGTTCATAAAATACCTACAAAAAATAATGATCAAGAAGAGGGACTAAAGAAACTAAAAAAGTTGCAAAAAATATTTTGAAAAAAATCTATTAAAGCTTCTAATCTAAACATTAAATAAATATGAAAAGTTTTTGCAAAATAAATATGATCAGCTTTTGATATTATTAACGGCTATGTTTCATCAAATTATTGCCACACTAACATCTTAAATAAAATGATAAATGAAAACTTTATTTAAATGCATTTAAGCTATAAGGTATATATACCATTTAAGTTAATAAGGTATAATGCATGTGTAGACTTTAACAACGTTTGGAACATTTGACTAAAAACTACCATCTGTTGTTCACTAGTGATGATTTTATCTTCTTAAAAATATTTTTTTTAATTAATGTCCTATAGACTGGAATTCTAATAGTTATTAATAAAAATAATTAAAATAAATAATAAAAATAATTATTTTTAAAATGACAATGATTTTCTAATATATTAATAAGACCTTATGTTGCATCCCATTATTATTATTATTGTTTTTTTGAATTTGACTTTGAATTTGAAAGTTGTCTACTTACACATTTAATAACTTTAAAAATTTAAATCGTTTGTTTGCATATTAGTTTTATAAATAATGATATTTTGACACTAAAACAGTATTTTTCCCTCAGCCATTATAGTTGTTTATTTTCTGTAATTGCACCAACATAGTAATAGTAATGTTTAGTGGTTTCTGATTGGCTAATAGTTGCTGTCTATAGGACTTGGCTTTAAAAGCCTAAATATTAAAACAATGGTTAAATATTAAAATAATGATGTTTTTACATATAACAGCGATTACAACAGTGTTTTTATATTATAACTTTGTACTTTTTCTCTTAAGTTCTAATTCTGTTAGAAATAGTTAAATAATGTTAGAACTAGTTCTGAATAAAAAAACAAACAAACCATGTTTTGCTAAAAATTAAACCATGTTTAGAAACAAACCATGTTTTGCTAAAAATCACAACGAGTTTTCAAAATAATTTCTCTTTTGTGTTTGAAGAAAAAAACAATATAACTTAAATTGTTATATTATCAACTTAAAACGAATAACATTAAATTATAATGCAATAAAGCTAGTCTAATGGAAGGGAATGTTTTGAAATCCTTATCAAAAAGTACTTTTAGGAAAACTACTCTTTAAAAACAATTTAAAAAATTTGTATAAAAATAGAAATTTTTTAAATTGTTTTTGTTTGATATTGAACAATGTTAATTCAGTTTAAACAAATTTAAAATTTAAAAACTTTGATGCTGAACAATGCTGATTGTAAAGATGTTGGAGATAATAAAAAAATGATGAAATTATATATATATATATATATATATATATATATATATATATATATATATATATATATATATATATATATATATATATATATATATATATATATATATATATATATATTATATATATATATATATATATATATATATATATATATATATATATATATATATATATATTATATATAATTTATTTACATTTTTTTATTATCTCCAACATCTTTACAATCAGCATTGTTCAGCATCAAAGTTATTAAATTTTAATATATATAATAATATATATATATATATATATATAATAATAATAATAATATATATACATATATATATATATATATATATATATATATATATATATATATATATATATATATATATATATATATATATATATATATGAATATATATATGTGTGTGTATATATATATATACATACATATATATATATATATATATATATATATATATATATATATATATATATATATATACATATATATATATATATATATATATAAATATATATATATATATATATATATATATATATATATATATATATATATATATATATATATATATATATATATATATATATATATATATATACACACATATAAGAATATGGGTATTCTTGTTTTCAAACTCCAATGAATTAAGCTGAATCGCTGTAATTTTTAAAATATTTTATTTAATACTTTTTTATATATTTAATAAATTTGTATAGTAGGCAAACAACTTTAAAGTTAAATATTATACAGATTATAGAGTTTAGAATTTTATTCTTCTGCATCTATATCTAATTCTAGATTTTTGTCAACTTTGTCAAAATTTAAATACAATTCATCTAAGTCATTAATTTCAACTGGTTCCATACCAGATGATTTTTCGATATCATCGCTATAAACTGTTAACAAATTTTTGCCTTTTTTAAGTAGGCACAATATTTTCTTATTTTTCAATCTTTTAGTTAATGAGGTTGAACTAATTAGGGGATCAGAAGTATGTATTGCTCGAATGAAAATAAGTTTTTTTCTTTGAATTTTTTCCTCAAACGGTGTTCCCGATCAAATTTATAAGTTCTCTATTAAAGTTCAGCTGCTTCTCCCATTAAATCATGCGAAACTGGGGAATTAATGATAATTTCCTTGGCATGTGCTTAATACTTTGTGAATGGAAGCTGGGGCTTGAACCAATCGTATGTCTCTAACAATTTTTTTGTATGTATGATTGCAGTATTTATCATTATTTTTCCGGGTCAGTTGGGTCTTTGCAATTGATTGTAAATAGAATGTTATGTAATCTGATAGTAATTTCTTTATTAATTTCTAAAATTTTGCTGAATGATAGAGGCTGAATGATAAAAGCTTGTCAACATAAATTTCTGGTATTACTAATTCCTGATCCGCCAATATCTGTATCATCTATACCAATATCTAATTCCTGATCCGCCAATAGGTTCATCAACTCTCAAACCATATTCTTCAAACATCCTATCATGAATAATTTTTTTTAAATAAATATTTATCTTTTACAACCTTTTTTACTTTCCAAGTTTTGATTTCAATTCTGTATGAAATATGTAAATTCAACATATACCTAGTTTTCCTCTCAAGAAAAACACAAAAACAAATTCACTAGAGTTGTTCGAGCCTTAAAGTAGTATTTTTTAGTTTTAGTTATGAATGAAAAAATAAATTGCTTTTTATGAAAGAATTTTTTTATTTGTTTAAGAAAACATCAATCTTTTAAAATTATTTAGCACTCAAGATCGCAGCTATAATTTTTAGGGTAGTTGGTAGACACTTTAGACTGAAAAATATCAAAATATGGAAAAGATACAAATTGGAACAATTTTTAAATTCTTCATCAAATTGAAGTTTAGTAACTTTGTGATAATTTTTCAATTTTTCAATGAAATCCACTCATATCAGTTCAGCGTTCATGTATACGAGCCATTAAAGGTGTACGCATTTCCTTTTTTGTATCATTGTCAGCATCTTTTAATTTTGTAAGCATAAAATTAACAGCAATGTCAGCTGTAAACAGGTTAGAATCTCGGCGACAAAGTGCTTCAACCGTTGCTTTAAAGGAACTAAAGTTGTGATAATGCCTAATAATATTGTCAAATTATCATGCGACAGAGCTATAGAATAGCCCAGTAAATCTTTCTCGATAACCTCATTCTCGGATGAATCACTGTCAAAAAATTCATTTTTAAATTTCGGCTGATTTGCATCAAATTTTTTTTTTTTATAAAAACATCAATTACAGCAAGTTGTATGCCGTGGGCAAAACATAATTGTTGATTTGCAGCCAGCAACCTTCCAACTTTTTTCATAACTCTAGCTCCCTCGGTCATTATAGCTACAATGTCGCCGTGTAGATCAAGACAATGGTCTCTAAGTTTTTTTTCTAATAGTTCAATGCACTTTTCTGCTGGCACTCTTAAGCGCTTTAATTTGCTGAATTAATCGTAACTTTACATAACTACATAAAAACGTTGGTAGATTTCTGAATCCCATAGCAGTTAGAGCGGCACGTAAATCTATTGAAGAACAAATCACATTAAATGAAAGTCCGTCGGACGCCGTTAGACGAGCAAGTGTAACGTGAAGTGTTTTATTTTCCTTATCAAAAATCAAAAAGTGTTAGTGGTTAGGATTTCTTTTTTGGTGGTTTATTTGATGTGCTTTCTCCGTTAATATTAGGTTGGGTTGGATTTTCGACCTTCACATTATGGACCAACAACATGTGTATATGAAGACCTTTTTTTAAACCACCACAGATTTTTTAAATCTTCTTGCAGTTTGACAATTTACACATAGCTATTTGCCCTTTCTCTTCTTGTAGAAAATATTTCTAAACAGCTGATTTACTTTTAATTTTAAAATCCACATTACGCCATGCTTATTTAAGTTTTAATTTTAAGAGTAAACCTTGTGAGAAACGCGCGTTTTTTTTTAAGTTAAAAAAAAAATATTTTGCAGAATTACTGAACAGAATAACTGAAAATAGAATTATTTTCGGCGATATTATACTAAATAAAAATTATTATATTAATGCGCATAAATTGATATTATTTTTATATATTTTTTGATTTCCCCTTTGTTTTTGCTCGATCGTATAGGGAATCCGGATTTCGGGTTTATAAAAAAGGCCGGGATTTCGGGATCCCGGTATTGCAAACCGTATCTGTATAATACAAAAATAATAATTAATAAAACCTTGCATCTTAAGAATCAAAAATGAAATAAAAACCTAACTCTAAGAAGATACTACCAATAAGTTTGTCACAAAGTTTTTTAAATTGGAAAGTTCTTAGTGAGGGTATTAGTATAACAAAATCCACTATCAAACGTTGTTTTTGAGGTAAATCACTTTTTTAATTTTTGACTATGTGATTTCCCACTGTGCTATGGTCTGGAGGTGGGTCAGATGGATCTAATCTTTAGTTAAAACAAAACTTTTTCTCAAAAAGCTATCAACAAATGATTTAAAGTTTGATAGTTTTGAAATATGCAAATGGACTGCTTTCTAAGTCAAAATTTCATGGGATAAGTACAAAATCTTAGTGTACCTTCAGGATACCCGTGTTAAGTTAACAATACATGCCGCTTTTAAATGTTGCAGCAAAACTGTTTTGGTTTAAACTTATGTTTATTAAAAATGCTTTAATATTATTTGTTGAATGTATTCTTTTTTATTATCTTATAACTTCCTTAACAGATAATTTTTTTTTTTACAGCTCAAGACAAACGTACAATAAAACTGGTTCATATCGCTGGGATGAAAAAAGATCATTTCATCAACGTGATGATACATCATACCATCAACTCAATGATGTAAAAAAAAAATGGTTATTTAAGGATAAAATAGAGTTGACTAAAATTTTTAAAGTAAATGATATAATATTGAATTCAAATGGCTGTGTGGACAATTTTGTATTTGTTGGATCGTATAACTGGGCTCGACAGAGCACACCGGATAATCCAGTAATTATAGTACCAGGTAAACCCAAATATTTTAAAGAAAATCTAGTTAATCAAAAACTTAAAGCGAGTGATATTCAACGTGTCTGCGATGAAAGTAAATATTATATGAATAAGCATCCAATGGAACCTATGTTTCAAGCTGTTTTACTGTGTACTCCAGAATACGATTTTAGCTCGGTCGATTTGATAACTGATCGTATCAACTTACGTAAATTATTCGAGTTTGTTGAAGACAACTCACAAGGTTCATTTCGAATCGATATTCAAATAAATAAAAATGATACGTTAATATTTATTCGCAACGATGAGAACGTTATTCTACCATGTAAAGACTATAGCGATGATTTTAAAAATAAATTTACAGAAAATTGGTCACCTGAAGCCGGAAGTTATTGGAAGGTTGTCACTTATATGTTAGGTAATATACGTGTTATGTGTCAAGCTCAAGTAGATTGCGTTGAAAAAAGTAGTTCAGTTCACGCAGAGACACTGCCAAAAAAAAATGAACCGATTGCATTTAATAAAAACTCTAGTTTAATGCTGATTGAAAGTGGAGATTTTAACGGTCAAAAATATGAAAAATATGTTGAATTAACAACAAAAAGTATTTACAAGGGTAGTTACGAATTCCCTCAATATAAATGGAGTCACTTATTGTTTTTTAACATAAAAAATATGGTTTTTGGTTGGCATGAGAGGGGGGTTTTAAAAAAAATTGAAAAGATTTCTTTTGAGGAAGTGTGTGAAAGGTGTGGTCGTAAAAAAGAGGAATATCAACAATCTTTAGGGAAGTTATGTTCTTTGATAACGTCGATAAAAGAAAAAATTAAAAGTTGTGCGGAACAAAATAGAAATTTTGCTGTTGTCTTTGACATTGATAACGATAAACATTCGCTGGAGCTATTTACGGTTTGTAACGATTCTGATGTTCTGCCCCCTGCTTTAGAGATGAGAGTTTTCAAATAAATCTTTTTTTTGCTAGCAGTTATTTTGTTTATGTTAAATATGTTTTTATATTATAGATTATTTACAATAAAGATTATTTTAATTTATAAACTTATAAATTTGGTTTATCAACAATAAATTATAACATTACAATATATATCCGATATTTCAAAATAAATAAGGCGTATTAACTTTTAAAAAGTAAGAACTCCTGGGGTAAATGTTATAAAACTTTTTATCGGCGTAAAATGCAACCGGCGGAATTTTTACTCTGGAATTTTTACAGCCGTAAATTTAGAGACAAAATATTTTTTGATTCAATATTATAAAACTTTTACCGGCGTAAAATTTTGTAGATATCTGTGCTCTGAATTTATTTTTGGAAATCTACTGTCCGAATCAATAACTTAAAAGGTTGTCAAAAACTAAATGCTTTTGAGTTGAAAACATCAAAACAAAAATTAACAGTTTCTTATGGATTTGGACTTAGACTGTTCTGATTATGATGAAGAATATTTTGTTGCTTTAGAATATTTGGCAAATCAGAGACAACCACGAGAAGTAAATCTGTTCAAACAGTATTTAAATTGTTAAGAATTTAATTTAAAAGTAAAAAAATCGAATTGTCATTAAATTTTTACTCTACCCTATAACAAAATTTGTATAGCTTTTCTATAAGAATAACTTATACTATTTTCTATATAGAGATTTCTTTAGACCAGAGTTGTTAGTTTTTGGCCTTGACCTTGCCTTAAGACCAAAA
>NC_061168.1:10912772-10980272 GCF_022113875.1 Hydra vulgaris
TTAAATATTAACTATATAAGACTAATTAGTTTGTATTTAGAACTAAAAGTTTGTCTAACAGCAAACCTATAACCATAATACTTGGACAAAGTAACACGATGTAAAATTTGCCCATAAATCCTAAAACAGAAATGGCAATTATTTGTGGAATGAAGTGTTTTGGCTGTGAAGGAAGCTAAAGATAAAAAGGAAGTATAACACCTACCCTGATATCTTTTATTTCTACCGCAAATTACTTCAGCTCACCTAGGCTCATCTCTTTCATTTCAACAACAATTTACCTCAGCTAGCCTAAGCTCATCTCTTTTACTTTGGCGACGATTAAATTCATTTTGTCTAGCCTGGTTTCTTTAATTTCAACGAAGCCTTATAATTTTACTTTTTTATTTATCAGGCATCAAAGTGTGTAAAAATGATGCTTAGTTTATTAAATTTTGTTTTTTTATTTCAAGATTGAACTTTTAGTTTTCTTTCTTAACTTATTTTTTATAAAGTGTAAGCAAATAAATCAGAGTGTAATATAATAATCTAAATATATTCTACCATATATAGCAATGTGTTAGGATAACATACTCTTATTAAGAACTTAAACTAAAGTTATAAATAAATTGATATAATCTTTTTAACTGAGTATTGTTATATATTTAAGGTATTTGTTATTATTTATTGACAAAATGAAATGAATAAATGTAATCATCAAAAGGATAAAATGTAGCGTAACGAGGGGCAAAATGAGACACTTAAGCATTAATTTATCTAATACGGCCCGTCTAACAACTTTTGAAAAAATAACTTGATAATATTCGAATCTACTTGAAGCTTACAAAATATGAGTTGAAAAACTGCAATGATTTGGTCACAAAAGATCATTTATTGTCAGCACCTATTCTGTCTCATTTTGCCCCTCTATGCGAGGCAAAATGAGACAGATTTTTTTTAGTAATTTAAATAAATAAAATTAAACAAAACAGATTTATAAGAGGATTAGCAAGAAATACATTTATAATATATTATAGCTATAATCAAACTGTCACAAGTCACATAAATCACATATTGTTTGACCAGTATTTTGAAACGAACAACAATCAAAATGAGCCCAGGTTGTGCATTTTGAACATTGACCGCACTTCTCCCCTTTTGCAGCCTTACACCATAAACCATAACAAACATAATATTCCCATTCTTTAAAACATAAAATTTTAACTTTTCTCAATGCACTTTTTTTTTTCTATTTTGTGTTCTTTCAACTTTTCTAATTTTTCAGATGATTTAAATAGTAATTTTCTGTAATGTGATGTTGTTATTATCTGTGATTCTTCTCCCTTTTTTGGTGGTAAAATGATCTTTGGAATTGGTACCATATTAGAAAAGCATGGTGTTATATTAAAATCAATATTTTATTTTAATTATATCTGGACAAAATGGACAAATTCCAGATGCACGAAAGCCAGAACAGGCAATTTCTACAGATGCAGTTGTATTATTATTTGGAAAATATACCTTCAAGATGATCAGTTGTTACTTTTCTTCGAAAATGCTTACCCAACCACGATCCTCATTCTACATTATAAAAAGTTTTTAACAGTTTAAAAAAGCTTCGATCAAGTGGCTGCAACTTATGAGAAGTATGAGGTCATAAGGTTATAATAATAATCCAATTTCTTTTGCGAAATCAAACAAGTTACTGTTTTTTGTGTGAGTTTTGTGCCCATCTAAAATTAAAAGAATTTTTTTCTCTATAGAAGCTCTAGTGTACTTAGTAAAGCGTTTTATATACTCCAGGAATAGATCAGTTGTATTCCATCCATTTTTAGAGCACCCTCCAATTGTTCCATTGGGAGCATGGTTACAATTAGTTCTAATTTCATTCGCTTTCTCTTAAAAATCATCACTGGTTGAACAAATAGTCCAGAAACATTCATAGCACAAACAACGGTTGTTGTTACACCTCGTTCACCACTTGTTACAGAAGAAATACAATGTTTCCCTTTTTTTATTATAACTTTAACAGATTTATGTACAGTTGTAATGCCTGATTCATCGCAGTTAAAAATTTGATGAGCTTCAAACTTATATTTTTTATAACAATTTCTATATTATTAAAATAAAACGGTTTAAACCATAAGTACAATTTAAAGATAACCCTTGAGGCTTTCTTATTAAAAGGTCTGGATGTCTCTTCAAAAATCCATTTACAAAATCTCTTCCTTCAACACCATTATATTTATTAAATGGATGAACTATGTTATACTTTTCTACGTACTGGAAGAAAATTTGTTAAATGTCACTTATCGACAATCCATAATAAACTGAATCCAATTCTTTAATGTGGCAATACTTTTTTAAATGAACCTAGTGTTCTTTTATGAATATTACAAGATTCTAAATTCTTTAATTTTCTTTGAATCCTTCTATGTAAAGCATCTTTATTTACACTAAATCTTAAAGCTGCTTTTCTCAGTGACATTTCCTTTAATTTTACCAATAACATGCTCTGCTCTGAAAAATTGTCACGATCAGTTTTTCTTTTATAGTTTCTAACTATGTTTCACTTTCTATATATATATATATATATATATATATATATATATATATATATATATATATATATATATATATATATATATATATATATATATATATATATATATATATATATATATATATATATATGTATATATATATATATATATATATATATTTATATACATATATATATATATATATATATATATATATATATATATATATATATATATATATATATATATATATATATATATATATATATATATATATATATATATATATACTAACTTCATGAATTATTAAACCATACATGCATATATTAAACTTAAGTATTTAAAGTACACATAGCATTTATAGTACTTTGTTTATAGTTTACTTCAATAACCTATATGCTATAATCTACTCAGTATATATTTTATATACTACTTACTTTATTACATTACAATTACATATACAATACAGTAAGATTATAAATTACAAGCATAGTAAATATAAACATCAAGCTATTTTTTGCTTTAATTTGATTAAATATTTTTTATATTTAAATATAAGTTAACAAAATATACAACATAATTTTTTATTAGATAACAACTAAACATTTCAATTAATAAAATAAAAAGTAAATTAATACAGTATAATAAATTTAAATCTACAGCATGTAAATAATATTATTTTCTATGTTTTTCGTTTCAATGTACAACATTAAACAAAAATAATATTAGATATCGGCAAACAGAATGTCTCGTTTTGCCCCCCTTCATGTTGGCATCGAATCGCCTAATTTCGAGACTATTTTATTGAAGAATTAAAATACTAAAGAATGGAAATGGTAGAAAAATACCTAAAGATTCTAATAAAAAAAAAACTTTAAATATAAAAAAGCTTTTCCACTCAGTGCGATCAAAAAAGGCTATGAAAAAATATAATAACTACACTTAAAAATTCGTAATTTTCGCGAAGCCGAGGGATGAAATGATTCCCTTCTACTCAATTTTTTTATTTCAAAATGACTCAATATATTTTTTTTGACACAAAATAGTTTTAGAACACAGCTGCACTTTTAAAAATCAACAAATAATTTGTAAGGCTAGCATCACGATAAACGCAAACTGTCTCATATAGCCACTCTGTCTCATTTTGCCCCGCGTTACCTTGATCATCCATCACAAAAAACCCTTTCATTACTTTGAAACGCATTTAATGCAAGATTTGTAATAAATAAGTAAATACAAATCTAATAAAAGAAAACCATTATAAACAATTGCATATTTGCTTCAAGTGAAGAAACTTGGAAAGATTGAAACTTCTTTAACTATTTTAATTTTTTTTAGATATTTAATATTCTAAAGAAAAAAGGTCAACAATTTAATGCAATTAAATGTGCTAAAATTCAGCCACGCTTTTTGAAGTTCGCATTTTGAGAAGTAGGTAGTGTTGTGTTTTGTTGCTTTACTTTTTAAAATTCTGTAACATAGATACTTTTTAAAAACTTGAATAGTTTCTTTTGATTACTATTACGTTTTTTATAAGTTGTTTTATTGACATATAAAACTTTGTTACACTTTGTGCATCTAGCAAATATCGAATATATGACAAAAAATAAATTTTTTTTAAACTTAAGTTTACAGTTTTTTTATAATTTGGTCAAACCTCATTAAAAAAAAACGCTGTCAGTCTATTCGGGGGCACTCCTTTGTAGCCTATTTTCCTGAATCTGAAATTATTTGCGGAAAAAGAGAGGAGGAGGTAAAGGAGGGTGAAAAAAAAATAAAATTTCTTACTTTATTAAAAAGTTATAAAGTTTTTTAAAAGTTTTTTAACAAACTTTCTATTAATGCTATATATTACTTTTTAGTTATCTATATTACAAATAATATACAATGATTTATATTACAATTAATTTTTTCCTAATTTTTAAATTGTCTAATGGGCTATATCCCAAGTAGCAAATAATATTGGCGTAATATTGGCACAGTATTGGGTATCTTGGCTAATTTTGGCCAAGAT
This sequence comes from Hydra vulgaris, assembly GCF_022113875.1. Classification (NCBI taxonomy): domain Eukaryota; kingdom Metazoa; phylum Cnidaria; class Hydrozoa; order Anthoathecata; family Hydridae; genus Hydra; species Hydra vulgaris. The sequence goes on from NC_061168.1 coordinate 10,917,309, forward strand.
ATCCGATATTGCGCCAATATTGTCAAGCAATATTACGCCAATATTGTCTTACCAATATTGGCAAACAATATTGCGCCAATATTATCCATTATCGTTTTACTGATATTGTTATGCCAATATTGGCAAAATATTGGACCAATATTATCCCATTATTGATTTACTGCCAATATTGGCGAAATATTGTTTGGCAATATTAACTTTCACATATTGGTACGCATGCGTAACATTAAGGAAAATTCATAATGTCCTTTAGTTTTGTTAAATTTGTTTAAATGTAAATAATAGCATCTTTTTACATAAACAGGCATCCTTATGTTATTAATTTTTTTACAAAAACAAATAAGAGTTCAAAATAAAAATTTTAAATTATGAAAAGAAAAGAAGTAGGAAAAGTATTTATAATTCAACATTTACAGAGTGAATCAGGAGAAGAAGTGTTGGTTATTTATTTTAAAACAGATAGTATCACGAGAAAAAGTGGTAAGAGTAATAAAATTCTTTTATTCAACATTACAAATTGAATTACGAGAAAAAGTGGTTGTAATTAATTTAAAACATATTGCATCACGAGAAGAATAGGAAAAATATTGCTCAATTAGTTAATCAAATCAATAAGTTAAATTAGATCTGCTACATCACGTTATGTTAAGAGTAGTTAAACAAGATTAAAGTAAAATTCACACAATAAGTAATGCTGAAAATAGTAAAAATTATATAAATGCGACTTTGAAAATGACGATTGATGTTGGACATTAGCCATGGAGAATAAAACTGATATAGAAAATTTACATCAGATATATTGAAATCTTTCAACGCATTTCACAACTCCTACTTTTAAAATTAAAAGCGTATAGAATAAATAACTAACTCTACAATTGGATTTTAATGTTATCTAAGAGATCGGCATTAAAGTATCATTGTTGGTGGTACATACTCAGAATGGATAATAGTAAATAGTGGGGTACCCCATTTTTTACTTTTATGATATATAATAAAGATTTTTCTGATTTGGTTTTAGATGTTATATCTGTATTTACAGATGATACTATACATGATAGCTCACCATGCAATAACCTGCAATAAAGTATGGACATTATAGCAAACTGGGCAAAACTATAAAAACTAAGTTTTAATGTAAAAAATGTAAAGTTATACCCTTAGGACCAACAAATACAAAATTTTCCCTTAGGACTAACAATGCCCATAGGACCAACAAATACAAAATTTATTTATAAACTCGTTGATAAAAATCTCAATACTTCAATTAATATTAAAAACTCTCTCGTCAATAAATAGATCTTTATTGACAGTAATTTGACTATTATTTTGTAAGTACTAAGAATAACACCGCTAATAAAGTTATAGGAATAATCAAAAGATCATTTGTCAATTTCAATATCTTGACATTTCGTACTTTGTTTATTTTCCTTGTTCGTCCTCACCTTGATTCTTGCAGCTGTCTACTATCCTAGACTTTGAAAGTTTTTTTTTAAAGTCTACTATCCTAGACTTTGAAAAGATCAACAATTAATTTAAAATGTTTTATGCTAGTCTAGTAAATTTGTTTTTGGCTAGACTGGACTCACTTACAACCAAAGATTACTGAGACTAAATTTAAATAGCATGAGCTATCGTTTCTTATGTAATGACATAGCAGAAACTTACAAATGCATTCACAATCTTTATAATTGTAGTTGCAACTCTTTTGTTTCCTCATAAAATACCATTCAGTATTTTATCTATCAACACCTGTGTCAGAATGATGTCATCTGCACAGCCATTATACTTATTATTGTAATTACAGACCATTAAGTAGTTAATCTGAGTTGTAACAGCATGCGTGTTAATATGGCCACTTCCTAATATTAGTATATGAATATATATTTAGTTAGTATTTATTACTCCATTATGACTAACTCCAACTTAAAAATATGCGATCATGTTTATAAATTTAAAAAATGTTTTGTAAGACAGATGTCTGGAAAAAACTTTTCTAATATAGAATTCACAAATTTGTAGAATAGTCTACCATCTGAAATAGTGTTCAACATCTGTCACGACATTAAAAAAACATCTAGATGCATCTTGTAAATTTGATCATCAAATGTACAACTGCCAAATGGTAAATATTTACTTAGAGCCAAGTTGTTTATCTTTTTTAATGTCATATTTAAATAAGAAAATATTATCATAAAAACCTTTCCAAACCGCGCAAACTTTAAAATTCACTTTTTTTTACTAACCAATAATTAAACTCTACTTGCAATATAAAGCGATTACATTAAACATTAAGAAATGAATCTCAATAATTTTTAGACTAATATTTTCAGTTAAAAAAAATTAATAATCTCAAAAAAGAAAGTTAATCTGAAGTTTTTTAATATCATAAATTTATTTGTGATTATTTTTTAGCTGATGTACCATTAAAATAAAGGTGGTAATAAAGTTTACAAAATTTGCTCTGGCTGAATTTTTCAATTAAAAAACAATTTGTGTGCCATGAATGTAATCTGTTTTTCATGGCGTATCAATGAAAGTTTGGTGTATTGGCCAAATCACTTACAAGCATCTTGCCTTTAAACTGCCATACGTAAAGTCACGCTTTTAAAAGTAACTGAAAGCAGCTAAAAATAAGAATTTTTTGGTAATTGTCTTATTTACAATATTGTTTTTGTTTTATTTACAATATTGTCTTTGTTTTTTATCTAAACAGCTATGTTTGACTCATATATAGTAAATGTTGATTGTTTAGTATGGTTTCATCTCTTCTTTATACTTTTTTTTACAGTTATGAGACTGCTTTAGAACGGAATTATCTGTGCCTCAAGCTTAAAAGGATGCAGGTTACAAAAAAAGTGACACTGATGTGATTGTCTCTCAGTTTCTCAAAGATTGAAGAAATCTTTAGTGTTTTAGGGTTAAGCTGTTCCATCAGAGCTTTGCTTGACTATCTCTTTCGATTTATTGAATTTATTTGCCGGTTATAGATAAAAAAAGATCTTCTAAACCTACAAGAAAAATTATGGAACAAAGACACCTTATGAATCAATAGTATATATCAGTAAATTGATATTAGTTAATAGTTTTTGGAAACAGTACCATGTACTATTAAAGTTTCTAATTGTTAAAATATATGATACATTTATATGAAACATACAAACAAATGATACAATATGGTACGTGATTGACTATAATTATGTTGTATATCAGAACGTTTTATATAAATGCTTATTACATTTTATTGTGATTTTTATCTTTTATGCTCAGTTAGCAATGTATTTTGTGTAGCAATGACTACTAATCTTAGATATCTATGACATCTGTAGGGTGTATTCACCGCTACAGATGTCATGATCTATTTACAACCAATTGCTTTTACTCATCCATAATGTCATATTTTAATAAGAATCACATTATGTAAAACCGTCTAATACATACACATGAGGAACCATTATACTTATAGTACAACCAATTATATTACATTTGTTTTTTTATTTTAGACGAACTTTCTTACTTCGGTTGGAGGAGATGAGAAACAACTTACAGCGGCAATCTTAATACAGCTAATGGCCAAAGAAGTATGTTTTTCATACTCAGTGTATGGAAGGAAACAAAAACATTCTGCAAGGTCGTTATAGGTAATGCACAATATTTGTATTCTACATCCCATTTTCTTTCAATATATAAATCTTTTAATAAAAATTATATATTTCAAAATTATATTGCGATGATATTGAAAAAACATTTTACTATATTAGGGTGGTTCAAATTTAGGTCAAAAAAATTTTTTCGACTAGAGTGGAAGTTTATAAGGTGCACAGACCCTTGTTTTGTATATAGGATTTTTTTTTTTTTTTTTTTGAAGTTTAAGGGTGGCACACGGCCCAAAAGTACTTTTTTTTATTCTTTTCTGACGTTTTTCGACCCCCGTGTTCCACCCTTAAGCATTATTACATTCAAATTATTTTTTTTATATATTCTTGCAAGGACCTATACAAAAAAATAAAAAGGCACTCTAACTCAATTTATTTTTTGAAAACTTAAAAAATGTCCTTTAAAAATACCTAATAATAATTTTTTTTTCAAATCTAATGAATTTTCTATACACGCAACTATTTCAATGACAGCGGTATGATCTCATTGTTCAAATGTAATAATCATACTCAATGTTCAACATCTGCTATTTTAATAACATTAAACAAAACTTATTAACGTTGGTAAAGTGTTTATTTTAAAATAAAAATCAATTTTATTATAATTTATTTACATAAAATAAAAAGTAAAATAAAAAATTATGCCGAAATATAAAAAAAAAATGAAAAATAGAGGCCAAGAAATATTCTTAGTTAAAAAAACTAGAAAAACTCTATCATCTATTCAATTTGAAACTGTAGAAGAAGTTATACAGTATTATCTTTACTTACGTGAGTCCAAACCATCAACTTCTTTCAAAAACTTAGTTTGTTGTCCAAACAAAGGTTCTACATTAACACCAAATTGTCCAGATTCGGGAGAGAACTGCTGCGTTATATCTAAGCTGAAAGTTTCATGGGAACTTGGTGGATACAGAACTGGTGACATACAATGCGTTTTACGGTTAGTAATATTTATGAAATCTTAACCTAAATTAGCTTTTTAGTTATTTAATAAGTCTTATTTTTAGGAAAGAAGTCGAGGCTGTAGTAATGAAATATAAAAAGCTGCAATCGCTAAGAAACAGATCAACACCAGGAGCAATAAAAGATAGAGAGAACTTCTTAATAGAATCTAAAAGGGTATTCTGGTTAGGACATGACATACAAATCATGATTGATGAAATAAAAAAGGATAGAAAAAGAACTGAAGAAAGTAAATGTATGGACATTATGTTCTTGAAAATGCAGAAGGAAAATAGACAAGGTTGTCTAGGCATTTCTGATACTTGCTTCAAAAAGTCTGCAAAAAGATCTGAAAAAAAAAAAAATTAAAAGTGAATCATCAGAGAAAATAGGAGATTTAGATGCAACTTATAGCTCAGAAGGTGATGTTAGTGATTTTTCTTTAAGCTCAGAATGCCTCGAGTCTGTTACAAGTGAGTCAAATGACGATTCTCATGAAGAAGAGCAAAGTTTATTACTGCCTAAAGATATTTTAAAGCGTACAGTACTAACTGCTGTAGGAGAAGGTCTTTCTATCAATCAGCACACTGCTATCATAAGCAGTGTTATAGCAATTTCAGGAGGAGAAATAAAAAAATTTGTTGTGTCCAAATCATCATCTCTTCGAGCTGTAGATAAAGTAATAAATTCGGAAGCTCAAAAAATTAGACAGTATATAAAAGACTTGACTCACTCCAAATATAAGCTGATTTTTGTTCACTTTGACGGGAAAATATTTAAAGAATATACAGATAAAGTTTCAGTTACAAGAGAAAGATTAGCAGTACTAGTGAAAGTGAATTGGAAAACTGAGCTCCTAGGTATTCCTCATATTGAGTCAGGTTCTGGGGAAAATCAGTTTAAAGCAGTTTTAATTCTATTAGATTCTTTTGGTCTTAGTCATCATATACAGTGTATATGCTTTGATACTACAGCTTTTAACACTGGAAAGCACCAAGGAGTTATAACAAAAATGGCCGATAAGCTGGGAAGGCCACTACTTTTCCGTGCCTGTAGAAATCATATATTGGAAAGACATATTACCCACTTTAACAAGATATATCCCAGTAGTAAAACGTCTGGTCCAGAAAACCAGCTTTTTAAACACCTGAAATCTGTCTGGAATGATCTTGAAAAAGACATTGTTACATTGAAGAGGATTGAAACTCTAAATGGAACTTGATAAATAAACAACATCTTGAGGCTGAAAAATTCTACAGAGATGCAATAGATAATAGGATCTACAAAAAGGTTAATTACAGTTTTGTAGTAGCTTGCTTAAAATAATTTAAACATCTGTATACACAATCATAATAAAGTAAATCAATCATAAATATAAAAAATCCTTTATTTTTAGGATGGTAAATCAAGAAAGGATTATCAAGAATTAGCGGAACTTTCTTTGATGGTAGTTTCTAAAAAGATAGGTTCAAATTTTGTATTCCTGGTCCAATACATCATGCAAGATTCATGTCAAAAGCGTTGTATTATCTTAAAATGTATTTACTATTTAAAGCTATTCCAAGTCTATCAGAAGAAAATAAAGAAGAGATTCGTGAAATGGCTATGTTCGTCGGTATCTTTTACACTCAATGGTTTCTTAGAGCAGTATCGGCAACTGCTGCGCCATATCAGGTTAAAAATAATCATTATAAATAAAAAAAAAGCGTAAAAAATGATGAGTTAATTTTCCAATTGATGAGTTAATCTAATATTGTTAAACATATTTTAAGGATATGAAAGCTCTGTGGCAGATGAAGAGGTTCATGGATTTAAATCTTCTTGGAGCTACTTTAGCAATAAAATCATTTGACAGACACAGCTGGTACCTTGATCCTGCCTTAGTTGTGCTCGCATTAGCAGATAAACATTGCCCAAACAGAGAAAATATTGCCACATCATTATACAATAAACTTCCCATCAAATCAATAGTGTATCCACTTGAACGTGTTATAGTCAATAAAGAGATTCTTTACTCTCTAGACTTTTCACAAGATCAGCCTCCTTCTCTTTGTTCTCTAATAACTGAGTAATCTTGGCCCATCTTTGATAAGATGGGACATGGAAAGGGTGAGTTGCAGTGGCTAAAGATCACCTCGCAGTTTTGGAAGTTTAACGATTTTTATCTTGAGTTTGAATCTACTATTAAATCTCTAGATGTGGTTAACGATTTGTTAGAGAGGACCATAAATCTAGTAAAAGAGCTGATTGGAAAATCAACGAAAGAGAAGAAGAGACAAGATTTGTTCTTGTTAAACCATGTTTACAAAGAAATAGAAAAAGGACAAAGAAAAAAGATTTATCATCAAATGTAATTAGTAGTATTTTAAAATGCTGATTGTTGGTTATTTAATCAAAGTTTAAAATTACGTTAACTTTATTTTTATTTATTCCCATTTCTCTACCTGCAACTCGTAATAAAGTTATATTATTAGGGAAGTGGTAATCCAACTTCATCTAGATTCATCTCTAAGTTTAACATCAAAAATTATGTAATACATTAAACTAGATTTTGTAATAAAAATACCATATAACTATACGTTGAGCTTTTATCTTCCTTATTTTGGGGAGAGTGGCAACTTTACATGGTCATAACTTTTGAACGCTACAATATTATTAAATGAAATTTGAAATCTGTTGATAAATGTAAATTTAGTTTAGAATAACAATAGTATAAATTTGGGCAACTTATTGCCCTCACCATTAGGGTACGGTGGGGAAGGGGGCTAAGTTTTACGGTTTTTTTAGATCTCAGGTTCCAATCACTGGAATTTTTTTAAAGCATCACAATTTGATATAAGTATAGGTTTACGTAGTTTTGAACTTTTTTCCATGTCTACATATTATTTATCACAAGCAGCAACGAAAGCTACCGCGATCACTGAAATAAAGAAAATCGTTTTTTTGTCAATATTTAGCGACTTTTCTATAAGTTTTTCAGTGTTGAAAAGTAATAATACAAATAGAGTGCCTCTTTATTTTATTATATAAGTTCTTGTAAGAATATGTAAAAAAAAATTTGAATTTAATAATGTTTAAGGGTAGCACACGCGGGTCAAAAAACGTCAAAAAAGGGTAAAAAAAAAGTACTTTTGTACTTTTTTTTTTTACCGTGTGCCACCCTTAAACTTCAAAAAAATAAAAAATAAAAAATAAAATCCTATATATAAAACAAGGGTCTGTGCACCTTATAAACTTCCACTCTAGTCGTAAAAATTTTTTGACCTAAATTTGAACCACCCTAATATATATATATATATATATATATATATATATATATATATATATATATATATATATATATATATATATATATATATATATATATATATATATATATATATATACCTATTTTTTGTACCTGTATTTAAATAGCATTTATTTTATTTTGTTATATTTTGGTTTTGGAAAACTCTATATTACTTTTTTTCATTTGTATCTGTTTCATATAACTTCAAATAAATTTAATGATTACGAATTTTTTTTTCTTAAAGCGTGTTCTATGACTATTGTCATCTCCTAGACTATAACCTGTTTAACTCAAAAGAATAATGCAGCCTAGTACTATTGTATCACTTAAACAAGAAAACTGTTATAAGTTTTATTTATTACAAATTTGTCTAAGGAAATATTTTTTATTATTTTTTAATAATAAAAATTTAATCAAAAATAGTCAATATATTGCCTTAATTTAGTTATATATATTTTATATATCAGGATAATATTGTAAACTATATTAGGCCAATATTGGCCAGTATGATATCCCCATTATTGGCGCGATATTATTTACAATATTGGCGTAATATTATAAACTATATCGGGCCAATGTTGCATTGTGAACATTTTGCCAATATTGGCCAATATTGACTTTACAGTATTGGTGCAATATTGCATCGCCAATATTGGCCAATATTGACTTTACAATATTGGCGCAATATTGTAGCGCTAATATTGGCCAATATTGGCAAAATGTTCACATTGCAACATTTTTTTTTTTTTTTTTTTTCAGTTTACAATTATTAATCGTAATATAACAATATAACAATATATAAACTTGGTATCTGAAAGAAGATCCAAATGATCTTGTCGCCAGAACCATATAAAAGATATGATACGTGTATATATAATAAAACAAAATACAATAGATCAAATAACTAATAACAATGTAGAAGAAACAAAAACTGAAAATAATTTTACAAATTATCCAGAGTAAAAAAAAAGAATTTTACATTTCAAAAATATTTATATATATTGCCAGTAGAAAGAATATAGTTTTTTAATTTAGTTTTAAAAACGGAAAACGAAATTGACAAATCAAAATTTGGAACAACAATTTTGTTCCATAAATACGGTGCTCTATAGTTTATGCAAAATTGATTAAACTTTGTTTGACAAAAGGGTTCAATTAATAAATTATTATTTCGCAAAGCATATTTGTTTATAGCTTTATATTTAAAGCTTACTTATATAAGTAAAAAGATCTTTGAAATTGGACAATGGTCGTTCACTTTTACAACGAAACATAAAACATAAAATATTATAGACATTGAGTTCGTAAACGTTAAGTGCTTTAACGTTTTTAAATAAAATATTTGAATGAGAAAAACGATTTTCGAAACATATTAAACGCATTGCGTGTTTCTGACGATGGTAAAGATTTCGTAACTTACTTTTAGAGGTACTTCCCCAAACAATATTTGCATAATTTATATAGCTATGAATAAACGAGTAGTAGAGTTGAATTAAATTTTGTTTACTTAGATAGTATCTGACCTTATATGGAATTCTAATATTTTTAGCCAATTTAGTAGAAATATAGTCGATATGATACTTCCATGTAACATTTTCATCAATGTAAATGCCTAAAAATCTTGTGACCGACTCCTTTTTTATTTCAATTTTATCAATAAAAAGTTTAGGCAATTTATTTGGTAAAAAACGCTTTTTAGCAAGAGAGTGGAAAAGGATCCACCTTGTTTTGTCAATGTTTAAAGTTAACTTGTTGCACTTAAACCAGTTGGAGATCTGATTGAGTTCTTTATTCATATTTGAAAAAAGCTCATAAATGCTACTGTTTGACAGAAATAAATTAGTATCGCCCGCAAAATTTATACTCATAAGGTTAGAAGCTTTATTTAAATCATTTATATAAACTAAAACAAATTGGCCCGATATATATTATATAAACAAAACATTAGCCCGATATAGTTGACAATATTGTGCCAATATTGTAAACAATATCGCCCCAATATTGCGCCAATATTGTTTGCTACTAGGGTATTAAATATTTTGAAAGTATTGAATAATACAAATTCTTACTTTATTTTGTTTTTAAATAACTAATTAAAGTTAAATTTTTGTGGTAGTTAGAAACATGATTATCGTGGTATAAGTTTAAATGTTTCTTTCAAATAAAATATTTTAATAATTATCGGTGACTTGAAGTAAAATTTATTTAAAATTTTAACTAAATATGATACATTAAGAACACTGTAATATTGGTTAATGGAAACAATAACATATTTCTTCTTTTATTTATCAAATATATATCTATTTATAATGTAACTGTATTTAAATAAATACAAACTTACATGCATACATACATTATATATATATATATATATATATATATATATATATATATATATATATATATATATATATATATATATATATATATATATATATATATAAATATATATATATATAAATATATATATATATATATATATACATACATATATATATATAAATATATATATATATATATATATATATATATATATATATATATATATATATATATATATATATATATATATATATATATATATATATATATATATAAATATATATATATATATATATATATATATATATATATATATATATATATATATATATATATATATATATATATATATATTGATATTTAAGGTTGTTTTTTATTATAATAATAAAACAAAACTCATAGTCGAAAAAAAATGTATATATATGTATATAAATTCAAAATCAAAAACAAAAATAAACCGCTAAAAGTTACAAAATACTGTTAGTGGAATCTTTTCCAGTAGGCACCGGACTTAAAAAAGACGTCTTTTGAACGTTTAAAAGACGTCCAAAACGTTCAAAAGACATCCAAAACGTGTATAAGACGTTTAAAAGGCTTTTTTTTATGTTCGTGCCCACTGGGTTAAGTCACTAAGACATACTTGGTGGCAACCAAAGAAAAAACAAAATATTAGCTAATCACCGGTGTCAAAAAAAAATAAAAGGAATTTATTCTTGTGTCTACATATTGAAATCAACTCATTTTGTTTATTTAAAAAGTAATGGCCTTTATAAGTTAAAATAAGGAATATATCGAATAAGCAAAGGTTGCAAATTTTTGACAAGGCGTTCTAAGTATTGTAACGTTTTACAATTTTCCACATTTTGTCTTTTATGTCTCAAATTTCTTTAGGCAACTCGGTATCATTTTTATATTTAGTAATGTTAAAAGATTTTAGTTGAATATATATATATATATATATATATATATATATATATATATATATATATATATATATATATATATATATATATATATATATGTATATATATATATATATATGTATATATATATATATATATGTATATATATATATATATATATATATATATATATATATATACATATATATATATATATATATATATGTATATATATATATATATATATATATATATATATATATATATATATATATATACATGTATATATATATATATATATATATATATATATATATAATATATGTATATATATATACATTTATATATATATATATATATATAAATATATATATATATATATATATATATATATATATATATGTATATATATATATATATAATGTATATTTATGCATGTAAATAGTATATATATATATATATATATATATATATATATATATATATATATATATATATATATATATATATATATATATATATATATATATATATATATATATATATACATGTATATATATATATATATAATAAGCACACTAAGACAGCTGAATCCCGTGATGGTTTGACTGCCATCGATCAAGTTTTGCTTTGAATGAATTCGTTGAAGTAGCCCTGACAATATTTTCCGGCAGTGCATTCCAATAAATTGCAGCTCAATTAAGCAAAATATTTTCTCTATACTTATGTACTGAAAATTCTTTAGAATATTTCAGGCTATGGCCACGAGTACAATTTGATTTAAATGAATAAATTTCTTTAAATTCAACTTTATCATAACCTTTGAAAATTCTGTATAGTTGTATAATGCCTCCTCGTTGTCTTCTTTTAATAAGTGAGGGTATTTTAAGATAAGCAAGTCGATCTTCATAGCATAATTTACTGATTTGAGGTATTAGTTTAGTGGCACGACGCTGTATTTTTTCTAAAATAATTATATCTTGTTTTTGATAAGGAGCCCATACTGGTATAGCAAACTCAAGTAGCGGTCGAACAAATGAAAGATATAGGGATTTAAGCAGTTCAGCATCAAATCGAACAAAAGATTTTTTTATTATGCTCAACATGCGATTAGCTTTGCTTGCTCTCGATAATACTTGATTTTTCCACTTCAAGTTATCTGAAAAAATCACTCCTAGGTCCCTTTCTGAATCTGGTGTATTGAGTTTACAACCATTTATATAAATTATATATCTCTTATTTTTATAGCCATAGTGCATAACTAGACACTTTTCAATATTAAAACTAAGCAGCCAGTCTTGTGTCCAAGCATATGCAGAGTTTAAATCGCACTGTAGTTATTATGTAACTCATCAGAAGAACTAATTGACATGATTTTTGTGTCATCAACATAATATTTTGAAATATTTTTCAGAGACTCTGAAAGATCATTTATATAGAGTATAAAAAGTAGTGGACCCAATATTGAGCCTTGGGGAACTCCGCTGTGCACCTCAGCCCAAGTTGAAACATAATCTCCTATAACAACTCTCTGCCTTCTATTAGATAAGAAAGCTCAAAACCAATCAAGTGCCAAGCCACTAACACCATATGCTTTAAGTTTTGAGATAAGCCTTTGATGGGGAACGCTATTAAACGCTCTTTTAAAATCAAGTAAAACTACATCAACAGGAATTCCTTGATCAACATTTCTTGTAATATAATCTAATGTTTTAAGTAAATTTGTCGTACATGACCTGTTTTTAACAAACCCATGCTGTTGATTAGCTATAATATTATTTTCATAAAGATATTTTTCTAACTTTCTTTTTATTATGCCTTGAAGTACTTTAAAAGTAATACAAGGTAGTGAGATAGGTCTATAATTTCCAGAATCAGTCTTATCACCTTTTTTATATAGTGCAGTTATATTTGCTGAATGAAATTGATTTGGTAGTTGACTTTTTTATATTGGTTTCATAAAAACTATTGTGAGAGGAAGAGCAAAGGCAATAGCACAGTTTTTCAATATAGATGGATGTAACTTGTCAACTCTATACGCTTTGTTTTGATCAAGATTATTTAGCCTTTCAAGGACATCATTATAATGGATATCTTCAGAAGATAGATTAAAGGTGTTATCATTGATTCTATTTTTAAATAATGGAGTGCACTTATTATTTTCTTTGACAAAAACGTTTTGAAAATTTATGTTCAGTAGATCAGCAATCTTTTCTGAATCTTGAGTTATTTCACCGTTTGGTTGTCTCAGAGCTTTTATAGAGTCTTTAACATATTGTTGTGAATTCATATATCTATATAATAGTTTTGGGTTCTTTTTAGCTTTATCAACAATCATTAACTCATACTTTCGTCTTGCTATGGAAATTTCAAATGAAACTCTTTTTGATAATTCTTTATATTGTTTTCAAAGATTTGAGTTTTTCCATTTACTCAATTTCTGTATCTTAAGTTTCGTTTTTCTCTAATGAGTGAGATTAATTCTTTGGTAAGCCACGGGTTCTTTGATGACAAATTTACAAACAAAGTGTTTATAGGTACATATAAGTTACATGCTTCTTCAGTGTAATGAATTAACTCGTCATACATTTCTTGAACATTTTTGGCATGAAAACATTGAAGCCAATCAACACTTGAAAGGAAAGCACTAATACTATTATAATCTACTTTTCTATATAAAAATTTATTTCCCCCTGTATTTACATTCATTGTTTTGTTTTTAAGAATAAGATCAAAACACATTATTAAATGACCTCTGGATAAGTTTCCTAAAACAAATTTATTATTGATGGCAGTTATATTTGCAGACTGAGTAGTGAATATTATATCTAAAATGTTTACAGCAGATTTATTTGTTGTTTAAAAGGTTGGTAAGTCTACATGCTGATATAGGTAATTGTCATTTATTATTTGATAGAAAACATGCTCAATATCTGATGATCCTTTAATAGAGTTTATAGAACCATTGGACCAACTTATCCCAGGAAAGTTAAAATCACCAACTATAATAAGATCTTTGAAACTTTTTTGGTCATTTTTAAATACGTTTTTAATATCTGTCATATCCGTGAAATCATAAGGTCTATAAATACATCCAATAGGATATTTATCATTGCAATTGGATTACAGCCCAGACATGTTCTATTTGACTTAATGTAAATGCATTATCGTTAAGTTCATAAGAAGTAATTTTAGCATCAATATAAATACATACATCTCCACCTCGACGACCATCACATTTATCTTTTTTATATAAACAATAACCCTACAAATTGCAGAGAGAATTAGGTTTGAACTATGTTTCAGTAATGCTAATAATTTTAGGATTGTAAGTTGCAACTACTACTTTAAATTCATCAAATTTGTTGTCAAGAGATGTGGCATTAAGGTACATGCAACTTAATTTTTCAATATTATTCATAGATAATAGACAATTAGCCTTACTGCCTAACTTCGATTGGTTTTTTTTTTTAAATTTTTGTATCTGACTTCCACGGATACCATGCCAAAAGGGGTCTGTCTCCGTAAGGGCATTATTAAGTTTATTTCGCTCAGTTCTGAGTATGAAATCCTGTTGACGTTCAGCATCTGTTATATCTGGAGATATATAGATATTTTTAAAACTTGGAAGCAATTTTAATTTTTTTGATGAAATTAGTATTTTGTTTCTTAAATTGGAATCAGCCAAGTAAACCAACAAAGGACCTGGCTTCTCAGAATTTTTACTTCTTAATCGTCTCACATTCTCAAATTTTATGTCTTGAACTCCGATTTCTGTAAATATTTGCAACACTTTTGCTTTATTTTCAGCTATTTTATCATCTAAAGAAACTTTATCTGATTCTGCCACTCCATAAATAACAATATTTTTGGCTCTCTTTTTACGCTCATTTAACTCATTTATAGTAGAATTTGCTATAATAAGTTGATCGTTTGGCTTCATAGCTTGTTTTCCTGATTTTTGAACTTGAATCCAGTCGTTAGTGTTCGATTGCTTGACTAAAGAGCTAGTTTGTGCAATGTCAATTTTTAACTGATTTATTAATTCTACAATAACCATTTTCTCTGACTCTAATTGTTGCAAGCGGTCATACTTTAGTTTTTCGTTCCTCTCAATATTATTTATCCGATCAGAAAGCGATAGCAGAAATTGTGAGATTTTACCACACCATTCGTGCATTATTTTTGAAGTTGCTGAATGGTTTCCTTGACCAAAGGCTGGCCAGTTTTCTTCTGCCAAAAATTGACAGTCTGTCGTTTGATATAAAAAGGGCTACCACCCGTTACAGTGGATTACCTCCTGGTTGAGAATTATTATCTTATTACTCAGGGACTTATTAACAGAAATAGAACTGTTTGTTTATTGTGTTTTTTCCGTATATATATATATATACATATATATATATATATATATATATATATATATATATATATATATATATATATATATATATATATATATATATACGGAAAAAACACAATAAACAATATTAAACAATATATATATATATATAATATAATATATATATATGCATTTATATTATGTATATTTTACATAATTACTTTTTTACATATATTACTTTATTATAAAAATTATTAAACAAACCCGCTTACCGAAAAAGTTAATTTTTAATTAAATTTTCTACGCAAAAACGTTTCACATAAAAAAAAGTTATAAAAGTATTTTGTAAACAAAAAACGGGCCAATCAGAATATAACAAAGATATCGTCATTCCGATTCTGTGGGTTAAAACCCATCTTTGTTAGATTTTATTGGCAACAATTATTTTTAATTTTCTTAAAATTATTGATTTCTTTATTAACAACCAATTGACGTCTTTTCGACCTCTTTTTTGAAGACGTCTTTTTAAAAGACGTCTTTCTACGTCTTTATTTAGGCTGATTATAAAAAGATATAAGAAGTCATAAAAAAGACGCCAGTTATTCGCCTAAAGATGTCTTTTTTCCCACTGGGAGGTTATTTCTTATAAATTTTTCAAAGCTTTCAGCCAGTTCTTAATTCATAAGCAACCACAACATAAATATTTATTGCACACATCAAACTTCGATTTGTATTTCTGTTTCCTGAACAAACGGAACATGCCTTTTTGTTTTTTTGGGAATACCCAAATTGTCTTCTCAAAAGCTGATTAAATCCTGATTCGTCTAAAAAGACCAATTTATCACAAGAAATACGCGAGATACGGCGGGCATATGTGGCTCCTTTTTTAATATTTGCTGGGGATTTGCGTTCTTTGGGAACCAATGAAAGCCTTTTTCGCGTTATATTTATTTTCCACAATTTCCTTAATACTGTTGAATAAGATATTACCTTACGGTTGTTGCATCAACTTTATTTATCATTTCATTTTGTGTCAGTTTATTATTTATTGCTATCGTATTAAATAAAGTATTTTCAATTTCACTAAACAACAAATTTTTGTTTTTGATTGTTTGCTTGTGGCGTTCTCCTTAGCAGCAAATTTGATGCCTTCTTGATGATTTCTTTTGCTGTTTCTTACAGCACCTTGGCTAATGTTTAAAGTTTTGGCAATGTATTTGGTTGAATGATTATTTATCGAATTAGATATGTTTATAATTGTTTCATGAATTTCCTTAGTTATCGTTATTTAATTTTTTCTTGCATGTAAGTTTTTAAATATTATTATTTTTTAACATTAATTTAAAAAACTTGCATTAATTAGATAAAATCGTTACTGATTTGGTTTATGTTTTTTAGCCAGTTAGTAATTAAAATTTTAATTACAATTTAATATTGTATTTTAGTTCCTATACAGCTTCCCAGTGGGCACTCGACGTCAATCCGACGTCGGATTTACGTACGATTTTCATCAGCGATGTCAAAAGACCTATTCCGACGTTGTTCCGATGTCAGTAAAATGACGTCGGGCGATGTCTTTATCTCAACATCCCCTGACGTCGTTTCGATGTATTTTGACGTTGTTCTGACATCTTATAAAAGACGTCCAAAAAACGTCGCAGTACTGACATCGATCCAACGTCGATAAAAAGACGTCGGGCAACGTCATAATATTAACGTACTCCGATGTCTTTTGACGTCTTCCGACGTCAATCCAACGTCCTTAAAACGACGTCGGAACAACGTCGTAAGACATCGCTGATGAAAATTTAATCCAAACCCAACAATATGTGTGCAATTGCGCTCTTCAATAAATATGTGAACTAAGCGTGTTTTTTATTAATGGAAAGAAGTTTGAATAATGGTTGATAAAACATCATGAGGTTTTGTATGATGCACTAGCATAGTTTTTTAACTATTAACATTTTCGAGTATACATTTTTTATAATATATAACTAATCGTTTTAATATTTATATAATATTTAAACAAAATTATTTCTTATCAAAGTAATAATTCCCAAATAGCTACAAGTATAAATTACTAATAAAACTTGTAAATTAATATTACCCTGTGGTGTAGTGGTAAGCGCGTAGGATTTAGTTCCTATTAGACCGAGGTTCGATTCCTGCCTAAGTAACGTTTTTTAGTTTTCAAAAACACGTTGGATTTACATCGGAATGCTAACGTCGCGCGATGTCAGTTTATCCGACGTTAAATAACATTTCCATTTCCAACGTAAACCCAACGTCGATCCGACGTCGAGATCCGACGTCGCTCGACGCTCGTTCGACGTCGAAATGCCCACTGGGTTTCTTATATTATTCTGAAAATAACCTGTACTATTATAATGGCATTTATTTATTGTTTTAAGCACTTTATAATTTTGCATAAAACAATTTTTAATTTTGCACAAAGCACTTTATAATTTTGCATAACCCTGTAAGTCATTATTGGCCAGCCGCTGGCGATCCATTTAACCTCATGTTTGCTAGTTATCGACAAATAAAATTGTTTCTAAGAAAAACACTTAGTTACACCATGATACATACTAAGATCAATCTTTTCATCAAGCCAAAAATGAGAATAAAGTCTTTAGGTATATTTCTAATTATTTTGTTATATAAATCATTTTTTGACTCACCGTTATGTCAGATTTCTCCTAGTGTATAAAGTTTTCAGCTTATATTAAATATTTTTTTATAGATCGTTGTTACAAAAAATGGTCAGAGGAAACTATGTCTGATTTTGAGAACAAACTTGCAAGCTACTTAAAATGATAGCGGTTATCCAATTAGGTTGACTTTAATTTAAACAATTTTACGTAATCTTCTAATCCTAAGTCTTCCCCTCCCTCCTCTCCTTCAAACCAAATTAAACACTTGCGTAGATAAAGCTTCTCTATAATATATTCTTATTTAATTTAGATATAAATGGAGAGTTTTATATAAGTTTGAGCTATTTTTTTAACCTCAAACCTTTTTATTTGTTTATATTGTTTATTTATTTTGTTTTTGAATGTAAACTTTATTCTATTTCAAAATTCTTGATTGAGTGACACTGAGTGACACTGCAATAGTTTTTACCTTTTCCAAACTTTTGATCCTCTTGTACCCATATTTATCTTTAACTTTTAAAACATGGTTTTTGTTTAACACTTTGCTTTCTCCTTGACCTATTGAGAAATAAAAAAACTTTTTGTATTGAATAGATTATACTTCAAGTTTATTTTTTACTAAACTTTTATATATGATATCTTATATAAAAATTCAGTAAACAAAATAAAAAAATTATTTCTTGTTAGTGAAAACAAACGGGAATGAAATTGTCAGCTGAGTAAAAAATAGTAAAATCAAACTTCTATCTTAATTATTCATCTATTTCTAAAAGCTTCTCTGTTTTTTACATTTTTTTAATCGAATGCGATGACAATTAACAATTCTCGCTTAAACATGCGAGTATTTTAGGCTGAACTTTTAGCAAACTTTCCAATATATGATCATAGAAGTATTATAGATAACATAATAATAATAATATTTAATACTTAATACAATATATGATCATGGAGGTGTTATAGATAATGTAATAATAATAATACAATAAGGGGTCGTTCATAAAGTACGTACGCCAAAAATTCTGAAATTTGACACCCCTCACTTCCCCCTACTGCCATGCGTACTTTTAAGTCCCCACCCCACTTAAAAAGTACGTAGGGGAGAGCGGGGTTGGTTGTCACACTTTTTACATTTTAGGCTGCTCAGCTTTTAATTTTCATCCAATCAATGCCAAACTTTGCACAAAGCTAGTTTAACTATTTCCAGTAACTATTATAATATTTTTATGACATTGAGTGAAATATTTATTGCTGTAAAATCATTTTTCAAAGACCACTTCTGTGTGACAACTAGCCCCGCTCACGGGGTAGGTTGTCACATGGTGCGGGGTTGATTGTCACATTTGGATTTTGACAAGTTTAGATAAGAATTTAATGTAAAACGAGTACAAATTAATTTCGTTTATGTTTTACTAAGAAAAATAAAAATAAAATACTATAAACTGAAATATATATATTTTAAATATAACACAATTAACAAATTTAGTTTATCACTATAAATGTTTTTAGGTTTGGTTTTTTAAAAATTATTGGATAAAGAACACAATTCACAAATAAACTGTTGTAAGCCTGGTGTGCATTCTTCATGAGCCCGTTTTTGGCAAACCTGACATTGAATCCACTGTTTTCTTGATCGGCTGTTGGAAAATGATTCAAAACAATAGATGCGCTAAATATAAACAATGCACAAACAAAGCAACAGACAGTTTTACAAACTAATCAACAGCTAGTTGTTTAGTTTGTAAACAAAACAATAAACAGTTGAACTTCTGCAATCCTTTTTCTATAATTATACTAAACATTGGATCGGAATCTAAAGTTATGCACGTTGAAATAAAAATAATTTAGATTACAGATATTTAGTTAAACAAATATAACACTTTGACTTTAGATTTTTAAATAATATCTTAAACATTAAAATATTCTTCAATAATGCGGAAAATAAACAAAGCCAATAAAAAATCTGCAAGCGGAGTTTAATTTGCAGCGCATGGAGTCGAGGCAAGTGTGACAACCATCCCCATATATTTTGTGACAAGCAACCCCTTCTGAGTAAGTTGCTGGACACCTGTACATTTACTTAAAAGCGTGAGAATTTCATGATAATTTTTTACGGATTAAGTTACTCAAATGAATAAAGTACTTTATAAATCTACATTCAAAACACAATAAAATAATTTTCGTTTGGTAAAAGAAAATTTCTGAGTAAGCGAAATTTTACTTTTTCATATCAAAAACCTTTAAAAACGAATAACTTTTCTTCTGCACGCTAAAAAAAGATAAAAATTACTGTAAAAATGTTTTTTTTATATAACATTTCCATTGCATAATTTGAAATTTCTATATCTTATTTACATTTCCTGTAATAAACTTTGTGACAACCAACCCGCGTGACAACCAACCCCGCTCTCCCCTACGTTTTTCATAAACGCCCTCCCTAATTGAAAAAAAAATGTGGAGGAGATACCCTAGATACTTTAAAAATACCTAGGGTACTTCCTCCACCTTTTTTATTTCAATAAATTTTTATATTAAAAAAAATAAATAGGCGGGGGGGGGGGAGGAAGGGGCCGAAAATGTATGAAGTATTTATTTGACCCCAAAGCCGCAAAGGATCTAAATTTAAAAAACATTATCAAATATATACAAATATAAATTTAAATAAAATTAAACCTTGTAATATCGAAGAGTTTGCTTGTCCGAGTGGATGATGTAATGAACAGTGACAGCGGAGACCCGAGTTCGATACCCATTAAAATCCTGTTTAACTTTTTTTGTTTAATAAAACGCATCAAATAAAAATAAACTATACTTAAGGCAAACGTTTTTTTCAGGCACCCCTCTTTAGTAAGTCCGTAAAAAACGAGTCACGCGAGAAGGGTAATATTGAAAACAAAGCTTAAAACCCAGTGACGAGTGTAGGCTACCCATACTCCGTAATTAGGGGGAGTGGGGTGTTGTGGGGAAGCAGCAATTTTTATGCCCTTTTGCTATTTTATTTTAGCAAAGCCTAGCAGTAAAATTTGGAAGATTTTGAGACCCTAATGACACGTTTTTTTTTTTGAGGGGAAGTGGTTCTCTGACCTATTAGCTATTGCACTGCTAAAACCTGTTTTTTGTTGACTCGAAAATTAGGCAACCTATTTTTGGTACATGCATGCACACATGCCACCCTATATATACTGGCCCTGAGTATTCTCAGGGCCAGTATATAAGGGGTGGCAAGGGCACCAGCAGGATTTTTTGATGTTACAGATAGGACACTTTTACACATTGTGCAAACTCCAAACTTAGGTATGTTTATACCTATGCCAAATGAGGAGACCTTGTAAAAAATTGGGATGGCGAAGACCTGTCAACAAATAGTCCTGAAACGCTTGCCCCCCTGCTCAAACGTGAGGGCACGTATGTAGTAAAATTTTTAATTTAACGATCTAAAACTAATTAGTTTTGCAAGTAATGGTGGTGCCAGACCACCACCAAATGATATGGCGGTGGTCTGGCAACAAAAAAGCCCTCAAATACTTGCATCCCCTCCCCTGCCCAAAGATGAGGGCACTAATGTTGTAAAATTTTCCGACCCCCTCCCCTCAAAAAAATAAATAAATGAAGGACTGTACATATTGCATCTACATAACTTTTGTAATTTACAATATTTTTCAACGAAATTTAGATTCTGTCGATAAATTTGAATTTAGCTAAATTCAAATTTATCGTCAGAAGTATATCACTATATTATCACTATAATATAGTGATATACTATTTATTTTAAAATAAATAGTTATCACAATATTATCACTATAGTGATAATACAGTGATAATTATTTATTTTAAAATAAATAGTATATCACATATAGTTTATCATTATTTATTTTAAAATAAATATTATATCACTATATTATAGCGATAACTATTAATGTAATAAAGTTTATCACTATATTTTTTAAAATAAATAGTTACCGAAACCAAAATAAAACTATCGATCTTTAGGATTAGGATTCGAAACCTTTTTAATAATACAGATATTATAAAAGTTGCATTTTGTTAATAAAAAGGATAAAATGACTCACATGATGTCAGAGTTCAAAAACCCAATCAAACTCAAAGTATTAAGATATATGGCATTTTAAACTAAACAGCGTATATAACAGGTTTATCATTATTATAAAAAGTTGCCAAAATGGCTTTTATAAATATTATAAATTGTGTGCTAATTTTTATTGGTAACGGGTTTGCTGTATTGTCGACCGCAGGAAATTATTGGGTAAATGTATCATCTAGTTATTTTTCTAGACATGGAGGAATATGGTATACCTGTGTAATAAATAATTGTCTCGAAAGAAATACCGAATCGGGTAATATTTTTATTTTATGAAGTTTTTTTTATCAATAATATAATAATATATTATTGATAAAAATTTACGCACTTTTTATGCATACGTAGAGCTTATAAGAGATTTATAAAGTGGTTTAGAGCGCAGTCATCTGTATAGTTGCGGGGAATTCAAGTCCTCCCCTAATCGTAATAAATTTTGAAGTTTTTTCAATTTACCTGTATATACCCGACGGGCATTTGTTTTTAAAAGTTACGATCTAAATGTATTTTAAATGTCTTTTAAACGTCTTTTAAACATTAACGTTTAAAAGACGTTTAAAACACATTTAGAACACATTTAGAACGTAACTTTTAAAAACAAATGCCCGTCGGGTATATATATATATATATATATATATATATATATATATATATATATATATATATATATATATATATATATATATATATATATATATATATATATATAATATATATATATATATATATATATATATATAAAGTAAAAAAAACTCAGACTCAAAGTTTTCTCATATAAAACATATTTTATACACGATCGTTTAATATACGCCTGGTAAACTTAATTTTGCTTAAGATGTTTACACGTATAGACGTTTGTACCTAACGCTGTGCTAATGGCAGAGCTAAGAAGTAATTATAACAAACGTAATTGTATACGTTATAAACGTAATAAACGTTATAAACGTAATTATAACAAACGTTATAAACGTAATTATTACAAACATCTACCAAGAAAAAGGAGAGTCACGGCAAATCTAAAATCGAAGATAAGAATGTTCAACTTCGATGAGACAATATGTTTTGTATTTTTTCAATCTTGTAAATTTTTTAAAATACAATTATACAGAGGTAAAAAAAGTAAAAAAAAAATTGTACTCAAGTAAAAGTACTGTTACTTAAGTGAAATTTTACTCAAGTACAAGTAAAAGTAAAAAGTAGCTTATTAAAAATGTACTCAGAGTGAAAGTTACTGCGTTACTTTTTTAACAGCCTGTCATATAACAGAGCTATCGAATAAAAAAACAAAAATCACGTAGTCTATTCTTTTCTGTATTAATTTTTTTTTTTGCGCAGAAAATTTTTTCATGGTCTTAAAAAGTGAAATGAAACCAAGATAAAGCCGTTGAAAGTCGTTAAGAGCGCGCTTAACTTATTTTTTTTAACAATTTAAAAGTGTCATTTTTATTTAAGTGAGCAAAACTCAAAAAAACAAAAAAAAATTAAACCATTGTTTTTGTGAAATTAAACAATACATAATCAGTACCGCCGCCAGGATTTAATTCAAGGGGGTGCATCAAAAACTTTTTTTGTATATGTATGTATCTATTAAATACCTGAGCCCAATCTACGATTATTATTTATGACTCAGTCATTTAAAACTGTGACTAACTGGTCAGCACTCAAGATTGGCATGACACTTCCTGCAGTTTTAAAAGATCTTTTAGCACATTACAGCGCGTCAAAACTTGGAACCGATCTACAATGAGTGACGATAGGCTAAGTGGATTATGTATGCTTATGTATAGTTGTAAGTTGTAAAACGTAAATGTCTAATAATAACAAATGCAAAACTTGTGGTAAAATTGAGGACAACATTCATATCTATGCCTACTGTCCTCCTTCTGTTGGAATATGGGAGTATTTTAAACATGTATATAACTCCTTGACATCCCAAAACAATTTTTCTCCGATAAATTCGATTTTCTCGATTGAAACAGCGAATTTTTCGAAAAAAAACCCCTACCTCGCAGCTGCTGTTAACACTCATTCAAACCACAATGAGTGCAATTTGGAACAGTAGATGTCACCACATGTTTAGTAACATAAAAATTGACCCAATGGCAGTGAGCAGGGTAATATTCAGAAATATCAGAAATATTGTTACTTTAAAATATAATTATCATGTCCGTAGAAACACTGCGGACACTTTCTGTCGACATTTTTGTATTAAGAACATTTTTTGCCAAATAGAGAATGGAAGTTTAAAACTAAACATATGAGCTAAAAATAAAACATTAGCTCATAGCAAGATCTGCATGTTTAGTAAAGATTTCCTCCTCTCTGCCAAAGTTTTTTTTTTATACTACAAATTCTATTATTATATATGATTAGCAGTAAGCAACCCGTAATACGGGTTAGTAGTAAATAAATCAATACCAACAATTTGATATTTATTTACTTTCTCTAATAAAATATAAATTTATTTATACAGAAAGCAACCCGTAATACGGGTTAGTAGTAAATAAATCATTACTAACAATTTGATCTTTATTTATTTTCTCTAATGAAATATAAATTTATTTATACATTTTTTTAATTGAGCTCATTTTTATTTTTCTTGGCTTCTTAGTTTAAGAGAACTCTTAGCTTCATTAAAGATAAAGTTAACCATTTCTTTTGCAATGTTCAGACATTGAATGCGCAAATCACAACCATGTAGTAGTTAAAAATAACTTGAATTATATGCACAGAATATCGATGTCAAATTTTCAAATTCCGTAAAATTGTTTAGGTAAATATTGGGAATATATTCTACTCTTAATTTTGCTTTAAGCTGAGTCGTTTCTTTTTTTTTTTAAACTTTTCATTTTACTGAGTGAAGAGCTTAAAAATATGTCACTATCGCACCTAAACTTTTTAATGTTATTGATATACTTTTTAAATATTTTCAAAACATCTAAAATATTACACCCAAACTTGTAGGCATAGAAGTTGGATATCCGGAAAAACTATAAGTTGAAAAATATATCGCAATTCCGAAAAAGGCTTAGCCCTGCATACGGATCCTATATTATTATGATAAAGATTATTATTAAACCAACCTTTTTTTTAATTAGTAATCCAGCAAAAACTTGTTTATAAAAAAAACAATAAAGGAATATATGGATTTACTTTAATAGCTAACGTGTATCAACATATTTATTTCAGCATACCTCCATTTATACTTATTTTATAAAATGTCCGGAATACATTTTGCCTTAACTTGGCGTTAAATTATTAGTTTTATTTCTTTAATTTTTGTATAGATCAGGTTAATAATAAACGCAATTGGATTTTACTCAATATTTTTGAAGTAATTATTCAGCTTTAATAAAATTGATAAAATCATATAAGACAGTTCAAAAATATATTTAAACCTTAGTTCACTTTTTGAAAATCCGTAAAAAAGCAAGTATCAAGTTTACATATCTTTAAAAGAAATTTAATTACATGATATATAGTTAAATATATGTAACAAAAATATTTTAAAACAGAAGCATATATAAAAACACATTTTTCTTAAAAAAACAAAGTTGAAGCCACCATTTACAGCACCGAGGAGCCAAGCATAGCCTATTGTAAAAAAAACCGTATCAAATAATTTAAAATATTTATTATTGGTAGGGACGACAATTAAACATATTTAAAAAGCTACGTGATTCCATATTAGTAGGATTGTTATAGAAAAGTATATTTAAAAAGTATATTTAAAAAAAGTGTATTAAATAGAAAACAGATTTTGCCAATGGTGTTCAATTTTGAAACCAATATCTTTAATGAAAAGCCGACTTGTTTAACTAATCTCACTCAAAGAATAAAATTATTAACACTTAAAGATAAAGGAAAAAAAAATGAATGAGATCGTACTATAGTATTATATAGATAAATAGATATATGAAAAAAAAACAACAACTGGAAAACAGTATACCTGCTTTTGGTAACCTATTGTGATACTGCAGCAGTTGCTGTAGGGATGCAGCTGTTCTTTTTGGTGTTGTTTAAAAACGTAATTTTTATGTTGGCTTTTAGTAAACTTTAGTTTAATTTAAAAGACATCACAACGGATTTAAAATAATCATAATAATAAAAGCAAAACATAAAATGCTTCAAGGAGCCAAACTATAAACATAAAAGATGAAGAATGGAATCGAGATAAATAAATTGTATTTATATAGCTAAATATATTGCCTTGGGTTTTGGTAAATTTTAAAAGCAGTGAGTTCAATAAATGAAACATACCAAGTAATTGTTTTTAACAAAAGAATGCAGCATCATTATATTATGATAATTGGATAATGAATCAATTTAACTTTCGACTTTAGATTTTAGGGAGGGATATTTAAGAGGGCTTTAAATTTGAAGTCAGGTTTAATTGGTGAGATAACAATTAAAATTTTCATTTAAAAAGATCAAAACAAATCAAATATACAACGTAATATATATTTAAAAAAAAATTACAAAATTAAAAAAAAAACACCAAAACAAAAAATTACAAAATTAAAAAAAAAAAACCCGAAGAAAAAGCAGCAACTAAAACGAAAAAAACATTTACAACCTTTTGGTTGCTGTTTTTTTCTTCGGTGTCTCCTAACACCCCGGTATGGATGAGCCCTCCATTTAAAGGAGGGCTCATCCATTCCGCCATTATCTTTCCATTTGTTGAAGGACCTCTCTGAGAGAGGTCCCGGGTGTTGGGAGCGGTAACTTTTATATTCTTCGAATGATAAAGAATCTAAAGTTACAAAAAGAAGAATGTAATAAAAATTATACATTTGCAATTATTTAAAAAAAAAATTTGCACAACCTCACCATTTTCATTCAAAAGAGAAGATGCTAAAAAAAAAAAAAAGAGAGAGCAAATTAAAAGAGGTTAAACATGCAACATTTTGTATTTTAATAAGTATATAGGGCAATAATGCAACCAGTTCAAAAGTGTCATATTTATTAATTAATTTTTCCACCTATTGCACATATTTCTCTAAACAAAACATATAAAATATAAAACACAGCTCTACCAGCTATACTTCCACCAGACACTAAAGACAAATATATACTTAAATAAATATAAAATAATCGATAAAATAATGTTAACATATAAATATACACATATCTAAATAATTGTTTTACCCATCCCCCTCATTTCATCCACAAAGTTGTCTAAAGTAAGAAAAAAATAACTAAAGCTAAAAACAAAACTATAAACTAAACCAAAACTATAAACTAAAGTAAACTTTAAATCTTCCAAATATTAATGCTTATTTATTAAACTAAACTAATCATAATTTATACTTAGTTTTTGTTCCAACTCCCCTAAAAGAAAGTATAAAATAAAGCTAAAGAACTTGATTTTTAAAAATTCCAGTGGCAGTACAAATAAACAAATTCCTATTAACAAATATCTAATAGCAAAAACACTGACTTATTTCCTTCTTCACTTCTGTATCTAAACAATAAAAGCACTTTAATGTTTAGACGTTAAAATATCGGTAAAATACATATTAAATGCCACATTCAACTAACTAATGTAATTAATACCTTTATTAGATCTCTCTTGATTAACTAAAGAATTTAAATTTTAAATAAACTCTAACTAAATTTTAACAAACAAACAACCGAAATCTTCACTTTAATAGTACGTTATTAAGTTGATTAAATAGATCAAATAATTTAATCTACTCTAATAATCTACGACCTTATTAATAAACTTTAATTATTTTTCTACAACTCAGTGTAACTATAAAATAGATATTTTTAAAGTAAAAAAGAATTTAATATTATAATATTTATGATTTTAAAAACCTGAAATTTTAAATCTACCTCGAAGAAAACAGATATATATTGAAAAGTATTTTTATTTCTTTTTAAAAATCTAAAAATGCTTTATAACTTACTTGTTTCAATATTATTACCAACGTTTAAATAGAAAAACAAACAAACATTCAAGTCGACTTATTCTTAAATCTTATAATATATATGATTTTAAAAACCTGAAACTTTAAATCTACCTCAAAGAAAACAGATATATATTGAAAAGTATCTTTATTTCTTTTTAAAAATTTAAAAATGCTTTATAACTTACTTGTTTCAATATTATTACCAACGTTTAAATAGAAAAACAAACAAACATTCAAGTCGACTTATTCTTAAATCTTATAATATATATGATTTTAAAAACCTGAAACTTTAAATCTACCTCAAAGAAAACAGATATATATTGAAAAGTATCTTTATTTCTTTTTAAAAATTTAAAAATGCTTTATAACTTACTTGTTTCAATATTATTACCAACGTTTAAATAGAAAAACAAACAAACATTCAAGTCGACTTATTCTTAAATCTTATAATATATATGATTTTAAAAACCTGAAACTTTAAATCTACCTCAAAGAAAACAGATATATACTGAAAAGTATCTTTATTTCTTTTTAAAAATTTAAAAATGCTTTTTAACTTACTTACTTCAATATTGTCATCATCTAAATAGAAAAACAAACAAACATTTAAGTCGACTCATTCTTAAATCTAGTTTAATTTCTTCAATAATAAAAAAAATTTAATATTTGAGGATTAAATTCATTTACAAAAGTTTAAAGTTCGTTTAAACCATTTTAATATTGTAAAGTTAATCTAAATTAACAAACATATAAATGCAATTTATAACATTTGTATAATATACAAATATATAACAAGTACCTACTTGATAGGTACGATTAGATGTAAAGAAAATTAATGTCTGCGAATTCCAATCTCAAAATTCCAGAACAGAAGAAAAACTGCGCACAAACAAAACTGCGCATCACTGAGCGCAGTAACTAAAGTAAAAGAGTATTTAACTTTAGCTATGCAAAGTACATCACGATTAGCATGTTTAATTAAGTACATTATGATTATCAACTTTAAAAAATGTCTAAAATTTAAACTCATTACGCAACTAATCAGTTTATTACTAATATGTGCAATAAACATATCTGTACATATAGATAATTTTAGGAGCTAACTTGTCTCAATTCTATTTTTGTGTAAATGAGTTAAATACAAACTTGTCGCATATTCTGTCGGGGCCAAATAGCCTTCTAATCTTTATTTACTGCGGTTTAACAGGAAACCAAAATTAATCTAGCCTTAAATCCATTTTATTAGCTAAAAAATCATAAAAGAGTATTACTATACTATCACATTTATACTTGTATATGTCACATTATGCTACTAAAAATGTTTTTAATTGACTTTTGAGGTTGTTAACGTGACATAATCTCATGTTTGCAAACAAAGCTAACCGGACCCGGTCATGTTAAGCCTTCTAAACTCTGACCATTTCTATATTGAATAGATGGCCTCTTTATTTCAATAATTTTTTGCAAACGGTAAAGTAGTTTGCTGCCATTTACTAAATATTCCTTTTATTTCTCGAATTTTCGGTTTCGTCAATATTTTGGTCAATAAATGGTAGCCTTGTGAGTAGAGTTTTTTTTATTAATAGTAATCAATTTTTGATGAAGACCTTTTACCAAAATAATAAAGCGTAAAACAACGATTTACATATATAAGAATTTTTTCTTTCCTCAAAAGTGTTACAATTGCAGACTAAACTAATCAACTTAATATTTGACAAACTG
The DNA here is from genome assembly GCF_022113875.1 of Hydra vulgaris. Lineage (NCBI taxonomy): Eukaryota > Metazoa > Cnidaria > Hydrozoa > Anthoathecata > Hydridae > Hydra > Hydra vulgaris. The sequence goes on from NC_061168.1 coordinate 10,947,146, forward strand.
CAAGTCTCCCTGTGTTTTTAAAAATTCCAAAGTTTGTTTTTAACTACGACCCCCCGCCGTTTACGAAGATCACCTTAGATACGAATAACGAATTATTGAAGCATAAGATAGGGAAAACATCGAAAAAAAAATATATTAATGTCTTTATATCTTTTTAACAAACGAACAAAACTTTACAAATTTAGGAAATCAAGTTTTTTTTTTATATTGTATTAATACGTCATATGGTAAAATCTAAAATAAAAAAAAGTAACGGAATTATAACATCATATATATATATACATTTATATTATATATATATATATATTATATATATATATATATATATATATATATATATATATACATTATATATATACAGGGCCGGCGCGAGTAGGTGTCACGTGGGGGTGGGGTGCCATTACAACTTTTGCCGACTAAAAAAAAAAAAAGGTCCTCGTTTTCCAAAATTTGCCGACTGTCATTACGACATTTACCGACTGTCTAACCTATATCGAAAGGGTCGACATTTGCCGACTGACTAGTCTCAACCGGTCCAATTTGCCGACTAAGGGTCCAATTTTCCGACTAAGGGTCTAGTTTGCCGACTAAAAATCATTGATGGGAGGGGGGTGTCACACCCCCCCCCCCCCACACCCCCTATCGCGCCGGCCTTCTATTATTCATTTTTAACGATAGACACCTACGGAAAGGTAAGCAAAGCTGTCTGTCAACACAAAACATCACAACAATATATCAATATTATACATTATAACAATACATTACAACATTATAACAACAACACATAACATTAACACATATTTACACCTATATAACTAATATTTACACCCTTGACTCTAAAATCCAGTGGAAAATAACAAACCAATTTTAAAAGAATATGAAAGGCAAAACTAAAAAACCAATTTTGAGTTATCTATATTTATCCTTTTATTAAACTTTAATATACTATATTTGCTTTTATATTCAATATTAGTTATTCAATTATTTCAAATTTAAGGATCAAGGTTGCATGCTCTTTTATACACATTACACAAAATATTACCTGACATTATGTGTTTCCAGAATAATTAAAAAAAGCTAGACAACACAACCTAGCTCTAAAGCAGTAACACCGTCTGGCACAAAATGCTGCCAAGTCACACCTCTGCTTTAAGTACACCGCTTGGCTGGCAAGGTTAACAATCTTGCTTAACATATTGCCAAGTCACACCACTTTGAAAACATGGAAACAACATAATGTAAACATATATACAACTATAAACAAATATGACTTCATATAACACATATAAACACAATATATAACAATATTAAATGACAAATATATTTATCAAAAACTATGAAAAAAAATAAAAATATTAAAGTTACACATACAAAATGTGCTCACAAGCTACAAACAGTAAATTTTAGAAATGAAAATATTAAGACTATAAATTAAGAAAATAGAAAATGTAACACTATTTGTGTAGTATTTTTCACCTACCATACCTTGAATAGGATGTTTATCAATTTTGAAAAACAAACTATTAAATGCTCTAGTTCTTGAACATGCAACGTATAGTTGACCATGGGAGAAACACGGTTATTTTAGATATACCCCAACTCTATCAAATGTTTGACCTTGACTTTTATTGATTGTCATCTAATAAGCCAATTTGACAGGAAACTGACGACGTTTTAGAACAAAGGGTAAATTAGAATCTGATGGAGCCAACTGAATTCGAGGAACAAATACCCGTTTACCTTCAGAAACACCTGTCAAAACCTCTGCATCAATATAATTGTTTTGGAGAGCACAAACTTTCAATCGGGTTCCATTACATAGCTCAGCTTTAAGATCTAAATTTCTAAGTAGCATAATTACACAACCAATTTTCAATTTTAAACAATGAATAGGCATACCTGAAGGAGTTAAGCTGTTCAAAAACTCAACAGGGAAATAATTTATTTCATTAAGATTGTCAGTGTTTATTTGATCAGCACTTAAATAAGTTTTGATGTCTCCATGTAGACGTTCAAGCACTTCTTCATTGATTGACAACGAATTCACATTAGTGGGTGTTAAAATGACACGTTTAGCATAATTACCTTGTTGAGCATCTCCAAATATTTTTTCAACAATTGATTCGTTTTCTCTAATAATGCACTGTTGCAGTATTTCAATACATCCCTTAAAAGGATCTTCCTCCTTGACAGGTATTGTTCCACTATCATGTTTTAACAGCCATTCGGAAAAATCTCCTTCTCCATCACGTACTCTCATATTTTCAGTTAATGTAAACTTCTGCACCCATTGCCACTGTAAAGAACATTTTATACATGATTCTACAACTTCAGCTGGTCTCCCTCTTTTCACAACAGGCAAAATTTGCCTAAAGTCACCACCAAAAAGAATGACTTTTCTTCCAAATGGAAAGTTGTTGTTGCAAACATCTTTTAACAACCGATCGATTGCATTTAAAGCGTGTTTGGGAATCATGGATGTCTCGTCAAGCATAAACAAACTAACTTGCCTTAAAAATTGTTCCTGAATAGAGTTAGGAGTCACATTACATGTGCTGTCATCCAGTATTAGGACAGGAAGTTTAAATAAGCCGTGCAGCGTAGATCCATTTGTAAGAAGAGTTGCTGCTATGCCAGTCCAGGCAGCTGTAGCAGATTTATCACCCCTACTGCTCACTCAGCAATCAAATAATTATATGTAAAAGTTTTGCCACTACCGGCTGGTCCATCCATAAAAAACAATCTGGAATGTTGATTTTCTACACTTGGTTGCTCGTTCAATGCAGCAAGGACAGCATTACTTACATTTAATTGATTGACATTAAGAAGCGGTCTCATTCTATTAGCTTCGTCAATTGATTGCTGAACATTATCATTTAAATTTTCTAGATTAAAATCTATGAATTTATCAACAACAGGCAAATTATAATCAGATAGCGTTTTACCACTTTGATTAATAATCTTTTCGATTTGAAGAAGAGTAGCTTGTTCAGCTAATATAAATGGAACTTGGCGATGAATGAAATCCTCCATCATAAAAGCTTTATATGTATTCCAAAGATGCAAAGGGTCATCAGGTTCACAAAAGGTTAAAATAATTGAAAACAGCTGCCTGATTTGCTTAGGCATTTGCGTTAAAACTGCCTCAGAAAGAGTATTCTGCCATTCAGTGTCATCTTGCAACAAACCATTAAAAACACACGCTTCTCGAAAGGTTTCAAGAACTATTCCATTAACAGTACGCAAATCCTCCCAAGATGTTGCACCTTTTGCTTGCAAAAGTAACAATCTAAGAAAAAATAATTCTCCTGTTGGACTAACTTTATACATTCTTACTATCACCTTATTTCCACCTCTTTGTCTAACCTTCCATTTACAATGTTTATCATCAAATAGAAAGTGATATGGAATGTCAACATATGAGTAGCGATGGGCTCCTTTATTTTCAGAATTCAATTTAAACCAGAGCGTAAGGTGTGTATCACGTTGAGCAGCACGATCTAACGCCACTTGTTCTTCTCCTTCTCTAAAATACACAATCTGATTCTCAGGAAGATGAACCTTAAGACGGATAATAGTGTGTGACATATGACTTATGGGATACTCAAATATTCGCCACAGTGCCTCAGGTGCACTAACATAACGACAATCTAAGAAAGTGTTTATTTCATCATGATTAACCTGTTCATTTATCAAAACATTCGCACAATCATGCCCTTTGTATATGTATTTGTACAAATATTTAACAGCCTTTACAGACATGCAAGCTTCAACATTAATGTAGGCTTGATATTTCTTTGATAACCAAGGATTATAAGGTACCACTCAACGGTTATCTACATTGTTGCCTTTAATATTGATAACCAACCCATTATCACGACGCCTATAGCGTGGATAACCATTGTGAACAGCTACTGTGTTGGCATTAAAATCTTTAGGATAATTTTTGCTGCACACCCCATCTTTCATGGAGGGAGAGTTTGGATTCAGTATCCCACATGGACCGTAAATCTTGCAAGTTTTGATAATATCATAAAGTTCACAATTAACTATCGGATCTGGAATTTCTGCACAAATCAAATTATTGATATCCTATGATGTTTCAAGTTTATCATCATTTGCTAAATAAAGTAAAATGTGGGCACGCAGCAAACCACGCTTTTGAAACTCAATAACCTGAACATGCTCAATAACCTGAACAAGCTACAACTTTGCCTAATACACCATGTTTGAATATATCATTGAGGAGGTTATTTAACTTGAGTTTAAATACTCGAGTAACCAAATCAGGTCTATCATTCGCATTCTGACCCGGATATAAATTTTCTGTTATTTCGCGCCATTTTGGGTTGCAATCTTCTGTTATTTCGCGCCATTTTGGGTTGCATCTTCAAAGTTTTCTTTTAAAGCTCTAGGACTTCCTACATAAAATGATGGCAAAACTACTACTTGTCCTGGTCTAATATTACGATCATTGGCAATGTTGTTAATATGTTCATGTAAGGCATCATACTGCTCGCTTCTCAGCTTATTTTGATTATTTCTGATAAAAGCAAGACGCTGGCCTTCAATTTTTACATATGCATCTACAGCATATTGCTGAAATAGTTTCTTGCCATAAAATAATGAACAGAAAAATTGCCTAACAGAAAGTCTATAATTGTAGAACTGAGATAATGTAACATGATTTCTAACCAATGTGGCACGCTCAGGGTTATGCACCAATTGATTATGTCAACCAGCATCACCTCTTGGGAAAAATAGCGGATAAACCATAGGATCCAAGTTGACTGACATACTTGATACAATTTTTAAAGAATGACCTCTTGGGTAAATAACAACTTTACTGGAAGTTGGGGGAGCACCATCTTCGCCAACAAATACAACTGCAACTTCATCATGTGAAGGTAGATTATAACGACGTTTATCACCGCCTTTAAGTTAAGACATTTTTACAACAGAAGCTGAGCGACCTTCTATAGCCGCCTTACAAATTTCTTCATCTTCTACTTCAGCCATGTTTTTAAATGCAAGAGCAAATGGACTTTGTTCCATAATTATAGTTTGCAATTGAAACATTAAATCACGTAAACAAAGATCATTACCACAGTGTTGCATTCTAAAATTTAGTGCAGCAAGTGGATCATAAATATATAGTTAAGAATATATTGGTGGAATATCTTGATCTGGCCTAAGATTACCTACACGATGAAAAATCTGGCCACATATTTTAAAACATGGAAGCCCATGATTCATTGGTTGAACTACATTTGCTGTAAAAGAAGCAAAAGAATGGTAGGCATTGTAATTTCAAATATGTTTAAAAAATTAGCATTAGCATTACGATCTACATAACTCCCTGAAAACAAATCCTGTAAAGCTTGTGTAATTGGTGAAAGTGGAGGAAAAGCTACCTTACCATTATAGCAACATAGAAAATGTGTTTCATCTGGAAATTTCTTAGCACCACAGTGCTGACAAATTTGATTTATTTTTCCTAAATAATTATTTATTTAGGAGAAATGAATCATAAAATCATTAAAAAAATTACCATAAAATCGTCATTTTCTTTATCAACTTCAGAAACCATTCCAAGCCAGTAAAAATCGTTGTATTTGCAAAATAAGTATTATGACATCATAGCATTTTCAATTTTATTAATTTTGTATTTTTGTTTATTGAGGAAGTCAAATGTTAGAGCAAAATCATTATCATCGGATACCCTTTTCATTTTTATAATTGAATGAGAAGAAGGTATAAATTGATGGAAACTTCTTGTCCCAGGAATAGTGGTTGCTATTAATAGTCTATCAGCAAGTTTGATTCTTACTAGCTCCATTTCTTTGGCAGTGACGTACACAAACGTAATCCCACTGATTGACTTTGGCAGTATTCAAGCATTGCTTGAGAAGATAGTATTTGACCTGTTGTTGGACTCTGCAAGCTAGCAGTTGAAACAAGCCTTTTAACAGTGCCACCTATTCCATCACATGAAGATTTGCCATGGCTTGTTGCAAAGAAATTCCAGATGCACTGAACAGAAAATTTTTGAGCATGGTGACATAAATTGTAAAAATGTTTGCAGTTTTTATACTGCCCTGCACAGCCATCAGAAAAATAATGAATTTTTGTAATTGCGGGGAAAAGATGAGTTTTTATATGATTAATGGTTTTATGCATAACTTCATTGATAAATCCAACATCATGACTCAAATCACCTGAAATTACACAAAAAGAAGATATTTCCTATTTCACTTTTTTTGTAGTAGATGACAACTGGATGAAGAGAACATTGACTCTTGCTCCAATGGTAACTCTGTATCTCGTCTTGTACTACAAAAGTGTAATTCTCTGCAAAATCTGTCAGTACAATAGCCTCATCAATACTAATTGTTTCTTTGAGATGCTTTAGATAGCTAGATTGTGATTTTGCTATAAATGAATGAGAAGTAATTTTATCAAGTTTCTCACACAGGAGCTCTATGAATTCATTTAATGAAAGTTGTATTGTTAATAGTTCAGTTCTATCTGTCGTTGTCCACTGTTTGAAATCCACTGACCGTTCAATTTTGTCACTGTCATATTGCTCTTTTGGATCATAATTTTGTGTGAGATACTGCTGGAAATAAATTTGGGCAGCTTGTATGCCAGGACAACTATTGCATCGGTGAATCATGCAAACTTTTGATTTTCTGCTGCAGACAATCTTTTCAATGAATTTATGGTAAGATGTTTCATGGTCTACAGCACTCAACATTAATTTAACATTTTGGTGTATTGTACACACACAAACAGAATATGTACCTTTTGGACCAGCAAGGATGTACCATTTAGGTCTAAGACTGCAAAGTTTAGAAAATCCAATTTTATGGTCTAGGTACGTAATCTTATATGCCACATAGAACTCCTTTAGATTACACATAATCAATTTTTTTGACATTTATTTTTTTTTCCCAACACTTACACAGTCTTTTTTACCTGGCATTTGCCTAGAATACTCATCGATACAGTAAAAAAGCTTTACAAGTTCTATGACATCTTTACTGATTCGATGTTGTTCAACCACATTGGGGTATGCAATGACGCCTTTTTGGTCACGTAAAAGCTTTGCATTTTGAATCTTGTGTTTGGAAACCAAAAACTCTTTTGCTGCTTTTCTGATAGACCAAGATTTCGGTGTCAATGTCAAAATTTGAAGTTGCTGCCTTCTGTTAGAAACTTTAAGTTTTATTTTCATGCATTCAACAAGGAAGTCTAGATCGCCAGCTTTGGTTTCAACTTCTTTTAGAACTTCATAGTTGTTAGGTGCAACAAGATCCGATTCGATGACATCCAGAGCAGTTGCAAGTTTCTTAAAATCTGCTTCTTCAACTTGCTTTATCTTTCTCTTTCCAAGTGAAGGCTTGTTAGAGGTTTTTAGTAAATGAACTTTTAGTGGAGACACTTCAAGTTCACACAAAGTACTGTTGAGCAATAATCTTGTTGATTCCAGTATAATTTCTTTTTCCATATAATCTTCAATTAATTTTATCTTCAACTCGTTCTCTTCTGATTCTTCACTTGATGCTAATTTATGTCTGCATTGTAGACAAAGTTTTTTACCTGGCACTACGAACTTGCCTTTACTGCATAAGTACTTTGCTGAATCCAAGTTGATTTCACGAAGACTGCCTAAAAAAAGGGAAGAACTCTTTTAATATGTATAAAAATTGTAATAAAACTATTTTAAATTTGTATGGCAGTTAAAAGTGCACTTTTAGAAGTCAGCTAAAAGTAAGGCTAAATATAGCTAAAATAAATTGGCTGCAAAGAATTTCATTTTTGTAACTCACAACATTTTCACAAAATAAAAGTTGTGGTTACTATAAATACCTTTTATAACTTTATTATGAGTATTAAATGGATTGCAGCACGGTGTTAATTTAGTTGCATAACGCTTCAAATAAACATGTTTATGATGTAGACAAGTTGTTAGTTTTACATTGATTATTGAGAGCCCAGTCCTCCACATTAATATTTCTTATTCATATTTTGGAATATCTTCAAAAGGTTCGATTCAAAGCAACGATGTATATGTTGCAAAATGACATTCACTTCCTAGCTTGATTCCAATGGAGCACTGTTGGCTGTTTGCCATGACTAAGAAACTGAATTACTAAATTCTCTAATTATTTAATCTAAAATTTAAATAATTTTAAGTTTATGGTTACTGGTTTTTCAAAACTATATTAATACAACGTATCTGACATCACAAATCTATATTTATACATCACAGCAGGCATTGTAAAACTATTTTTTTAAATGACAATTCACTTCACAAAACATTATTTATATATAAAAACCTGCCTCAATAAACTCTTTTTACACATCTCAACTGAACCCATGAGATTTTTGTGATCAGTAAACTTGTGAAAACCTTACCTCTTTTTATTGTAATGTGCTTTTTTACCATTTTTTTTTAAAAAAAAAACAGTCATTTAACATTTTAAATTAGGTTATTTTTTTTTCTACTTTAAATTCAGCATCTTCAAAAATGGTCAGGTACCAATTTTCAGTCAGTTTCTTCGACTAAAACTTAAATTATTTATACCTAAACTATAGCTAAAAAATCTATGAAAGAGAATTTGAGTCCAAATAAGGAATTTTTTTTACATAAATTTCAAAATGATATATCTTTATAATGCATTAAGAAACCAAAACCATCTTTTTTATAAAGATAGCCTAGGATCACCTACTTCATTTGAAAAAAAAATTGAATCCATGAGACTTGGGCAACTCCGGGAGTTGATGAAAGCACAACCCATGGTAACAGAACAAAAAATTGGACTGACCATTTTAGAATCAAAAAATAACCATCATTAAATTTAAATTTCACTTTTTGCTTTACATTTTTGAATTCAGCACCCTCAAAAATGGTCAGGTACCCATTTTTAGCCTCATTCTTCAACAAGATCTTAAATTATACATTAAAAAGTACAACTACAAAATCCATAATGGTGGACTTGGCAAAAAAAGGAACGTTTTAGGCTGAATTTCAAAACGTCATAACTTTTGAACCGTTTGATTTTGAGAGCTCAAATTTTACAATTTTTCATGTTACATTGATAGGTACCACTGGGAAAAATTTGAAAGAAATCTGAGAGGGTGACTGAAAAATTTAGATTTTTTGTCCCAGTTTTACATGGAATTACCCACATATCTTTGCAGACATAAGGCATGCGTTGGGAGAAAACATTGAACAAAACGGGTAATAAAACTTATTAACGCGTTATGTACAATAGAAAACGGGTTATTAACGCAGGTTTATAAATTTTTTTCCCCCAACACACTATTACGCTGCCGCAACTCCAAGGATATACATAGTTATATATATATATATATATATATATATATATATATATATATATATATATATATATATATATATATATATATATATATATATATGTATATATATATATATATATATATATATATATTTATATATATATATATATATGTATATATATATATATATATATGTATATATATATATATATATATATATATATATATATATATATATATATACATATATATATATATATATATATATGTATATATATATATATATATATATATATATTTTATATATATATATATATATATGTATATATATATATATATATATATATATATATATATATATATATGTGTATATATATATATATATATATATATATATATATATATATATATATATATATAGCATATATATATACATATATATATATATATACATATATATATATATATATATATATATATATATATATATATATATATATATATATATATATATATATATATATATATATATATATATATATATATATATATATATATATATATATATAGAACTATTTATTAGCAAAAACATATGAAAACCAAAATTTTTTATATAATACATATACAATACATATTTGATAAATAAACCTCTACAATTTTTTTGGTTCATCAACTTGATTATGATTAATAACAACTCTGTTAATATAAATTTTCTAATGATCTAAATCTTTATAAATTAGATATTTTATTTTATATTTTAATTTTAAATTAAATAAATTATATATATCTTAACTATAAATTAAATCTTTATAAATTAGATATAAATAGAAAAACAAACATATAATAACACAATTATATCCTAAACCAAAATTCAATCATGCAAGGCAAATTATTAAACTTTTTGAAAAGAAAAAAAACATATTTTTTTTCAAAGAGCCAAAGTGTTAACAAAACTATAGATAAATTTTATTTATAACAAAATGTTGTCATGGCTTTTATCCCAATTATTAAAAGCATTTGAAAGCATGAAACTACCCATAAATATCTTTTAATGGTAGACACCATCTAAGAATTATAGTAATCTATATTTTCAAAATTCACATGTATAACACGAAGCTTTAAATTTAAAAGTACAATTTAAAAAAGATTACAATAAATTAATTACTTATAAAATTTTAAAAAGATTTTATTAATACTCACACTGTGAACCACAATAACCGCCAGGTTTAAAGTCTCCCCACATCCAATTTTTTTTTCTTATTAAGAAGTAACATAGTATATAAATTAAGTAAAGGTATTAAGAACCTCCATAGGAATGGCTAGAATAAATTTTTTACACATCTAAACTTTAGATACAAAGGGGAGGGGCGGTACATCGCTAACTCTATTGAAGTTCATATATTTTACGTAATTTCATGAAGAAACCTAATTTTTATTCTGCACTTGTTTACTCCCCTATATAAAGGCATTAAAAAAGTGTTAAAACATTTCTATAACAGATTACATAGGAAAAGAATGTAGGTATAAAAACAACAACAACAAAATGCATTTAATGTGAAAAATATCTTGACTAAGCTTTGAAATGCAAAAATAGCATTATATTTTATCAACACTCAATTAAAAGTATCTTTCATGCTATTAAAATACTTTCGAAATAATTTTGACTTAGTTGTGGATCAACAATATATTAAATTGAAAAGTGAACTTGTTAATTATTTATTAAATGTTGAAAATTCCACAACACTTGACTTTAATCGTTTAGCATAGTCTGGGTGGCTTTGTCGTCTTTTATATCTAATCCATGTCTTTTTAAACTCATGATGAACAGATTCACCTGCTTGTTCAGAATAAATTCCAAGTCCATTATCAGTATTGGTACTTTTTAGAAATGGTACAATATGGTTAACTGCAATATGAACTTTCCACGGTATATTCAAAGAAATGTTTTCAAAGTAAGTATTAATATATTCCATTAAATTAGCATAAGACATCTTGAATTCAAAAACAACAGATTCAATATCACCAATAATTTTTTCTCCAAAGGTTGCTTGCTTCATTGCTTGAAACTTTCTTAAACATTCAATTACTGGTAGTAAATCAAGCTTTCCTTGATCAGCAATATCACGAGAAAGAACATCTAACTTATCTAAAAGTCTGTTGGCATTGTTGCCATCAAATCCAACGCCATGGTAACCTCTGAAAAATATGTAATTTGAGTTTAACCACTTTTCAAAGCCAGGCCATAGTTTTGATAATAGTTTTCCAAATGTTGAAACTATTCCGATTAATGTGTGCAACTCAGGTACTGGAACTAAATTTTCAATAATTGTGTCTGGATCCTCTTCAAGATATAATAATCTTGGATTAATAACATTTTTATAATCAGCCATCTTTGATTTTGGTTTTCCAGCTTCTGTGTATTTACTGTAATGATAATCGAGGGAACCGAGAGTTCGTTTTTCTCCACCATCCAAAAGACTCTCTCCTTCACACCACAAACAACTATATTTTCCAGCATGGCTTGTAATGCCAAACATTGAGTTTGCACACTTTAAATCAAATGCAACAGAATACTTAATATTTTGAAGATTAAGAGTATCAACTAATTTTCTAAGATTTCCATTGTGTTCAGACACTCCTTCTACAATAGCAACAATAAAACAACGCTTAACTCCAGCATCATCAAGGTCAGGTTGGTTGCTAGTTTTATCATGCGGATTAAAAACATTCATAGTGACCTTTAAAAAACCTTGACCAGAATCCACAGCAACTCTTACAATTGTAGAAAGAGGGTCAATATTCCTTTCAGTGATTATATCATGTATAAATTCATCAATATCTTTAATATAAACCATCGATTTATTTACTATATTGCCAGCGTCAAAAAATTCTTCTTCTTTGCATGAAAAATATTCATTTATTTTTGCTTTTAAAGCCTCTAATTTTTTAACAATATTTCCTTCAATGCTACTTTGAAAGCAAAGACTTTTTCTAAATATAGAACACATTTTTTTGGTTTTACACTGAGATAGTTCTAAACATTTTATAAGCTCAATGATTGTTCCAAAAGATACTTGACTAAAATTAACACGGTCACATTTATTGTCTGTAGTTCCGGCAACAATAGTCAATGGTTTCCCATGAGTAGCAATTGTGAACTTTTCACCTATACAAATATTTTCCTTTTCCATTTTTGTTTTTAAAATACTTGAAGCGACACGTTCTGCACTTGCTGATCCCAATGCATATGCTGCATTAACTAAATTTTTCACAGCTTGAACATCACTACAAAGATGAATAATGCCTGACTTAACTACTCCAGAACATTTTAAGCACATTCTTTCATTTTTATCTTCATTTAACTCAGAAGTAATAATATTAATATCTTTTGATATTTCTGAAACATCAGAAGTTCTTCTGATATCTTGACGGTTTATCTAAACAAAAAAATCTAAAACTATATAAACTATTAATATAAAAAATATAACACATTAAAAATAAACACATCGATGACATATTACTTCCTAAAACAAACTGTTTAAATGGTTTTTTTTTCAAGTTTATAAAGGTTCATTGAGACAAAGCTTTTTCTTTTTTAAAAATTATTAAAAATAAAACAAATTTACTTAATTAAACACTAAGTCTTAAATATAGTTTTTTTTATTAATTTTATAAACTAACCTGGGAAATTTGCTTTAGCCACTTATCAAGGTATTTTGTATCGTTTTTTTCCAAACAATAAAGGTTTTTATAACAATTGCTACAAATAACTTTAGAATGGTTTACTAAATTTTGATCATAGCTATCCCAAATAAAAGTTTTTATTTTTTCTTCGATTGCTTTAGATATTTTATGAAGCTTTGCTGACTTTTTACCAAAGATTTTAAAACAAACAGCACATAAATTGTTGACCGCCATTTAATAAAATTCAAGTCGTTGTGCTCTAACATCAAAAAACGCCGGTATTTGATTATCAAATTATAGCTATTTTGTTGAAAATGGCGGATATTTTTAACTAAAAATTATACTTTTTATTTTTTGATTTTCATACATTTTTCCATACCCCTAGAGGTTTTTACAAACCAAATATTTATTTTCATATATACAACTAAGTATTTATAAAAAAAAATCTGATGTGGGGAGACTTCAAACCTGGCGGTCAATGTGGTTCATAGTGCTCAATGTCTACTTATACATTTTAAAAAGATTACGATTTTGAAAACTTGAAACTTTAAATTTAAATTTTAAAAAACTGAAACTTTAATTCTTCCTCAAAGAAAACAGATATATATTGAAAAGTATTTTTATTTCTTTTTAAAAATTTAAAAATGCTTTTAAACTTACTCCCTCCAATATAATTATATAATATATATAGTATATATGATAAATAAACCTCCACAATTTCCTTGGTTTAACAACTCGATTATGATTAATAACAACTCTGTAAACATGAATTTTCTAATAACCTAAATAAATTACAGATAGACAAACATAAATAACACAATTAAATCCTAAACCAAAATTCATTCATGCAAGACAAATTATTTCATATTTGTTGAAGAGCCAGAAACATTTTTTTTTTCAAAGAGCAAAAGTATTAACAATATTAAAGATAAATTTTATTTATATCAAAATTTTCAATAAAATTTAAATTTAGATAAATTTATAACAAAATGTTGTCATGGCTTTTATCCCAATAACCAAAACTATGTGAAAGCATGAAACTACCCATTAATATATTTTAAAGCTAGACACAATCTAAGAATTAATGTAATCTATAACACGAAGCTTTAAATTTAAAATTACAATTTAAAAAAGATTACAATAAATTAATTACTTTTAAATTTAAAAAAAATTTTAGATTACCTATAATTTTAAGCTACTAAACATTATCTACTTAATATCAACTTGGACATTTTGAACTCGTACAGTGAAAGGTTGAAAAGAAATCTTAGACTTAAAGCAGTAACACCGCACGACTGGTAAGGTTGACAAATATTGCTCTACACGTTTGCCAAGTCACACCACTTTGAAATCACGGAAACAACATTATATAAACATATATACTAACTATATAACACAATATATTTTTTTAATGTTATATAACATATAAAAACACCTCATTTAACAATCATATACACATTAGATAAAATATATTTCATACTATTATAAAAACACATTTATAAAACAACTGTATAACATATCACCACATACACGTTTTATCAAAAATTTTTTAACTTTGAGTATAATATAAACATATATGCAAACTTTTAACAACTATAAAAAAACATTTATTACCACCAATTATTATTAATGTAACAAAAAATCAGACTACAAAAATGCACAGCATTGTGCATTTTTGTAGTCTGATTTTTTGCAATAAAATGAAATTATGTCAGACAGTATATATTTATCAAAAGAAATAAAAAAGATGGAACCATTTAAGAACAAAATTAAAAATTTCTATTAAAAAAATATTCAGATATCTTAAAATGAAGCATAACACAACACTCTTTTGACAAATTCCAGAAGAAATTTTTTTTATTTTTCTCTTCTCAACTATTTTTGCTAAGAGAAAATACATATAGATATACATATATATATACATAACAAACTAACAATTATTTAAATTTTTATTTAAAAAAATAAACAACATCAATTCTTCTTGAAAATAAGTGTATCAGCTCCAATTTGCTTGCTGATTTTACTCGAAAGACCGCGTGGAATATATAACTGCGCTTAGAAAAGTCTAGAAACAACTAAGAAACAGTGTATTTTACATAATGCAGAACAGTAATAAATAAAACGAACAAAAGGTGTAACAATGCGTAACTATGCGCACTAATATTCATTCGGCTATTAATATTTAGATTAGAAAATCATTGCCAGCCCTTATTTTATGACATATTATTTTAACATATTAGTGTTGTCTATAGAGTTCGTATAGTAATTTTAGTGTTACCGTCTTGTAATTTTTTTTTTTTTTAATAAGAATCTTTTTTCTTCAAAAGCCTAAATTTCTTTTTACTACCCTTTGCAAATCTTTATCTTACCACTGTGTCATAAATCGACCCTCAGGATATACTTTATCCAAAAAATGATATGCCATCAATGAGATATAAGAATATTAAAAATTAAACATTTTTAAAATCCAAGGGTGCATTTTTAAACTGGGGGGGGGGGGCATAATCCTGTTGAAAATAGTAACAATATGAGTGCAGAGGAGCCTTGACCCTCTACTTGCCAAATTTTTTTATATAAAATATAAATCTAGCATAAAATATAGAAATATATTTAAATTTTCTGTTTATTTTTGTTTATTGGCGCGAAATGCACCAATAATTTAAAGAATAATTTAATAAATTTTCTAAATCATAAAAAATTGTATTATAATACTCATGGCAGTGTTATAATTTTAGTAAATAAAAAATGAATATAAATAGTTATTGTTGTGTTTGCTGGGAAACAAAAACTAAAAAGAGTCTTATTGCAGTCCAAGATACTATTGAAAAACTGGTGCAGACGTATGTATACTCTGGATACATAAAAGAAATTGCAGCCTATCCTTCTTCTATATGTGGAAATTGCAAAATTAATTTGTACGTGCTTGCAAAAAGAAAGAAACCACCAACCAGATGGACACAGAAGATAGAAAAGGTTAGGTTTAAATTAATTGCATCTGTTAAAATAGAGTTTTAAAGTATCTGCTAAATTATAAAGCTGTCAACTTTGTCATAAAAAGCTCAAATGTCAATTCTGAATAACTATTGTATAGATTGATAGGATTTCTAAGAAGCGAAGGATGACATTGTTACAATTGAGATTGATGAGAGCTTTTCTACCTCTCTAGAAAACACATAAAAGATCTGCTCTAAATGTCTGTCAATAATAGGTAATACAAACAGAAGATTTTAAAATATTACTTGATATTGGTATAGTCAAATTTTCGTAAACAATATTTATTTAGGTTGTGGTTTAGACCACAAATGCTGCAAATCAACTGCTTTAAAAAACCTTACATCATTGGCATTGGAACAAGGTATGCACAGTGTAGAGCAGGTGGCTTCTTCAATAATCAAGGAAAAAATGAACAAAGAAAAAATAAATTCAGAAGATCTATTTTATTTAGCCACCTGCGGAAAACCGCAGATAATAAGAGTTGGTCGTCCTGAGAACAAAGGAGACAGAAATCATATCCAGCAAATCACTTTTAAAACATTCAAGCAACTTTGACTAAATCTTAATCTTTTAATCAGAGGAACTAGAAAACTGATTTCTACTCTTAACAAGGCCACAGGAAAGAGAGTTGTTCAGTCAGAAGTGACGAAGTTACTGTCAGATCTTGAATTAACAGTAATTATTACAGTGTTTAGTCCATGCAATTTGAAGTTTGGGATAAAAAGGTTGATAGGAACCTGGTTTTTGTAAAAGATTCTTCAGATTTTGTTATGGATCCATAACAAAATCTGAGAGATCCATAATAAAAAAGTGAGAGAGCGTTAAATCCATATAATACCATTGTACGAGTTTTAATTGATGGAGGTGGATGGAGGAGGTTCATCGAAAATATGTGTTAACATCATTGATGCAGATGAACTTAAAGTTAACAGTAATAAAATAAAAAACAGAAGTAAACGTCGGGGATATGACGAATATATTGGGTCTGGTGTGCAACGTATACAGTTTATTGCTATTGCTGAAGATGTTCCAGAAACATATCAGAATATAAAACAAATTTTAGATATTATCCAGCTAGACAGCCTGGGTTTTCATATTGCATGGGATTTAAAGTTGGCTAACATAATTATGGGTTTATCTGGCCATGGTGGCATCCATGCATGTTTATATTGTGAAAGTGAGAAGACTATAAATGCAGGAACTCTAAGAACATTTGGAAGCCTTGATCTTCATCTTTCAGAGTATCAAGCAGCAGGAGAAAAAAAAGAAACAGCACAGCTGTATAAAAATGTTATACGAAAAAAAAGAAACAGCACAGCTGTACAAAAATGTTATACGAAAAAAAAGAAACAGCACAGCTGTACAAAAATGTTATACGAAAAAGGCTTATTCATCTTGATGAAGATCCAGAAGTCAAAGTAATAAACATAATTCCTCCATCATTGTTACATATATTTATGGGTTTTATTAATGTTCTCAGTGACCTAGTTTTTACTCTCTCGCCAAACTTTAATCAGTGGCTGTTTTGGAAAATACATTCTCAGACATGGCTATTAAGGAGGAGGGTTTGATGGAGTAAACTGTAACAAGATATTGAATAATCTTCAAGATCTAGAAGATGCATTCCTAAATGATTGTAATCAGCTAATACCTATTATAACATGTTTCATTTAAATAACATGTTTCATTTAAAGTGTGTTGTGGATGACTGTTTTTGTGATTTCCTTAGTCCCAATGTCAAGCATTCTATTGCTAGATTGAAAGACTCATATAATTACCTAATAGAGTTTTCAAAAGGCTATAACTACACCTTACCCATAACATGGAAGGTCCACATCATGTTAGCGCATGTTGTTCCTTTTTGTGAAAAAAATCAATGTGGTCTAGCCAGATTTGCAGAACAAATTGTAGAAGCTATTCAATCGAAGTTTGCTAGATTGAAAGACTCATATAATTACCTAATAGAGTTTTCAAAAGGCTATAACTACACCTTACCCATAACATGGAAGGTCCACATCATGTTAGCGCATGTTGTTCCTTTTTGTGAAAAAAATCAATGTGGTCTAGCCAGATTTGCAGAACAAATTGTAGAAGCTATTCAATCGAAGTTTAAACCAACTTGGACAATATACAAAAGAAATGTAAGTCACAAAGACCATGAACAGAACTTGCATAAGGCAGTTTCAGACTTCTCATCGAGACGAAGATAGTAACTTAAAGACAATATTAATTAACTTTATAAATACTATGCAGTAACTTAATTATATAAAGATCTGTAAAAGTATTTAGCTTTATATAATTTTCTATAAAAATTGTCTTCTACCTACAAATCACCGAGAGGCCGGATTTAGGTTCACTAAAATCAATCTTTGAAAAAAATAAAGATAAAAGATATATAAGTTTAGCATAAAGTTATTAAAAAAATCAAATATATTTTGGTGATTAAAGTTATCATATATTATCATTATTATTCGGGGAAGATGGAAGAGAGAGGGATGTAAATAAAAAATTTCTATCTTTTATGCTAGATTTATATTTTATATAAAAATTATGACAAGTAGAGGGTCAAGGCCCCTCTGCCCTCTTATTATTAATAATTTCAATAGGATTTAAGACCCCCTTTAGTCTAAAAATGCACCCTTGGATTTTTAAAATGTTTAATTTTTAATATTCTAATAAATATCTATTTGATGGCATATATTTTTTTTTAAGTTGGATAAAGTTCAACCTGAGGGTCGATTTATGACACAGTGTTACCTTACGATTTTCTTCCGCACGACATTCCTTATATAAAAAAAAAAAATACAAAAAAATACAAAAAAATATAAAATTAGAAAACACAAAAAAATATAAAATCAAAGAATACAAAAAAATATAAAATCAAATAAGCACAAAAAAATATAAAATCAAAAAATAATAAAAAAATGTAAGCATATGTCAATATAAAACGAGTTGTAAAACGTATATTTAAAAAAAAAAAAAGACAAAAAAAACAAAAAAAAAACAGTTATATATTATAAAAAAACCTGTAAAGCTTATATATTGTTATAAAAAAAGATATTTAAAATCAACTAAAATGATGTAAATTTATAAAATGTAAATATTTATTGTTTTATTATTAAAAAAAAAAAAAAAAATTTCTACCTTTTTTTTTTTTCTTTTTTTTTTTTTTTTTTTTTTTCTTTTCTTTGCCGTTTGATAAAATTTACAATATTATAATATATGGCCGGAGCAAGAAAAAGACGTATATTGTCTTATCGCTAAGCCCTGTTTACATTGTTACCTTCAGTTTATGTAACAAGTTAAAAATTACAAAATACAACACAATATATTACAAGTAGTAAATCGTATAATTAGATATATAAATAAACATTTTTTTTTAGTTATATATATATATATATATATATATATATATATATATATATATATATATATATATATATATATATATATATATATATATATATATATATATATATATGTATATATATATATATATATATATATATATATATATATATATATATATATATATAGATAAGAAATAAATCGAGACAAAAATAAGAGAGTCGTGATGACTTTTTCAGTTTAATTATTTTAGGTACTATTTTTTAAAGAAATTTTTAAAATCGAAGTTTTTTCCTAATAGAAAACGTTTAGATTCTTTTTTGAATTGTTCTAGGGAGAAATTTAGAAGAGTTTTATTTTTAATAATATTTTTCAAAAAACTTTTCCATATAAATGGTCCACGGTATTGAATTTGAAATGAGTTGAGTTTTAAATAAGATCTTGGAATAACAAACATATCAACTGAAATTTTGTGGGGTATTTATGAGTAAATTCAGTGAAGTAAGAGTGAAATATATTAGTAGACAAACCATGTTCTGATTTAAACATTAAAAGCATAACTTGGTATATATTAATTTTATAAACATTAAGTGCATTAAGTTCGCTTAGAAAAGGTTCACCATTAACAGTTCTGTTAACACCAAATATAATCCTACATGCATGTTTTTGTTAGCTATAGATTTTTTTAAGTTTCCCATAATTAGTACTTTCCCATGCAATATTGCATTAAGAAAGATAACTATGAATAAATGAAAAATATATAATTTTTAAAGACTCAATATAAAGAAATGGTTTAATTTTATATAACATTGAAATATTTTTGGAGATTTTGTTTTCAATAGATTTAATATGATATTTCCATGATAAATTTTCATCTATAATCACTCCTAGAAAGTTAACAGTTGACTCTCTTTTAATA
This sequence comes from Hydra vulgaris, assembly GCF_022113875.1. Classification (NCBI taxonomy): domain Eukaryota; kingdom Metazoa; phylum Cnidaria; class Hydrozoa; order Anthoathecata; family Hydridae; genus Hydra; species Hydra vulgaris. The sequence goes on from NC_061168.1 coordinate 10,967,418, forward strand.
ATTGTTTTATTCATAAAGAGATTGGGTAATTTTAGAGAAAGGTTATCTCCCCTACGAGGTTTGTGGAACACGATAAATTTAATTTACTCACCATTTAATGAAAGTTTATTATTTTTAATCCAGTCATTTATTTTTAATAACTCTTCGTTAGATATTCTAAACAGTTCTTTTATATTATTGTGTGAGTAAAAAAAATTCGAATCATCAGCAAACAAAATAACATTTAAAACTTTGGTAGCCATTAATATAGTTATATTAGTTATAGCCATTAATAACAGCGGCCCTAGGATTGATCCCTGAGGAACACCACAAGTTATAATATGATTTTTAGTTTCATTTGCTGTATATAATATGCATTGTTTTCTGTTTGACAGGTAACTTTTAAACCATAGTAAGTTATTATTAAGTTTTCCATACAGTTCTAGTTTTTTTAAAAGAATATCGTGGTTTACAGTCTCAAATGCTTTTGACAAATCAATAAAAACTCCTAATGTATAGCAATCATTATTGAACCCATTGGATATGTAATTTATTAGATCGACTACCGCATGATCAGTTGAATGATTCTTTTTGAACCCAAATTGTTTGTTATACATTATATTGTTCTCAGTTAAATAAGTATTAAGTCTATCATACATAATTCGTTCTAACAATTTTGAGAAACATGGTAAGACAGAAAAAGGTCTATAATTAGACATAATTGTGTCATCGCCAGATTTAAAAATAGGTATGATCTTAGCAATTTTTAATTTCTCCGGTACAATACCGGATTCTAGTGAAAGGTTAAAAATGTAAAGCAGTGAAGGTTCATTACCTTATGATAGGATATGTGAGTAAGGTATAATTTTTCACCTTTTAGAGTAGAAAACTATATTAAAAACAATGATTTGTCATACAATTTTCTGCCTTAAAGATATCTTTTTCTACCTTTAAAGGTAAAAACTACACCTTACTATGGGTATATCACATATCCTACCTTGAATAGAAATTTTTACCTTTTTTTTTTAAGAGTGTGCAACTTTATAAATAATAATTGTATAAATATACTTGTCCTTTCGTAAATCAATGCTTCACTAAAAAAATTGTTTACAAGGCTACTCTAGCACCACCTAATGTCAATTATGTTAAAAAATTATATATTGGTATAAATTAAAACTCTTTAAAGATCAGATCTGCAAACCACTTAAAATCTTTTAACTTAACCAGGTATAATTTACGCCAAACGGAAATTTATTTAACCGGCGTCGAAAATCGGTAGCAAAAACTTTTTACTTTGTCTACATGCCGATACCAATTCACTTTTTTTATTTGACAAGAGTTCTTTATTATATGTCGAAATAAAGTAATTCACATTTATGCAAAGATTGCATCTTTTTGAAGACGGGTTATACTGTTGACATTTTAAAATTATACTCCACTTGATTATAGGTTTAATACCTGCTTCCTTGAGTTTCCAAATTTTCTTGAAAAAGTTCAATGTCGCTTTTATACCTGACTAAGATAAGAGATTTTATGTGGTTTGCAAACCATTTTTTTGAAAATTTTATAAAGGACAAGTTGCTCTAATTACAGTCAGTTTTGAGTTAACTTAAATAGGATAATATTGGATTTTGTTGCTGTGTCCAGACTTTAAATGGGCTTTTTTGTAAATAGGAGCAGAGTTTTTGAAAGTTATTTTGCTTGAAGGCTTTAATAACAATCTTTGTTTAATAGATGTCGGCAGCTGTTTTAAAATACTTGGTAGGTGATTAGAGCTGGCATGGATATGATTTAACAAACTTTCTGGATTATAGTATGGTTTGAAGCGCAGTCACTAAGACTTAATGTAATATCGAGATAATATGCTATTTTTATATTGCATTGAATAGAAGTATTAAAGCTATTACTTTTAAATATCTTAGTTATCTGTTTCTTAACCTTTTCCATTTGTGGACCGTTAATATTTTTAATCACGCTAATTTTTAATAACGCTAACCCATCATATCTATAGAAAATCAAACTTGTTATAGTACTGAAAAGTTTGAAATAGAAGGAAAATTCCAACCAAATTTCAATCCTCGCCACCATCAAAGGCTGTCATGGTGATGTCAAATAAATCGCGTGGTTTTTCGTTCAAAATTTGTTATTGTTAAATAATAGGGATATACGTGCGTAATGAATCAAAGATTTGTGCTCGTTAGCAATGGTAACATACTGTTTAGCAAAGCAAATAGAGTTGATAAGAAGCTTTTCGTTTATAGAAGTATAAAAGTCAACATAGTCTAAAATGAAAAATTTCTAAAAATGCTTGTCTTTGATATTTTTGAATTGTTTTAATACCATTTCTGTGTTACTCCACTGATTTATGCATAAAACAATTCTTAGCCTGGTTTTTTCATTGGATAAAATATGTTTACTTATTCCTTCTATTTTGTTCTTTGCTGGGTTTATAATACAAATCGTTAAAATACTTTAAACAATGATTTCTTTATAATGTGATAAAACATTTTGATGATGCGTTTATATGGATTTTGTTGAAAACATTGTGATTTTTTAATATAATTTCTCCTTTATCAATCTGATCTTTTATTGTTGGGATGGTTTTTTTATATTTAGTTGTAGTAACATTTGTCATCAGTTTATTGTATTATTATTCCTTAACCAGAACAGGTTACTTTTTTCAAAAAAAACCCCAGTAAAATCAACAAAAATTTGTTAAAAATGATTTTTATCTTTACAGTAAAAATTTAAAACTTATTATAGGATTACTAATACCCTGACAAAATTAAAGTCTACAAACAAAAAATTGTATAAAAGCTTTAACTGTTATGACGTTCTCTTAATTTATTGATTAAAAATCACTAAATAAAGTATTATTTTTATGGTTTATGGTTGTTACTAAGTATTTTTTAATAGCATTCAAACCATTTATTCAACCTTTTGATTTTAATACTGATTAGATAAGGAAAACATTAATGTTCCAATCAAGGAAACGTTGGAGTATTTTGTTAAATCAGTGAAATAACACGCTTGCTGGAACTTATAAAATAAGTTTATATTGGTATTTTTCATTTTAAATCCCATCAAACTAAACACAAAAAATCGTATAACCTATAGCACCATAGTTTATAGAAAATTAGATCACTGAAAAATGACGCAAAAAAACTTTAAATCAATGGTGCAAATGCATTTTTTGAGGAATAACTTTCAAAATGTGTCAAAACAATCAAAAAAATGCAAAATATAGCCATAATTCATTTTTTTTCAAAAATAAATGCAAGTGTTCCAATAAAGGCGCTGTTCCAATTTCGGCAACTCTACCCTACTTGTAATTTTATTTTACTAACCATTTCCTAAATATATATTTTCTTATATTGTTAAATGATTTGAAAGTTGTATTACTATAACTTTTGTATATTATTGCATCATTGCATATGTCTAAGGATGCATTTTTTGGGGCTTGGTGATAAGACTAAGTTTGGCTTTTTTTAGCCCTAGCCAAGAAAATATTTTTTTTATAAGGTACAATCGTAAATTTTTTTCGTATTAACATATAAATTAATACACACTAAACACACATATATATACATATACAATGTACTTAATTTTTTTAATGTTTGATATACTTAAGAATATATATATTTTAAAGTGTTGAGATTAACGGAAACTTTAAAGGCTTATTGAGTCTCTGAATTTTTATGCTATACAATGTTATATTCGAAGATATTGTTGGCTTAGCATAAGAATAGCCACAAATAGTCATTAAGAGTAATCCAAAGTAACGTCCGTTATTAATCAACATTTTTGCATACAGAAGAACTACTCAAGCGCTGCACAGTGGGCCAGTAGGTGGACAAAATGGGAAAAAAATTAGTTGTCTAATTTTGAAAACTTATTCAATTTTAGTATCTACATATATTAAGAGGAATTTTTTGATAATTTATTTAAATTAAATCCCGTAGTTACCAGGACCCTAAACATTTGAATGTTGAAATTAAATTTTTTTTGTTTAAATATTTACGGTGACATTAACGCTGTGTTATATTTCAATTACATCTAATTATTCTTGAGTATTTAGAGATAAGAAAAACCAATGTGTGAAATAAATATGTCAAAGCATGTTATCTCAGTTATACTTTTAAAATAAGAGATTAAAAAAAAACTTTTTAAGAGATGAATTTTTTGCCGCACTATAACTAGTAATTATCATAATTTGCCATGTGCTGTCTTATATTTATTTAGACTATATGATGCAATCAAGTTTTAACTGAATGCTGAATTTTGCATAGCAGTAGCTCATTTTTACATTAACGTTGTTTAACAGTATTTTATCTGCGCTATACACACAATATTGGGAGTATGTATTAAAATGAGATTCACAATTCTTATGAGTTTTATTTTTTTGGTTGCTATGACTACCTTAACTTGCATAGCATATAAACAACATATTTTTGGTAGTTGTCAGTAATTTGAATTCTAACACTAACAGTAACTTAATTACTCCTAATTTTAATTACTAACACTTGTTGTAACTTAACTACTAACTAGAACTAGTAGTTCAAGCGGCATATATATTATAACATTAAACTTTTAAATAAAAAATATTTGTTATAAGAATTATTTAGATATGGTTTTATTAAACTTAGACATTCATAATTTTTTGCAAAAAAGCAATCTTAGTATTTAAAAACAAAATATTACTGAGGATATATTCAAGTTTATTCAGTCAAAATTTGCTGAATTTTAAAACGTTGATTTTAGACATGCTGTTCAACGCGTTGAACTAAACAAATCGTTAACGATTTGTTTAGTTATATAAAAAAAGTGGAAATCTGCAAACTATACTGTTAAAATTTTGAAATAAAGTTTGTAAATTTGCTTAATGAACGTTTAATTGTTAGAAAATATAACAACAAACCAATTGCAAATAGACGTGGTTGAAAACCAATTGCATTTGTTAATAATAGTTCTAACAAAACTAAAAAATGGCGTGTATCTTGCTTAGTTAAATCCCATTCATCCAGTTAATTATTTTTTGCTGCTTATAAAAAATTTAGAGATGAATCTATTGTTAGTACTGCCAAGAACGTTTTAAATATTATAAGTACAGATAAAGCAACTATATATTCAGCAGACAAAGCTTAAATAATTGATGCCAGTCTGACAAAGCTTCCTATCAATTGATTAGAAGCAGAGCCTTGGAGAAAGAATATAACCTCTACCCCGCTTACAATGATGTCAGAGATGCATAATTGAAATGTTATCCTTCAAATATTACAGTGGAGGACTATTCAGCTTCAGTTCCTTTAAAAAATTTAATGATTCATATTTTGCAAAGAATCTGTGCAGTTCAGGAACCTGTGCTGAGGCACTTGATAATGAACGACAAAGCAATAAAAATAATGACACTCACGTGAAAGGCTGGTTTTGAACAAGTTTTATTTGAACCTGACAGAGATTAAAAGTGTGAAGAATAATTATTTATTACTTGTCTAGTCCTATAGGATTTGACTGGATTTAACAACAGTAACGAATTGCTTGCAAAACGGAATCCAAGGAAAGTGTGATCGAAGAAAATCAGTACATTTAAAGTGAGGTTTGTGGTTGTACATTTATTAGAGGTTTTTGGTTTTTCTATTAAAGTGAACTCTATTATTAAACTAACGATGATTGATGGGGATGTTCAAACAATATTTTCTGGAACAATAAACTCATCTCAATGTTGTTTATTGTGTGGTGCCTGTTCAAAAATTATAAATCATTTTGATATCCTTAATATAGATTATACTAACAGAGAGTTCAAATATGGTCTTTCCATTCTTCATGCATGGATTCAATTTGAGATTGTTTTGCACGTTGCATATAAAAAAGAAACAAAAAAGTGGCGAGCAAAATCTAACGAACACAAAGAATTCAGACTATTTTTATAAACAAAATGGGACTTGTTGTTGATTTCCCTAAAAGTGGTGGTTCTGGAACAAGCAATGATGGCAATACCTCAATGCGTGCTTTTGCAGCATATGAACTAACAGCTGAAATTTTTGGTATTGATCAAAACCTTATATTCAAATTTTACATTATCTTGGTAACACTCTCTTCAGGATATAAAGTAGACAGCTTAAAATTTAAGGATTATTCTTTTAACACTGTTAGACTATATGTGTCCCTTTTATCCATGGTATTACATGGTATTGGCTCAATCAGTTAACAAAGTGTTAATAGATGGACATGACGTAATTAAAAACCTTACATTACCCATCGGACTTATGTCAGAGTAAGCTCAAGAGGCTAGAAATAAAGATTTCAAATCTTATCGCAAAAATTTCAGCCAAAAAACATTCAGAAAAGCAACTAATACTGATCATATTAATAGACTCCTAATTTCCAGTGATCCTGTTATTTTATCACTGCGTGAATTACACTGAACAAATCATAAAGCATTTCCTTTAGATGTTTTACAATTACTTAAACAATCTTTAAACGATGTTATTATTTTATAATATTTTGATGTAACTTAAAATTGACAATATTTTTTTGCATTATTTTTTTGTTTTTATTATTGCAAAAACATTATTAACCTAAAAAAATCAATTGTTATTCAATATAGGTGGATCAAAAATCCAATAGAATATTCAAATATCAACTTACATCTTTGTAACTAAGGAAAGTATTTGGTAACTAAACAATATAAGTATCAATAGCAACTAAATTAAAAAAAAAAATCAATTTTATAATAAGTGCTATGTCATATTGGTACTCTCTAACCAACTAAGCTATCCAGCCACAGTATATACAAAGTATAAAGTATAACGTTCTATTTGATAAAAAATGCCCAACTTCAGTGTTCATAATATGTATTCATTCTGGGAAGAAAAGTTACTTATACTGTGAGCAATCCTGAAGCCTGGCAAGAAGAGAGCTCTCAGCTCAATAAATAAACACTGCAGTAACTTTCCCTTTAGCATAAAGAATTTAAAGATATCACTTTTTAAAAATGTTATAAATATAAGACTTTTGCACAAATAGGAAGATATTAAAGAACTCATCTTGAGGAATTAATTTTTTTTATAAAGCCCAGTTTTTTTAATGAAAACAGCAAATAAACTGCAGTGCTACTCCTTAGCATATAGCCTTTGTTTGAGAAATGGTTAAACATAAATTAAACTATGTTTTGATGTAGTACTTGATGGATGTAATGCAATTATGTACCTAATATTATGTACTTGATGGATATAATGCAAGTACGTACCTAAATTTGGTAGATATACTTTAGTGAGATATAAAAAATAATGAAAAACATGACTTATTTCAAGTTTTAGACTGTCTCTGTTTAAGCGACCTATAAAAAAAAAAGGAGTCTTATGTCTGATACCAGAAAAAAACATTTATACTGCTGTTGGTGAGTTTAAAGAGTTCTATGTATATTTAATTAAGTAAGTGCATGACACATTCAAGAGTGTTGGGCTCAATGTTACATGGAAAGTTTGCATATTGTATGTCATATACTTTTTTTCTTCATTTTACTAAACACAGCTTAGAAGTTTACTGTGATCAAACAGAAAAAGATATTCAATGTGAGTTCATAAAAGTGTGGTATAGATATAATAAATATAGTTATTATAATTACCCATATAAATTACGCAAAACATAGTTTATAAGTAAATAAGCACCAAATTTCATAAACACCGGTCCATAATGAGTAATTTGAATTAAAACCAAATGCATTCTTATATGACTTAGTCAATGAAGCAAGTCTTTTTGCAGAAGTTACACTAACTAATCCATAATTAGGACTGCTAATAGCATTAAATAGCATCACCTTTATTTGAAATTAAGTAATACGATAAAATTGAGTTAAGGTAAAATTTTAAAAGTAATGTAAGTTTTAGCATATACAGCATAGATGATGTAGTTTTTGTAAAATGTCCTTCTTGTTATATTGTTTGATATCCGAATAATGTATATTGCGCTGCATACATGCAGTGAATATATATATGCAAGAGATTTTAGTACTTAAATTCAATTCAAAGCATTATTCCAGATGAGGTAACTACACAACAAACAATACAATTTATGCAGTCATGTTATAATTTATATAAAAAGACTTTGTAATTAAGGCACAGTGGGCCAGAATTCACTTTTGCTGGTCAAAGCTAATAGCTTGTAATAAAAATAAGATTTAAGCACCATTTTTTGCACTATTAGCTAAATTAAGAATTGCTGTGAATATTTGACATTATTTCTGATATTGGTAACCTAAATTGCTTAGCAACCGCACATTTTATTATACAGAACAACTATAAACTGGACAATAGTAATAACTTAATCGGGCTACTCCAATAAACGCTAGATTGAGTAATTTTTATTCTACAAATGGGTATTATGGATTTTTTATTTGATTAAGTGTGACACATGAAGTAACAACAATTCATTTTGCATCGTTACTAGATTCAGTGCATATTTACAGGACCGGTTTTAGGGGGGGGGGGGTGCGAGGTCGTGCACCGCACAAGGCCGGCAAGTAAATAGGCGAGGAATTTTTATTATTTACATGTTTTAATTTTCTAAAAGTAAATTAAAAATAAAAGATTTTACGCCTGACCTTTACAAAAAAAAAAAAAAAAAAAACGATTTTAAAGTTGAACGATTTATGAACAAAACTTTTGATTTTTGAACAAAATTTACTTAAAAAATACAATAAACACAATTTATTGTATCATTTAAGCGTTATTTCTCGAAGGAGTCATTTCAAAAAGTTACACAATTTTTTTATAAAAAAGTTCAAGAGTTCATATTTTTTGTTATTAAATGTTAAGTTGACTCGATTTTAAAAATCATTAAGTTTTGTTTTGTTTTATCTTCTTTAAGATTTTTATCAATGTTTCTTGAGAACTTTGTTCAATTTTTTTTTGTCGACATTTTTCAAGCATTTATTACAATAGAAAACTTGCAAATGGAGAAACCTTTTTCCGTAGATGGTTGGTTTATTCAGATTCTAAAAACTACGTATTTTGTTTTTGCTGTCTACTTTTTGATAATAATTCAAAATCAAACTTAGTCTCTGATGGGTTCAATAAATTGAGACATTTAACTGAAACATTGGGAATACAAAACTTCAAATGTTATTAACAGTAGGTGAAAACTGAATTAAAATTAAATACAGTAAAAACTATAGATAATGAAGAACTTAAAATTATAGAAAAATACAGATTGCGATAGTAAAATGTTCTTCTTCGCTTGATGAAAGTCACTCTTTACCTAGCTAAGAATAATATGGTTTTTCGAGAGAGTTCAGATAAACTGTTTACACCTCACACCTCAAAACACACACCTCACACCTCACACCTCAAAACGGAAAAATCTCAAGACTAATACAGATACTTGCAAAATTTGATCCTGTGATGCAAAAACATTTAGCACTTGCAATAAAAGTTGGCATTTCAGATCATTACTGCGGGATATTCAAAATGATTTAATAAGTTTAATGTCTCAAAAGGTTAATGATGAAATGATAAATCCAGTCTTGAAAGCCGTTTACTATTTAGTCAATGCTAATTTTACACCTGATGTATCTAGAAAAGAACAATTTTCTTTTATAATTCGAATTGTTGACTTCAAAAAACTAAATATACTTTGTATAAAATATAAGCATAAAATGTTTCTTTGTATGCAGCATTTCATTGCGAAGTATTATTTTTGAATTCGATTTGTTATTATTTTCCGAGTAATAGACCTTTTCGTAATTGAGCGGCACAATGAATAACGTGATCTAATATTTTTCTCGCGAGGGCAAAATTATAAACAAACTTGACAATACGCTTTATCTTTTTATTGTTTGTTTAATATCTAAAAATAGTTTATCTAGAAATACATCATTGAAAATTGTATTTTAACATGACACTTGAAAAATACGAAGATTTTTTAAATTTATCTGTCAAACAACTTGTTAGTTTTTTAACTGTTCGTAGGCTAAGGTTAACTAAACGCAAAGTTGAGCTTGTTGCTGGAGCATTTACTGCAATGGAATTAAATATTACAAAGACAGCAGAAGAACAGGAAAAAATCTTAATCAATCTTGTACGGACAAGCTGAAAGCTTTAAATCTAATTGACCCAAACTTGGTTCCGATAGAAAATAGAAAAGACTTAGTATCTGAGTGGCCTAGTATAACAATGGGAATTGTTTTTTCATATATTTTTAACAAACAACATTTTTATTTAGAATATATCGGCAAATATACGGACCAAAAAGCATTTTCAAAAAAGAAAACTTTAAATTGCCTTTAATAATAATGATATTCTTTCTGCTTGGTGTTTGTGTATGGTTGAAGCTTTTGAAGTTTGCAATCATGTCATTGCCACCCTTTGTAAAATGGAATATGCTAATAACAAAGGCTGGTGTAATCCAACATGCACAGAGCAAGCGTGTGTCTGGAATAAGTCTACAAGAAAAGATATAAAATCGTGCTTAATAACTGACCTAGTTGTTCAAAAAAAAAATTTGCAAATAATTTAAAAAATTATAATAATAAGGAAAACACAAGGATGAAAGCATTGCAAGATATTGATCAAAGAATCGAAAGTCACCGTGAATTTAATAAACATTCATTTTTGAAACATTTTTAAACAACATTTATATATCCGAGGCTTCTGCTGTAATAATTAAATCAAAAATTATAAAATATGATGAAAAACATTGCAGGTAATCCTGATCATTGTAAGTGATCCTGATTGACGAGCAATCGATTGAAATACTTTTAGACCACCCTAACGCTGATAAGTCAAAGTTAGACAAAATATATTTAGAAAAAATGGTTTTAAACACACGAAACAATTAAAAACGTGGAGTATAACACAAGAGATCAAGCTAAAAGCAATACCTGGTTTCAAATGAGAAAAGGGAGAATAACTGCATCCAAACATCACAGCATATATTCCAATGAAAACAAATTTAGATATTTTTTTAAAAACATGTTTCTCCAGCATTATTACATATAAAACCTATAACATTTTGTGGAAAATGCAATAAACTTATACTCGAAGACTCAGAAATCAATGCTAAAGAATTTAATAAATATAGCAGAATTTAATGTGAAGAATGTTGCGTTTGGTTTTACTGTTCTTGTCGAAATTTAAAAGAAAAAGACTATGAATTAATAGTAGATCTAGACTGGGTTTGTTGCATGTGCTTAATTTATAGTTTGTGTTTAGCTTAAAAATGTATATAAAACACATATGTATATATATATATATATATATATATATATAATATATATATCTATATATATATATATATATATATATATATATATATATATATATATATATATAATGCATATAAATATATACATATTATATTGTATGTGTGTGTTTAAAAAATTTTAAAACTCAAATTAAAAGATAAATATTGTTTTTAAAAAAGTCACCTTTAAATCATAATCATTAATAAATCATAATCAAGTCAATAATCTTATGAATTAATTTAAAACAAACAATTAAATTAAAAGAAAAATTTACAAAAAGATAAACAGAATTTTGAACTAAAAAAAAATGAAAAGAACTCTTCCGTAAAACAATTAAAAAACGAAAAAAAAAAAAAAAAAAAACGGCAAAAAGAAAAAAGTTAACAAATAAAAAAAAAAAACAAAGATGAAAAAAAGGAGGAAAAATAAATAAAATAACAAGTAAAAAATAAGAAGATTGGTTGTTTTACACTTATTTTTGAACGATTTAATTTGTAATAATATATTATAATTTTTTGTGTTTCTAATTTTATTATTATTAGTTTTCTTGACTTATATTATTACTTTTTAAATAATATTCTATTATTATATTATTATTTTTCTTGTATTATATTATTATTTTTCGTTAATATAGTTAATTATTTTTTGTTCGATGTTTTTTTAAGTTGTACCTTTTAATGTTATTTATTAATTATTCATATATTATCTGCTATTATATTATTTATTATTAATTTAGCTATAAAAAATTCTTAATACTATATATTTTTTATGATTACGAGTTAATTGTTATATCCGTTATTTTTAAATTGTACTATATATATTTGTTATTGATTTATAACATACTTTATTTATTATTGCTTTGTTTTTAACTTGTATTTTTACATGGCAATTAAGTACCATTGTAATTTCTGCAATAAAGCAGTGGCCAATCATCAAAGACCTTAGATCAATACTCGTACTATTCGTAAACAACCAAGAAATGTAAACTTTTATTTCAGAATATATATTGTAATTGTTATTGTTGTTATACAGTTTTGTGACATTTGTATAGAAAAAATTTTCAAAAAATGCAATTACTCATTTAGAACTAAAAAAGTTATTTAATTTATGCTAGGCCCAAAACTATTATAAGGTTGATCTTGTATTATAAGGTTGATCTTATATTATAAGACTGATCTTATATTATAAGGTTGATCTTATATTATAAGGTTGATTTTATTTTATAAGGTTATTCTTATATTATAAGCTTGACCTTATACTATAAGGGTAAAATACTTTCATAGAATAAGCTTCTGTCTAATTTTATTTAGATTTACAGCGTAAAAATTTTTACGCTTTAAATTATTTATATAACCTCTAAATATTTTAATTAAAAAGTTGTGCAAAATTAAAAGTTTAATATTGAATTATCTCAAAATAAGAAAATGTGAACCTGCCGTTTCTTAGCGTGTAGTCTATATATACATATATATATATATATATATATATATATATATATATATATATATATATATATATATCCCGAGAAAAAAAAACCCGCTAATCCTGTTAAGTTCCTAATAAGTTACCTTCTAAAACTTAGTAAGTTCCCGCCGAGTACTTACTAGGAACTTAGTAGGATTGGCAGGTTTTAG
>NC_061168.1:10985272-11000272 GCF_022113875.1 Hydra vulgaris
TTGGGGATAGTGATGGTATCCACGGTAATGATACAGTAGGGAGATTAAGAGGACCTGATTGAATTTTGTTGCTTTTTATGGTCGTTTATTTCCGATTAAGTGTAAGTTTTACATTTTTACGTAAGCAAGAAAGAAGCCATTCAATTGCTGACGTCAGTTAATTTTTAAAAAATTTGTATTAATTTTTACGAGCTAATGATGCTGGTAACCATAATCCAGCGAAAATTTCTAATAATAAATTATCATTTGTATTAAGAGAATTCGTATTATTTGATGTTTTCTTATTAATATACATACACTCTTATACACGATGTCAACACTAAAGATATATATATATATATATATATATATATATATATATATATATATATATATATATATATATATATATATATATATATATATATATATATAATATATATATATATGTATATATATATATATATATATATAATTACTTATAATACATAAAAATAAAGTTATGGCTTTGAACAAAATTGAAACCTACATAACCTAAATGCAAAGTAAACAAGAAGTTCTTGATAAAGATAAAAATGATAAAATCTGATTATATTTAATGCAGGTACTTCATGGCTGATGATTGCCGATAGACATGAAACTTTAAGTTCCATTAAAAGTTGTTTTTTCTATATTTAAGTATAAAACGCTCTGTTTTTGAAAAACTAAATATTTCTTAAATATTGAGCACTCTACAACGATCAAGAGTTTAGTATTTTTAATACTAAATCATACAACAACAATATATATATATATATATATATATATATATATATATATATACATATATATATATATATATATATATATATATATATATATATATATATATATATATATATATATATATATATATATATATATATATATATATATATATATATTATATTTAAAAAATAAATTTTTGAAAAAAATGTAGCAAACAGTAAAAACTTAATGTTTTCAAAGTTCTAGACCCATTTTTCTATTTTTTTTTTCTCCAATACGAACTTTACGCAAATCCTAAAAAGTGTTTGTTAGCAGTTGTTTAAAAAAAAGTTACTTTTAGCAAATTCAGATTAAAGTTTTACATTTAATAATTAGCAATTCTTGCCGACAACATTTTTTAAATGTGCGTGAGCATGTTGAGAAAGAGTGTACATCTAGGTGGTCAAAATGTGTGTAACTTACTTTGTAAAAGAAAGCGAAACTTGTGAATTGTTGATTAGTTTTGGTTGCAAGCACCGGCAAAGTTCTTTTAAAATTGCCAATTGAATTTGAGTATTCGCTAATTGTAAAACTTCGGTAACGAAGTTTAGCAAATTACTATTAGCTATTCGTTTAATGAAGACACTGTTCGATGGTACTTACTTAATTTTAAGTTTGTTTATTATATAAAGTAATCTTTAAAATTTTTGTTTTAGAAAAATACAATGTTATAAAAGCATTCATGGTTCTTGGTTGCTTGACATACTTTGTTGCTTGTGTAGTAAGCTTCCTAAGCTATTTAAAGAAAATAAAGAATCACAAAATCTCTGGTGCAATTCTTTGTGCAACAGGTAAACTTAAATAATTTTTAAAAATAATGATTAAATATGGTAGTTCCCAGGGAGGCTTATTCCATCAACAGCTGTACAAAATCAGAGTATTAACAGTGCCATATTGCGCACGGATAGTGTCCCTGTTGGTACTTTTGGTGTGCATTGTTGAGACCACATATGGAGTGTTATGGCTTAGGGTTTATTAATCGTAATGAGACAATGGCTTGGGTAATTGAATAGTGTACTAAATACTATCTGTGTTTTGAGCTAAGTTGTTTAACAAATTTATAAATGTACAAAATACTCAAACAATTAAAAAACTATCGTAATCACCAATATCTCTAAATGTATCATTCACTAATTTGTGGTCTTCGATGTAATTATTTTTTCTGTTGAGTCTTATTTCTTGTAAAGTTCAAAATACCTACTTGCTCTTTGTGATACTAATTTGATTTCATCTGTCTTATCTTGTGATTTTAGTGTTAAAGGTTATCCTTTAATATTTAAGGTTATCGTTTAATGTTTAAGACTCCATTAGTCACATGCATCGCCTTGCCATTTTCATTCGTATTAACTCACCCATTTGTCTCGAAACTAGTTTTAAATTCACAGACTATTCTTTTAAGCGCTTTTGTCTAGCGTCACTTCACTCTATTGCCTTGTTCTTTGTTCTATATTGCTCTCCTTCATCTCAAAACTCTTTTTGATTTTATTTCTAATAAAATTGACCGAGTCCTACCCTTTAAACCTTTAGTCAATATCGTTGATGTTGGTAAGTTTAATGCTCTAGTGTAAGTGGCTCTGCAAGCGTTATGGTCCACAACTTTTGTCTTTCTCAACCTATAACGGAAATAGTCATCTTTCCATCTCGTTTTCCAGACAGTCCTTTAAATAAAGTGGAGAAAGTTCTAGAACATCCTCGGCAATCATGTGGTTTCTTTCACTGATAGTTTTCAATTATTTTAATTGTAGTTATGTATTAAGCGGTTTTTGTAATGTTGATTTTGTGGGTAGATATATTTTATAAATGGATGTAAAACTATTGTAAGATGAGCTGAATTCTAAATTTTTGGAAAGAAAAAAGTTTTGTTTCAAGCAAGAAAATTATAAGCTAACTGGGCATGGATTCGAATATCAAGTTATTGGTTATGTTTCAAACATTTGATGGAACATTAGACGCTACCGTTTGGATACAGCGAACTAAAGTGATTGTAGAAATGCAAAACGTAAAGCTGAAGTCACTTTTTCCAATTCTTCTAAGAGGAACTGTCTATTTAATATGTTTAGTATTGATGGTTTAAACGCTGAAAATAAGCTAGACGAAGAAGAAGTTGAGCGTGTCTTGTTAGCAGCATTCTCTTTAGATGCTTATACGGCATTGGAACTTTTTGTTAAACAAAAATTAAATGTTGGAGAGAAAGATGATGTGTTTTTGGCCGACTTAAAACGATTGGCCTATCTTGCTAAATTTTCAGAAGAATCTATTCGATTAACGTTTGTTGTTGGATTGCCCGAAGATTTATCATCAAGATTTCGAGTTGTTATGGATCTAATAGATGTTATGTTACCCAAAGTAAGAGCTGCTTTGAATCGTGCATGGGTCGATGATGCTGTTGACGCTATTTTTCGAAATCAAGCCACAAAAAATTCGTTAGTGTGTTACAACTGCAAAAGGTTAAATTATATTGCGAGAAACTGTCCCTTTGCAAAGAATGTAGCTCCGAAGAATTTTTTTCGATGTTTTAAATGTGGGAATGAAGGACACGTGGCTGCAAAATGCTTAATGAAGCAAGGAAACGAGTGCGGGAGCGAGGAATGTGCGCTACCTCGTTCCTGAACAATGGTGGAATTAGCGCACTATCTATTATTTATCTAAAAATTAATGGTTTGTTAGTAACAGCTATGGTAGACACGGGTTGTTCAAAGACAATTATACGTCAAAAACTGTTGTCAAGAAAGCAACATAAATCCCAGAATCCTCCAAAGGTAGTAACTTTTGGCGGTAAATTTCATCAATGTAATGGATTAGCGGCTGTCACTATTGAGGTTGATGGTATTCAAATACAAGACGAAGTTATTTTGGTGGATTTTCAACCGTTTGGAGATGATATGATGCTGGGAATGAGTTCCATTAAATTGCTAAGAGGAGTTTTTATTTCCCTATCTGGAATAGCAAAGTTTGGGTTCGGCTTGTGTGGAATAGCAGTCTCAAAGAAAGATAAAGTCAATAAAATTGAAATTAAAAAGCAAGATCATGAAGCAATATTTAATGGTGTCGAATGGAAAGTTAAAAAGAAATGGTGAGATGGAAAAGGCCCCAACCAGTTGGTTAACAAAGTTGCCCAATACAGCATACCAAATATGCAAGAGCAGAATATAAAAACAAACTACGGGATTGGATCAATCGTAAATGGTTAATTAAATATGGCGAACATAAGATGGGATCACCCAAAGGGCAAATTCCCTTAATGACTGTAATCCAACAATATAAAGATAATAAAGTTAGACCCGTTTTGGACTGGAGAGAAGCTAACAGTTTTATTGACACGTATACAAGAAATGCATATGTGTGTGTTGAGAAGCTGAGGAAATGGAGAAGAATGGGAAAGAAATCAGCAATTATTGATTTACGCAAGGCTTATCTCCAATTAAAAACTTGTGAATCTCTTTGGCCATTCCAAAGATTGGTTTTCAAAACAAAAGATATTGTTTGACACGGCTTGGTTTTGGATTAAATGTTGCTTCAATGATCATGAAATCTGTTGTGAGTGCCATTATTGATCAAGATGAATTGGTGAAGAGAGGAGCATCCGCTTACGTGGACGATATTTTTGTCAATGAGGAAGTAGTAAGTCTTGATTATGTCAAAAGACATTTTGAAAAATATGGTTTTGAGAGTTAAGAAGGTGAACAGAATGTAATGGGGTTCGTGTTTTGGGATTACGTGTGTACAAGGTTGGTGGCAAGTTGACCTGGTCCAGGGAGAATCAAGTCGACGCAATGCCGAAAAAGTTAAGTAGAAGAGTAGTGTTTTCCGTTTGTGGGCAGTTCGTAGGTCATTTACTAGTATGTGGTTGGTTACGTGTAGTTTGTAGTTTTTTGAAAAGAAGAAAGGTTAGTTTAACGAAGGGTTGGGACAATGAAGTTTTTGATGAAAATATAAAGCGTGTACTTCAAGAGGTTTATGATGAGGTTGCAAAGTGCAATCCAGCTTACGGTGATTGGGCTGTACATGGTGACGAGGAGAATGTGTGGGTTGATGCAAGTTCTTTGGCAAGTGGTGCGGTTATTCAAGTTGGTAAAACTACTGTAGAAGATGCAACATAGCTACGAAAAGAAATGTCTGAGGATCACATAAACATGGCGGAGCTGGATGCTGTAATGCGAGGAATGAATATGGCTTTGACGTGGAAATTAAAGAAAGTAACTATATTTACAAATTCTGTGACAGTGTTCCACTGGGTCTCTGACGCTCTCACTGGTAAGTCAAGATTGAAATCAAAAGCTATGGGCGAAATGTTGATTCGAAGAAGATTAGGCGTTCTCCAACAAATTATTGAAGAATATGGTATTAATGTGAATGCAAAACTTGTTGCTTCAAAAGACAACTTAGCTGACGCATTGACTAGAGTTCAAAGTAGATAGTTGAATAAATTGAAGGAGGCTAAGCATTTGAGTAATTCATTTGGAGCAGTATTTGCAGAGACTGAATCCATTTCTAGCACACAAGAGAACTGGACACTTTGGAGTGAATTGTACTCTAAACTTTGTTCGTAAAGTAATTCCAACCGCTACCGAAAATGACGTTAGATAGGTAATGAAAAATTGCGAGCCATGTCAGTCAATAGATCCAGCACCTGTACAATGGGAGAAGGGAAAATTGAGCGTTGAAGAAAATTGGGAAAGAGTGGCCATGGATATCACGCATTTTTGCACAGAAAAATTTTTAACTCTGATTGATTGACCTTTAAGATACGCATTGTGGCGACAACTTTCAAGTTCATACGGAAGTATTGCCATTACTCGAGTACTCCGCCTTTTTTTTGCGAGCAAAGAGCACCATCTATAATTTTGACAGATAACGAAGTAACTTTTAAGACTGAGGAGTTGAGAAGTTTTTTTGATGGTCGGGGAGTGCGCATTAGGTTTCAAGCTGCTTATTATCCCAAAGGAAATAGAATTGTGGAAAGAAATCATCGTACAATTAAGAGAATTGCAGAATCATCAAAAATGTCAATACCGGAAGCAGTGTATTGGTACACCGTCTCAGCTAACAAAAACAATGCAAGCCCAATGGAGAAAATATACAGGTATCGAAGTAATGTGAAAGGATTAAGAAAAGGTATTCTTCCAACAAAAGCTGACACAAATGAAGTGTTTAAAAATGGTGATAATATTTGGTTGAAACCGTCAAATGCGAAGTTTCATACTAAGTGGCAGCCATCAAAACTAACGCGAAATGTTTCGAAATAAATTGTTGAAGTTAATGGCGTTCCGCGTCACGTAAAACATATCCAATATCGAAACAACATTCAACCATGCGATATTCCTAAAGTGAACGCAGACAGTGGTCGAGATAACGCGGCAAACCATGGTGAGCAAATTAAAAGTGTGCTAGAGACAAGCAAAGGAGACGTGTTACAAGGAAATAGTGGAGCCGAAAATGGATTCCAAGAAACAGTGCCTTTGCCACGAAGTACTCGAGAACGACACATGCCCCGAAAATACGACGATTATTATTTGTATGATCCGTAAGGACCAAGGAGGAGTGTAAATAAAGTGGAGAAAGTTCTAGAACATTCTACGGCAATCACGTGGTTTCTTTTACTGATAATTTTTAATTATTTTAATTGTAGTTATGTATTAAGCGGTTTTTGTAATAATGATTTTGTGGGTAGATATATTATATAAATGGATGTAAAACTATTGTAAGATGAATTGAATTCTAAATTTTTGGAAAGAAAAAAAGTTTTGTTTCGAGTTTACAAGTCCGAATCATTTACCTTCTCTACTTGATGGTCTTGTTTCTGATCTTCTGTCTCCAATCCTAATGTTTACTCTAATGTCTCTAATCCTTAGTCGAATGTTTCTAATCCTAGTCAGTTTCTCCAAATTTACCTTTACGTGCTTCTGAACGTGTGACTTTGTTTGTGATGGCCTTTCAGTAGAAATCTTTTGTTTTCCTGATCAAAAATGTGCTTCTTATGTAGCTTTTTGGATTTAGGCTGAAATGGAAAATTTAATTCCCTCTCAACGATTCCAAGTCAAGCCTCACTCTTCTCTATGGTTGTCCTCGACGTGCGCTGCTGCAATTTCCAAACGTAACAATTACTTTTACGCCTATCAGCAAAACCATTCTCTAAAAACAAACGTCTGTTTACAATTGTCCAAAACCATTGCTAAAAGATTTTGTCTAACGCCAAAGGCCGCTATTCTCAGGTCATAAAATCTTGTATTTTATCTCAAAGTTAGACTTTCATGAGTTCTAGAGGATCATTAAAAGTGTTTATAATAAAGGCAATTATGTTGTTGCACCTCTCTTATATGGTTCAGATTGTGTCACCTAACCTAAAAACAAAGCTAAATTGTTTGCTAAGAACTTTTTATCAATATAATTTCTGGATTCTCCTAGTTGCGTTCTACCTGATATATTATTCTTTACTTCACTAGTCTTCTTCGCATCATAAGCTAGGATTTTGAGTCTTTAACTAACAAACACTTAACCTTTTATCTCGAATCTAATAACTTACTTTCTAATCATCGATATGGATTTTACTTTCTTGTGCTACAGCTGATTTGCTAACAGTAATTATTGATAAATTTTATCTGATAATATTAATACGCTAATTTAATAGTAGTAGTTAATAGTCGACTTACGTTATTTTCTAGGCTTTTCTATTTTAAAGTAGTTTCTAAGCTTTTCTTTACGCGTTTTTTTTTTTAATTTGATTTACTAACAACCCGTATTATGGGTTGCTTACTCCTAGTTGTGCATTAATAGATCTGGATAGGTTAAGGCTATCGCTTGACATTTCTAAAGCTTTTTCTAAATTTCGGCATCCTAGTCTTCTTCTTAAGCTTTCATCTTACAATTAACATAGATGAAAAATATTTTCTATAATTTTTATAAATTCATATAACATTTTAATACTAAGTGAACTTATGGACCAGATAGTATATCGTTTTAAATGTAACTTTTAAGTATCATTAAATAATTTTTTCCAACGAAATTGAATTTCCTAGAATTATATTTACATGATTTTTGAAAAAATTAACTTTAAATATTATATAAAATATTTTTTAGAATTGTTAATGATACAATAAAGTTCTTATTTACAGTTTTAAGGCCCTACAAATGCTGTATCAAGTTACCCCACAATTGCTATAATAAAACTTTAGCATTATTTTCAGTTTTAACATGTTTTTTATATGAATTTATTTAATTAAGTGAAGAGCTCATGAATTGTAGTTTACAAAGTAATGTTACGTAGCATAAGATAAATTAAACAAAATACCTTTTTTTATTTTTTAAGTTAATTAAGGTGCCCCAAGAAGTCCTTACGGTCTTATCACAGAGCACCGCGAAAGAGCATTTAATAGAAAGTTCAGTCTCCTTCCCAACCGATGTCGCAAAACTTGCCCAGTGGTGGGGTTTGAACCAAAGATCTTACGCTTCTGAGGCAAGTAGGCTACCACTGAGCCACGGCTGCCTAATTTACCTTAAAACTTATAAACTTTAAAAACTGCTAAATTACTTTGTCATCAAAAAAGCAAAAATCTTTACCACTCACTGACCTGATAATGTCAAATTGTATAATTTTTTTTTTCAAAACATAGCTCTAGTAGTAAACGTTTCACCATATTAAATTGGTTATCACAATACTTGAGAGGCCACCGCGACTATAGTGTTTAATCGTGCCTAATTTTTTATTGTGTTCCACTCTCTCCATTGTTTGTGCTTTAAAGATAAGTTCTTTTTTTTAAACTGATAAATGGTTTTATTTACATTAATACCAAGACGTCACAATTCAGAAGCGTTATTATAGTTTGTTTGTGAAAAATATCCTTAAATTGTCTTTTTCTAAAAATTTACAAACCCAAGGGAAATTCTTATTTGTATTTTTATTATACAGTCAACAAAAATCCGATATAACTGTCAAGTCAGTTTCATAAAAAAACGTGAAATACCTGTGAAAGTTTCTGACTACATATAGTCAGATCCTATAGGATTCTAAAACTGTTCTAAAATTCTAAAAATTCTAAATTCTATAGGATTCTAAAACTGTAAAATATTAATTAATCATCTGCCTACGTTTGAGGAAAAAAGTTTAGTTTTAAAAACTTCATCCGTTAGACATAAATGTTAAATGACAGCAACTCCAAAGTTTTGGATTTTTCACAGTATGTAACTATGAAACTTTTCAACATAAATAATATAACGTACTTCATAATTTTTTACTATTTAAAAATTTAAAAGTATTGTGGCCCCCTTCCCAAAAAGGTTAGACCTCAGCAAACACGTGAACGTCAAGAGGACGTCGCGAGGACGTTGCATTCTAACAGTCCGTTTATAGTCGTAAAGTGTAATCCCGCTTGACGTCAAATAACAACGTCGTTATGACGTCGCAATTGTGACTATAAACGGGCCGTCTGGATATTAGTGCATTCGCAACTTTTTTTTGACGTTCATGTGTTAAAGCTATATAAATACGCATTTCGCTCGTTCGGTAACCCCTTTACCTACAGAACCAATTTAATAAAAGATTGAAAGCGCTAAAAATGAAAATTAAATTTGAAATAAATTAATACACAAAAAATCCAAACAATTAACTTAAATATTAGTATTGTTTTTTAGAAATATTTATGAGGAGTAAACAAACTAGTATGTTTAACAAACTAGTTTAGTTTAAAGTCACCACAATACTATGTTCAATACTTTTTTCTGTATACTTCTTCGACTTTGCAACAGTTGCTAGAAAAATTACAAAAATGTTGTTTGAAATAAATTTTTATTCTTAATTTTAGTGACCCAAGTTTGTTTAAAATTTTAACTGTTACTCACCTAGATTTTAATTTAAATATTTATGTAGATAAACTAATTTGCCGTTTATACAAGTATATATGGCAAATATATGAGTGACTCCTACAACCATTTATGATTGTTTCCTACAACCATTTTATATATTTTCTAATATTTTCTTCACTTTAACTCTAATTTTTCTGATTGTAACTTATCTTATTTTTTCTAAAATTAAAAAAAATATATTGTAAATTGCTAATGTGAAGTATATTTACCTATATCTGCTCACTCAAATTTTAACAGTGCTATAGAACCGTATTTTAGAATTTAACTAGAAAAGTGTTGAGAAATATTAACTTAATTTGTTTATCTAAATTTTTAATAATTAAAAATAACATACCGACGATTAATTTCATTGTATTTGTCTTTTGAAAAGACAGCTTATCCAGTTTCCCGTTTAAATTGTACTCACTCATGACGCATTTGACATAACTCTAAAAGGTAACAAAAAGAATTCGCACATCAAATAAAAACAAAATTTAAAAAAAATCCTCAAAAAATACGAACGTAATAATCATGACCGCGAAGAAAAGTAATAATATTTTTGAAATTTGACAATAGTTTTATTTATTTTTGAAACTTACGCAGGGTGCAATGTAGCAATTATGATTCTCTCAGCGACCATGGTAATAATATATACACATGGTAATAAAATTAACCCTCGGAATTAGGGTCGGCCATCGGCATTGCCAACCTAACTAACGACATGAGAGTGTTTGAGACTGGCAAAAAATTGCTGACCTTGTTTCTATGTTTTATAGTCACACTTTGTATCAAATAATTTTTGCCGACCTCAAAATGATTGATGAATGAATTCCGAGGGTTGAACAATAATACACATCAATTATTTATATATATTTATATCTTTTAAATAAATGATTAAATTTAAAAATAAGACAACCTTAACCAACTTACTTGTTCATAATATTCCTAACATATTCATGGCATGTTTTTCCTCCAAAGTTTTTAAAGCAACTGAGGCAAACAAAATCAAAGTAGAAGTTTTGAACTATTTAGAAATTTTATTGGAAATAACAATTCTAATTATACAGTTGCTCTAGGAAGAAAAAAAAAACAGAATTTTAAATTTGTAAACTAAAATATTGATAATATTTAAATGAAAAACAATGAAAAACGAATTTTCGAAATAAAATTAAACTTACAAAAGGCTCTTTAACTTCACTCAATTCACATAATTAAAGAAACTTTATTAGGAAGCGTAAATCAAAAAATACACTTACTTTAAAATGATGCAACATATATATTTATTGTATCTGTATTATTAGTTGAAAGGTTCTCATTCCTTGCAAGAGACAATGGTTTAGAGCTACTGCTACTACTGAAATCTGGTGATGCTGAAAATAATTGATAGCATAGATTTTTAAATTATATTAAATTAAACTCATAGTTAAAAAAAATAATTAGGACTCACAAAACAATAAAATATAATAAAATATAATATATAAAATCTAATATATAAAATTATAATAAAATCTAATAAAATATTATAATAAAATCTAATAAAATATAATATATAAAATCTAATATATAAAATTATAATAAAATCTCTATATACAAAAATTAAACAAGCGTTAAAACAAGTTTCAAAAAAATTCAAAGAATTCATTTCAACAAGAAATGCATTAAAAAATTTGTTAAATTTTAGTTCTGCTTGTTGCATAACTATAACACAAAAAGCTTTTCCGCATAGAACTAAATTATATTGAAAGGTATTAAACACTACCTAAAATCTTCCGTTATTGCAGAATGCTGATGAAGTAGAAACCAACACCTTCGGAGATTTGTGTTTTTTGCCAACTATATCTAGTTGGCAAAAAACACAGGTCTCTGTAAATCTTTAGGTCTCTATAGAGACCTAATCATTATCATTACTTCAATACAGTTGATCAATAAACGATATAAATAAATATACATTTCAGAGAAACTATTTTTAAAAAATTCTGTGGATTACAGCTGAAATAAAACATGTTAAAATAAAAAAGTTTTGTCACTTTACCTTTTTTGCCTTTTTTTAACTGATGAATGCGGTAGAGGTGGAATTTTTAAGTTACTTTTATGACCAGACACTTTTGGTTCTTAAATTAGAAAAAGTAGTTATCATGCACCAATTAAAGTTTTACATAATGAAGAAAAAAACTTTTATTTTAAAAACTGCTGTCTAGAATAACATTTTCTTGTAAACAATTTGGGAACTAAATGTATTAAAGTGGAAAAATTTGTAAACTTAAGTTTAGAAATTTAGTCAATTTAGGCAGTAAAAAAAAGAAAAGTATTTAACTTGCTTATATTATCCTGGACTACATTTCATAAATCACAAAAACCCACATTTACCTTGTTTACATTTTAGAGTTATTCTGCGTCTGTGGTAGTAAAGTTAAAAACCCACAATTATGACGATCATCGGAAAAGGAAAAAAATTAAATAATATTATCAAAAAAATAATCATTACTTTGAGCATTTAATTTATTAGTTAGATAAGAAACATGCGCAGAAAAAATTAAATTACCTAATAATGTTTTCTCAAAAAATAAGTAAAATATTACTCTCATCAATTACAAAGAACACAGAACTTGAGTCATACTTGAACTACATTTTATTTTAACAAGATCAAACTTTATTAAATTTTTGCTAAAGGATTTACTTTCCGATAAAGCTCTTAAAGCATTCATTTATACTATCCATCTAACAAAATTACCCTTAATTCATTTAGTAAGGATAGTACCTTCTTCCTCACCATCTCCATCCATTCAAACTGCTCTGGTCTACTTATATTTGTTAGTTTGGCATACTGTTTAAATCTAAACTAAATATATTAATTTTTAGGTGCTAAAAACATTTGGTTGGTAATCGTATTGGGTTGGTTGAGGGCAGGTGAGGTTCCTTGGCTATGGCTAAGGATAAGGACACTATAAGAAGAAAAACTTTGATATAAAACCCCATTTAACTGCAGGTTTTAAATAAAAATTAAGTATTGTATATAGCATGAGCTCATATATGTATATGTGTATATATATATATATATATATATATATATATATATATATACATATATATATATATATATATATATATATATATATATATATATATATATATATATATATATATATATATATATATATATATATATATATATATATATGTATATATATATATATATATAGATATATATATATATATATATATATATATATATATATATATATATATATATATATATATATATATATATATATATATATATATATATATATATATATAATATATTTATATACTTAAAATCAAGTTGTTAACAATTTAAACTTCGTTTAAAAAAATCTTTCATAATAATAGGACATCGGACGTCTCAGTAATTATGATCATGTTTACTACTTACAGACATTTTTTGTAAATAAAGACATTTATACAAACTTACTTGTAAATGGAGATATTTCTACAAGATTTCTTATAAATAGACACATTTCTTGTCATTAGAAACAGTTCTTGAAGAAGGAAATTAACGCAAAAATTGTGTCTTTTGTTTTGGGTACTTTGAGCAAGTATCAGGACAAAGTATATGAAGATTTTTACAAATTAAAAGGAGTCGAGCTAAAGATAACGGATAGTTACTAAAAATTATTCATTTTGAAAACGGAATTGCTACTGAAATTGGAAATGTGATTGTTGACGATAAAGTAAAAATTGCAAATGCCGTTATGAAGCAGTTGGTTGGCAAGTCATTCAAAAAGAAAAAGAGAATAATTGTAGAGTCCAATAAGGAAGTTGAAAAAAAATTAAATTTTTGTATTTGAATTTATAAGAAGAAAATTTAAATTATTTTTTATATAATTAGATTAAACAGTTAATAGTTAATTAGTTAGTTAGTGGTTACCTGAGTGAATCTTATCTACAAGCTGAAACGTAGCATCGTTCAGGTATAGCAGCCAAGATTTTTGTCAGTCATTTGTCTAGACTCGCTTTAAACTTGTTCAAATTTTCGGGTTCTACAACAAGACCAGGAAGTTTATTCCAAATTTGACACACAATCAGATTGAGAAGAAATGGATTTTTGTATTAACTGATGCACAAAAGTCATTTATTTTACGAGAGGTGAAACACTGCATCCTGATTTTATGTTTGTAACCTCTAGGTGAAAAACATTGACCATCTACTTCAACACTTGACTTAAAGACTGATTTTGCTTTAAGATTGAAAAACTCAAAATGGTTCAATATCTTGTATAAATGAACAAGTACCCTCGTTTTCTTCTTAGATTTCAAAGTCTTTAAACCTATTTTAACCAGCCAACTTTCATAACAAAGCATTCAATTTGAGTATGGTATTTTTTTGAACCTGTATTGAACTCTTTCAAGCAGTGAAATCTCTGCAAGATTTGGCGGACTACATGCTGGAGCTGCAAATTTACAATAAGGTTGCATGTAGGCAGTATATAAAATTTCCTATATATAACAATCTCTACTTTTAAATTCCTTTTTTAGTTACTCCATTACTTATGAAGCTTTGTTAACGCTTGTATTTGATTTTTCCACTATATATCCGGTTATAAAAAAATACCTAGATCTTTCTCTTACACACTGTTTAAGAGGTCATAAATAACTCCATTAACATTCATTGAGTATGTTTTAACAATTCCTCAAATAACTTTCAATTGCCAAATCTCATCATTTTGCATTTTTTGCAACTAAGTTTTTTACGCCAATTGTTGCACCATTTCACAATGTTTTCAAGATCGGTTTGTATTTCTGCATGTTAATCAAGAGAATCTTCTATGGTTTATTTTGCTATCATCAGCATACATTTTAAATGTGTTCCGCATAATTTCTGCCAAGTTGTTTATGAACAGCAGAAATATAGTACAACCTAAAACCGAACTCAGAGAAACGCCACCGGTAAAAGATACCCATTCTAAAACCTTACTACCAATAGAAACTCTTTGTTTCCTATTTGTAAGGAAACTTTTAATCCCGTTATATATTTTACAGGTTATACCATATGCATTAATGTTTTTCAATAAGCTTTTGTATTCTACTTTATTAAAAGCCTTTGCGAAACCAAGATATCCTTTGCATAACGGTTTAACTTTTGTAGTTTCGTATGCAATGGTGCCAATTGCCTCAATCAAATTTTTTGTGCATAATTTATTCGGAACTAAACCAGTTTGCTCCTCATAAATAAGACTATTTGAAACTTAATGTTTCAGAATTTCGTCTCAAATAAGCTTTTCAAACATTTTACAAACCACAGATGTTAAAAGGACTTGTCTATTATTTTCCGGATCAAGTGTCGATCCTTCTTTATAGATTGTAAAAATATTTTCAACAGACCAATGGTACGGGACACATTCAGTGTCAAAATTTAATT
>NC_061168.1:11005272-11015272 GCF_022113875.1 Hydra vulgaris
TATATATATATATATATATATATATATCGCGACGTTAGAATTATCTTGTGCTATCTCCATGTTTTTGCAAACTGAGAAAATCGATGTCAAAGTTTGAATTTGTTCGCAGCTATATTGAAAAAATATTTTGAGAATTTAGGTATTTCCTAAGATTTAAAAATGTTTTATTATTAATTTTTAGATAAAAAAAACTTTTTAAAATTACGCTAACGCCCTTTTTTTCGCACCCTCTTTTGGAGATAGAACAAAATAACTTTGGTTTTTAGTAAAATTCAAAAATATTATGTTGTTACATCATATATATTTTCAACAACGACATGTTAGAAATTGATGAAATTTTGTTCTACCTGCTAATTATTCTTACGCAGTACCATACACTCCTAATTTATGGG
The DNA here is from genome assembly GCF_022113875.1 of Hydra vulgaris. Taxonomy (NCBI): domain Eukaryota; kingdom Metazoa; phylum Cnidaria; class Hydrozoa; order Anthoathecata; family Hydridae; genus Hydra; species Hydra vulgaris. The sequence continues at coordinate 11,005,665 of NC_061168.1, forward strand.
CATGGGCCCCTAAATTAGGGGCATGGACCCCTAATTTAACGGGACCCTTTTCAAAGTATAAGACGCTTTTTGTATTACCTAAAAAATTAGGTTTTTTTAAATAAAATGAGGCCCTAATTAGGAGAACTTTTAGAAGAGCCTCTAACGACACTGTTCATACGACTTACATTTACTTTAATTACCTGTAGGCGCCGGCCCTGGACAAGACTAAGACGTCTAATTTAAAACGGAAAATTTGGCTGCGTAATAATAATATAAACGTATTAATATAATATAAACGTAAAAAATAAATTATGAAAGGTATATAGGAAAGAGTAATTTTAAAAAGAATGTAATAATAAAAGAAATAACATTATGTAACTATCTGATAATTCACAACAGTTCAACTAATCTAATCACAAACTCCATGCAAGATGAACTTGATTTTATTTTTCTTATGCCTGTGTATCCATTAATAGAGTTTAACTTTTTATTAAAAGTTATTGCAAATATTTGCAAATAAAAAATTGTTACTCAAGTTAACGTCAGGAAGGGCATCAGGTTGTGAAACATTGCTTTAACTCTTTCATAGTGGCCTTTATGTCACTATGGAAAACCATCCAAACCAAACAAGTGGGGGAAAATGAATATAAAAGTACAAAAAAACAAATAAAAAAAACACAAGCTAAACAAAAATTTTTATCAAGATTTCAAAATAATATTATTTCAATGTGTTTTATATTTATATTTATACTAAATAAATATTTTATTTAAATATGTTATTTATATGTATATTATTTAAATTATTATATATATATAAATATGTTATTTATATTTATACTAAACATATAACAACCCTAAAAATATTTTGACTTTATTAATGTTTTGTAAAATTTTGTTCAATTTATTATTGTTTTATAAAATGCATTATCAACAGCAGGCATGTATGAATACATGGAAATGATATCATTGGCTTTTGCAACAGATATAGACTGATAAGAAGCACGAAAGCAAGCTGCCATTGGTATATTGGTATTTAATGGTTTTGCAACAATGGTTGATGCTGCTTTCTTGACAGGCTTATTTATACGAGCTTGTGAATAATTATCTGAAAACGAGGTTTTAAAAAAAACATGGTATGGAGTCCGTTTCGATAAACAAGATTTTTAACCTTTGAATAAGGCGATAACTTATAACTTGACAAACCAGCGACAACTGAAAAATTCTTTACATCTCCTAATTGCATTTGGTAAACACAGAATAGTTTTTTACGGTTTACATTTTTAATAGCTCTTTCTAGCCCAAGTGGACTAAATATTTCTGCAGCAGAGAGGGATTTTTCAATCTGACTATGAATGTTGTCACATTCTTGAATGCTGGAATGACCTGGCTCGCAGAACTTCTGTTCAATTACTTTTATTTGTGAGTATTGTATTATAAATTCACACAAAGCTGCTGACATGAAACTATTGCGGTTTTGTGGTACACATGAATCGAACCAAAGTATGAACTTATTTATGTCAAGGTCAGCCATGATTTTCAAAAGCAAACATGTTACAGCACTGGCTAGATCATTTCCTCCACGACCATGGCTTCGTGCCAAAGGATGCAATAACCTTTCCTGTTAAGCGAGCAATGACCAGTTAAGTTATAATTTGAAAGTTTTCGTTTGTAATAAAAGTTTCCCACATTAGCTCTAGGCAAATTTAAAACATTTTCAAGGTCAATACAAACAATTGCAGTTTTAGAATCAACATTTTGGCAATCATTTTCACGTTCAATTTTGGTATCATTCCTTGATTTTATGTGCTTATTATAACTATCTGTTTGTTCATTGCTTGCATTAACAATGTTGCGATACTCATAGCATGTGTCACATAAATCTTTCTTCGGTTTTTGAAATTCTATATTGAACTCGTGATTAAAGATATAACGATACATATGTTCTTTTGCTGGAGGAGAGACATTTTCATCACAATATATTTTATAAAGATCATACATTCTACCTATATTTAGTGATCCTTCCATGTATTCTTTATGTGTCTTTTTCCTGCTATAATGAGCATCAATTCTTGGGAAAAGGTTAATATGGTCTCGTACAACTTGTTTAGACTCTTCTAGTAACCTTTTTTTAACATGTTTCCCTGATTTTGATTGCAATGGTGTTCCAGTAGTTAAAGATTTATTAAACTTATGAAAGTAAAACACTCTATGGCTGCTAATATTCAATGTTGAAAGATAATATGATTTACAAACTCTATATTGTGTATTAGAAACAAAAAAGCTATAATAATAAGATGTTTTTCTTCTTGAATTGTCACCAGCAGCTGTCCGACAGCGTTTTTCCTCCAGATTTTCAGTAGTTTTAGAATAGAAATGTTTTTTTCCGTCATCATCTAAGGTCCAAAAGTTATCAAATATTATTTGACGCTCAATCTCAGATATATTGGTAGAACATTTAAATTTACAATTTCTGCAACTTTTTAGTGCAACAATAGATCTTTTTGGCATTTGTTCTCCTTTCGTATTTTTATCAGCTTTACCCGACTGACGTTGGATTTTTCTTACACTTTGTTTCCAACTACTCCTATCAGCTTTACGTTTCCTAGAAACCCCACCATGGGGCGACCGACGAGAAGGTGTAATGCCAAGCAGCTCTAACGATTAAAATATTAATTTTTTATTATCCAGGATGTATAAATAATAACTTTTAAATTTAATCTAAAATGGCACAAGCGAAAGTCGAGTTCTACATATATATATATATATATATATATATATATATATATATATATATATATATATATATATATATATATATATATATATATATATATATATATATATATATATATATATATATATATATATATATATATATATATATATATATATATATATATATATATATATATATATATATATATATATATATATATATATATATATATATATATTTTGTAAGTCCAATAGACGTCCGAGAACGTAGTATTTTAGACTCAGATGTCTAAAATCGCCGATGTCCAAAATGGTAGGTATTTGGACGTCTATTGGATGTCCAAACACGTACCATTTTGGACTTAAACAAATGGACATAGACGGTACGTTCTATGGACGTCCTGTGCCCGTTGGGTAATAACATTGCATTATTGTATATTAGCCTGAAGTATATGTTTTTCTCAAAAATTAAAAAAAAACTCTTTTAAAAGTTGGGATCGTAATTTTCCCAAAATAAAATACAAAGGGTTTAGTTATCGAAGAGGGATATTGTATAAAGATTGTGGCAGCATTTTTAAGTGTTTAAGATAACTTTAAAATATAAAGTAAACATGGGTATTTTGTTATTCTTAAACTTTGATTGGAGTCAGGAAACAGCAAAATCTCCAAAAAATTAAAAATTTATAGTCCTAAGTTTTATAACATTAATTTTTTAATTTACAATGATAAGACACCCAATAAATCTTTGTAAAACTCTAATATACATACATTTTTTAAAATTAGTTTTCATTATAAATGAGAGCAAAAGGTTTACAAGACTAAATAACATTTAAAAAATTTTATTTTCAACGTAACTTACTTTTTTTTTTTTAAAAACTTTTGTTTTTATAGTGCGGCAAAATTTTAAGACACATTTGGAAAAAATTTATATAAACTGTCTTTTATAAAAAAAGACGTCTCAAATTTAAAATTCATTAGAGGGTGCTTTTATCATGTTTTTGAACCACTTTATTCAAGTACAAAATGTCAATTGCATCCCATGCAGATGCCATGGATGATTTTAAGTCAACTAGTGAACTTTATTGTTTACCACCTTCAAACACTATACGTGACCACTTTTCCCAAGCGTATTTAATAGAAATAAGGTATAAGGATCTACCTAGCCATGTCGATGTTTCAATTTGACTGTTATTGAAATAATCCTTTTCTACCTAAGCTGTATGATTGCTAGTATTACCTTCCTAAAATTTAAGTTTTCACCAACAATAAGTGTTGCTTCACGTCGTAAAAACTCTTGAATAAAATGAATTTCTGATATATTAATAAACCCTATGGCACATCAAATCATTACACCACCACCCATTTGACGTCGTTGATCTATTACTGGTTCTTTACGCAAATTGTAAATATCATAATACCGTATGATGTATATACAGTTTGCCTTGATGGCCGTATCTATATATACAGCCCAACAGGGCAAACTCTTTCTTTGTTAAAAAATACTATTTGTTACCACTCTTCTTTATAAAATGTTAGGTGACCCTTGGCAAAAGTTATCCAATTGCTTATGCGTTTTGTTGTCAAAGAGGTTTTTGCTGAAGATTTACGCAAAAAAAAAAGAATAACTCATTATAACAATTATGCATTATAGTTATTTTTAGTTATTCAAGTTATTCATAATGCAATAAGCATTATGAAAAACTCGAATAAATGTTTATAATTTAACATTTACACATGCTTCTGCAGCAATTTAGCATGCAACTAATGAAAAATTTGAAGGTTGTCTCAACAATTTTTGCCTGCCACGGTCACTTAATGTTGATGGACTTTTTTTTTGTTCCATAAATATGAGGGCAATTGATATAGTCTCTCATCACAATTTGGCTGCGTCCAATGGCCCTTGCTATGTTACTAAAGGAATGACCCATTTTTAATAATTTAAAGAGCACTTTTTTCTTGCTTGAACTCAATGATGCAACGCGAACCATTATTAATTAATTTGCTACTTTATTCTTAATTTAAAAAAATGTTTTAAATTAAATTTTAAACAGTTCACAACAGTTTAAAGTTAAATAAATGTCTGTAATGGGTTCATAAAACAAATATTCGCAATTACCCACAAATGCGATTTGAAAATAATACAATTTTTGTTTCAATCCTTTTACTTTCATTTACAATAAAAATTGGTTTCTTAATATAATTGTATAGTAGAACTTTAAAAATATTATAGGGGTGCCTTATAATTTTGTCGCGCAGTGTAAACTTGTATTAACCATAAACTTCTCTGTGTAAAGTTTCTAAATCCCTTAAAATGAGGGTGTTTTAACAAAATATTCTTACTAAATTTTTTTTATATTACCTACGTATTTGTTGCTGCATTTTTTAATTGCCTTAAACCTTAATGAAAGGTATTTATAATGAGTTTTTAGATTGTCAAATGGTTATCCATTTTAAAAAATATTAAAATTGGATAAACACCAATGTTTTAAAAGAAACTCATTCTAGCACTCTCAGGTATTCTCATAAGAAATTACAATGTTTAGCACAGGCAGAGTGCATTTTTTTAAGGTTTTTTTAAAATTTTTATTTTGTTAAAGTCAAATAAAAAAGTCCTAAGAACGTTAAAAAAACTTATCGTTGTCATCGGAAAGTGTCTAATATTTGTGAGGTAGAACAGTTCTCGGTGTAATTATTTTTCTTTAAACTGTAGCAAACTTTCTTGTTTACTTAGTTAAAGCAAAATGCAAATTAAATTGCGAAATAGTTTGAAATACCTGTTAAGAGAGCTTTAGAATAAATTAACACCTATAAATGTTTTTTTTTTGTTGTTGTTTTTTCGCATTATCAAAAAATGTCACTTTATCTAATTTAAGTTTTGATTTTTATTTAAGCGAAACTTTCTTTCGTTATAGCTATATTCTTGGCAGTAGGATTGCTTGTGTTTACGCATGAAAATCAAACAAATGATTTATTATTTTACAGCTGGTCTTACTATATCGGATGGTGTTCAGTGGCAATTTCTATCATGTCTGCGATTATTTGTTTTAGGATGAAAGTGGAAAGTAGTTAAAACATTTAAAGTCAACATAAAACGTTTTTAAAAACCGAGCTTTAATTTTTTTTCTTTTAACTGTGACATTTTGCGTACCGCAAAAATATTTTTTACTGTATAAGTAATTTTTGTCACTCTGTATGTACTGTTTATACTTTATTTACTCAAAATAAATAAAACGATGTTAGAACAAAATATTTAGCTTTTATTTTATAGTTATATTATTTTTCTGTTAAACCATCAAACTTTTTTTGTTGTTTTATTTTAATTCGTCAAACCAATGCCGAGAAGACCACTACAGACGAGGAGGCTACTTAATTGTGGTTGTAACCATCTCTCAACACTATAACTCTAAAACACGAACCTTGATAAACAAGGCTGCTGCGCAGAGAAATTATTTGAGCGCGGTACAACCAAGGACCTAGAGGAAATCGAACTCGGAACCTCTCGCTCATGAAGCGAGCGCTCTACCATTAGACCATTAATGCATACTAATATTTACCCAATACTAATATTTATGACAAGTATATTATTAAATATAAAAATATTTGTTTTCGAAAATTAATTTTAATCATATTTTCTATCAGACTTTATTTAAATTACTTTAAAAATGATTGGTCCAAGAATTTTAAAAAGAACGCTTTTGGTTGCTTGTACCAATCTATTACTAAATTTTAGTTTAATTTGCTTGTATCAGCTGGTTTTTTATATGATTTAAAAATTCAATACAGTTTTTCCTTATAAAAAAAAACAAGAAACGCATTTCTTAAATTAAGAAACATGAAAGAATTCAATTTTGAATTTTACAAAACTTTATCATTACACGTCATTTATTCATTTAATCTTCTTTTTTGCACTATTTAAATTGAAAATGTATTTTATATAAAGCGTTATTAGTTTTACAGATAAACTAACAAATAATAATAATAATAATAATAATAACAATTAAAGTATTACACCTAAAAGCTTTGTTTTTAAAATTACATTTAACTTTACATATCTTAATATGTTAAAAGTTTCTTATTTAATGCTACTCTTTTGTGTAACTTGAAATATGTAAATGTAATCGTCACAATCGTTTTTGTTTATTATAATCGGGAGTGTATATTAATTAGGTCAATAATTTTTTTACAAATTTTTTATTTTCTCCTTTTCTCTTGTCAATAACTTGTCAAACCTCCAGTGACCTCTTCCCTCCCTATAAAATTACGTCAACAAGTTACCCAACCCTCTACCTTAAAAATCAAATTTAAATAGATAAAACAAAAAATGCAATAAATAGACTAATTCACAACTAAAACAAAAAAATGAATAAAAGAAAAATGTTTAAAAAAACAAATTTATTATAATTTTAACTTATAAACACACGTCAATAAAATACGACCATTTAAAATTTCGAATGCTTGCTCTATCTTAAAAGTAAATAAAGTAAAAGGTATAGAATAAAAAATTAAACTTTTAACTCATGGATATATTTATAATTTATAATAAATTTCTTTTTATATAATTAAGTGATTTTTTAAATAATTTTTGTTTAAGTTTTGTTGAGAAAAATGAGCTCTATCGGAATATGTTAAAAAAAAAAAAAATCTCTTAGAGTTTTTTAGTAAAATAAGTTTATTTGAAAAAAAAAAAGTGTTCAGTTTTACCTGACATATATGTCAGGTACCCTGCTTTTCGGGGCAATCTGTAAATTTTATCCATTTTTTTAGAAAAAATAAATAAAAAATTGGGGCCCAAATAGCCCCAATTTTTTTGAGGGGTGGGGGTGGGTGGGGGAGCTCAGACCTACTTGCAACGGCACTGTGAACATGTAATATATAGTGGACCATGAGAGAACACGGTTTTTGAAATATGTGTTTTGTCTATACGTTTAATTTCGCGTTACGTAATATATAACGATCGCTAAAGTAAAATACTTAAAACTAAAAAGATTTTATTTATTACAATATTCGAACAACCAAGAGACATATAGTTAAACAATTTAAAAAATAATATCTTTAAAGGAATCCCCAACTGCCGAGTTGTGTTTGTATTGAAGAAAATGTTTAAAAAAAATATTTGGACAAAATTTTTTAGAATAAAACAAAATAATGAATGCATATCAACAAAATTAAAAGTATTGTTTTAGTCAAAGCTTGCCTTTTCCATTTTTTTGGTTCTCGGGGTCTGTATATTCTTAGCCAATCTGTAGACTTGATAATTTGTTCCATGCTTGTTTAAGTCATAACAGTTTCGACGTCATTGCAATATTTTTTTAAGATAAATTTTTTTTGTTGTTGTTGCTTTAAATATATAAGTATTTTTTCTACTACAATCAAAAAATCAAATATTTGTATAATTTTTTACTAAATCACAAAAAATATTTGTGATTTAGTAAAAAATTATACAAATATATATATATATATATATATATATATATATATATATATATATATATATATATATATATATATATATATATATATATATATATATATATATATATATATATATATATATATATATATTTGTATATTTATAAACTTTTTTTACTTCCTTTATTATTATTTTTTTTAGAAGCCAGCCAAAATCATGACACAGTTATACATATTTTAAGATTTAGGATCGTTCACAAAGTGTGTATGCTTTTTTTTTGCCAAAAAGGCATCACATATGCTTTTTTTCAGTAACCTCCACCTCCCTAAAAGTACATACATTTTTAACGTATTAGCCCAACAATTTATGATATTTTTTTTAATTTAGTGTTTCCATACTTTTACAATTGACCTACTCCCTCCTCATCTTAAAAACGGTATTTGCACACCCCCTCTTCCTCTCGTAGCGTATGTACTTAATGGACAATCCCTTTTTAGAATTAGCAGGCAGATAAAAAAAAAGGCAGTATGATGCGGTTTCTTGTTTTATGTTTAGTTCATATGGTTTAATAGAGATGTTCGTTTTATGTTTAATTTATATTTAGTTATGGTTTAACTCATTTACAAGTCTCTGGTACCGGCTTTCGAGTATTGTTTACAATTTATCTTGATTTGTACATAAATTTCCACTTTAGACACATAGAATTTGTTTGCTCTAAAGGTTTAAATAATTCTCTACACAATTCAGAATAAATAAGATCCCAGACAGCTTCCTGGCAGCGGCTTAGTGCTGGCCAAGTTCCGCATGCGACTACGGCGCAATGGCGGCTGAAGATCACGTGCCTGAATCGAAACAGCCATTGGGCCAGCACTGGCCCGCTAGCCATGGGCCGCAATCGTTCGCCAGCACTGGCCTGCAATCTTTTGCTAGCACTGGCCCGGTATCATTTGCCAGCACTGGCCAGCAATCGCTTACCAGCATTGGCCAAGTATCTATTACCAGTACTGATCCGTGATCATTTTCCAACATTTGTTCGTGGTCGCATGTCAGTAATAAAGCGTTACTTTTTAAAAATATTAAAATAAAAAAAAAAAAATGTTTTTAAAAGTTCAAATTCTATTTAATGCTAATAACTTTTTATGCAAAGAACGTTCCTCTCAAGCTTTTCGTCCGCCATTTTGATCCCCGAAAAGCTAAAAATATCTCTTTAGTTATTGTTTAAACTCTTCTCCTGATGCTCCTGATGTTAAAGCTTTTATTTTCACAGCGTCTCAATAACCTAAAGTTAAACTATGTGTGAAAAATAGTAAACAACTAAACTAAAATGTATAAATAACACTTACATTACACATACATATATAAACGTTAGGGTGATAAAGAAAACCCTTTTGTATTTAATAAAATAACACTAGATATAAAATTTAAAACAATATTTAAACATAAAACAAATTCATATTATTATCAAAAAATTCATATTATTATAAAAATTATATAAAAATAA
>NC_061168.1:11023636-11071136 GCF_022113875.1 Hydra vulgaris
AAAATTATTTAAATGAAATGGCAGAAGAAGGAATACTGGAAATGATGACCTGGCCTCCCCAGAGTCCAGATTTGATTATAATTGAGCATATTTGGGATTACTTGGACAGGAAAAAGGTCGAACATGCTCCCAGAAATGCTGAAGAATGTTTTCAAGTACTTCAAAGAGAATGGCACAACATACCGCAGGATTTTATAACAAATTTGTACGAACCTATTTCCCGGCGAATATCGGCTGTGATTAAGGCAAAAGGAGGACATAGTAAATATTAAGGGTTTTTTTATGAAGTGTGACATTAAAAAGTTTGTTATTGTTCTATATTTTGTGTGAAATATATGTGTTTTAATAATTTTATAATATAGAATTCGAAACTTAAATATTAAGAAAGAATTCTCTTGGATTTTTTGAGAAAATGTAAGTGGTCTAAAACATATTCACAGTACTGTATATGTTTTAGACCACTTACATTTATATATATATTTATATTTATTTAGATCACTTACATATATATATATATATATATATATATATATATATATATATATATATATATATATATATATATATATATATATATATATATATATATATATATATATATATATATATATATATATATATATATATATATATATATGTATATATATATATATATATATATATATAGGGGAGATTGGTCTATAACGGGCCCCTCGGTTAAAACGGGCCCCACGATTGGCACGACACCAAGCGGATTTTTTCGGTGACTCTGAATGCAAATAGAACCAGCTTAGTTTAATGAATATGCATGATTGTTTACATTGCGTTAATAATTGACAGGGTCTTGTAAAAACGTGTCGAATCAATTATATCAATTTCTCTTGTTTTATTTGACGTTACGAAATCACAGACCTACAAGTCATATCGTCATATCGAGTTACAAGGTAGGGCACTATTGCTTTTGTTTTTTTGTTACGATTACTCAGGAAATGAGCGATTTCATGTGTTTTTTATCGGAACGTTACAACATGAGGATTTTGTAATGGCCTTATCAGTGTCTAAAACGGGCCCGCTATGGGCCCATTTTAGACCAAAGGGCCCGTTTTAGACAGCTGATGCAGGCATTGACTTCTTAAGGTGGTTCATCACAAAATAAATGTGAATAAATTATTTTTTTTAAGAAAAATTATTTTCATCTTTTCTGATAGAAAATATTATTATTTTTTAGTTTTTTGAAAAAAATTCTACATTTTGTTTTGTATATTTTGTGATATTTAACTTTTTACCTAGGTATATTATCAAATAGTTCCTTAGCAACGCCTTAGTTACCGTTTTGAACAACTACAAACCTATCTAGTTCATACTATGAACTTCATATGTAATATTGTTTAATGAGAGGTCTTCAAATTATAAATTTGTCTGAATCTGTTATGTAAAATATAACTAAGTTTAAACTGCATTATGGGATATATCAACATAAAAAAGTCGTTTAAAAGTGTGCTTATTTAAATAAATTTGGTGTGTTATTAAAATAATTTCTTTTGATTTTCTTGTTGTTTTAAAGTAAATTAATGGTACTATTAATCAAGGGTGTATGTCTTTGAATGTTTCAAATTAATGTATAATCTACTATTATTACAGATTAATAGCACATTATGTAATTGTATTGTGCTTTGTTTCAGCTTCTTCAATAAAATGGGACGGTATAAAAGAACAACTGAAAGACAAACGTGGTCAGAGACAGGTATGGTCAAAGCAATTGAAGCATTACGTACAAAAACAATGGGATTAAAGAAAGCCTGTAAACTTTTCAGCGTACCCCGTTCAACACTTCAGCGGAGGTACAAGTCAAGTCTAGCAAGTGGAGCAGCAGCTGCAAAAAGACTCGGCTCAAGGTGCAATGTATTCGATACGGAAACTGAACTGGAACTTGTTCAGCATATAAAAACCATGGAAAGTATGCTTTTTGGTTTCACACCTAAGCGCTTACGAAAACTCGCATATCAACTAGCGAAAAGTAACAATATCCATGAAAGATTCAGTTCTGTCAAAGAAGAAGCAGGTCTGGACTGGTATAGAGGATTTATGTCACGACATCCAGACCTGTCTTTAAGAATGCCAGAGCCAACTTCTTCGGCACGGGCACAAGGCTTCAACAAAGTTGTTGTTGACCAGTTTTTTGATTTGCTCACTGAGTTACAGACAAAGCACCACTATAGTCCAGACAGGGTATACAACTGTGACGAGACTGGTTTCACAACTGTGCCGAACAGACCTTCCAAGGTGATAGCAGCTCGGGGCAAGAAGCAAGTTGGCAGCTTGAGTTCGGCAGAACGTGGTCAGTTAGTGACAGTGGAAATATGCATGAGTGCATCAGGTAATTTCATCCCTCCTATGTTTGTGTTTCCGAGATGCCGAATGAAGCCTGAGTTACTTGATGCTGCACCACCAGGATCCATCGGTGTAGCCCATCCGTCTGGTTGGATGCAAACTGATTTGTTTCTGAAATGGTTTGAACATTTTGTATATCACAGTCATTCGTGTGCCGATTCACCAGTACTGTTGATCCTTGATGGACATAAAACCCACACCTTAAATCTTGATGTTATCAATCTTGCTCGTGAAAAGTGTGTTTCTCTCCTATGTTTACCACCTCATTGCAGCCATCGGCTACAACCATTAGACGTAAGCTTGATGAAACCACTCAGTACGTATTACACTCAAGAAGTTGAGAAGTGGTTACTTGTTCACCCAGGTAGAATAGTGACTACTCTGCAATTACCTGCGCTCTTCCGAGAGGCTTATCTTCGTGCAGCCAGTGCTCTGACTGCAGTCAATGGGTTTAGAAAAACTGGTATATGGCCAATCAATCGTGATGTCTTTTAAGATGCAGACTTTGCTGCTTCATTGCCTACAGATATTCCAAGATTGGAACATGAAGCAACTGGCAGCAATACAGAGTTGGTTGCTGGTGAAGTTTCACCAACAGGCGAATATGTTGAACTCATTATAGAGAAAACTGGCATGCCTATTGAGATTCTTCAGATACCAGTGTTGCAGTCACAACCACTAATTCGGCATATTGGTGAAGGGGCATCTCAACCCACATCACACGAGTCAGGCATGGAGCAACTCGATGATGTTGATCAGTTAATTCTTCAGGTTATTTCTCCGATAACAATGGAGCTGACAGAAGGACAAGTTGGTGACATCGCCTCTCTACTTACATTGGTCGAGCCAGTTCTACAGCAACCCGGTGGCGGTGATGTTGATTCTTTAGTTTCTCCGACAACAATAGAGTTGATAGAGGCACAAGTTGGTGACAGTTCATCTTCACCAAGATTGGTCGAGCCAGTTCTGCAAAAACCCTGTGATGCTGACGGTGTCGGTTTAAATACACCAACAGCTGTTGGTTGTCGAAACGCTCTTGAACATAAACCTAAAGTCCGTGTTTTGCAAATTTCGCCTTTACCAAAAGTGGAAGTGGGCAGCATTCGCAAAACATCGAAATCGAAAGGTAAAACTGCTATTTTGACTGCCAGTCCTTACAAGCAAGGCTTAGAAACAAAAAAGCGTTTGGCTGAAGAGAAGATAGCTGCAATGGAGGCTAAAAAAGTGAAAAAAGCTCTTGCGGCAGCAGAAAAAAACAAGAAGACTAGCAAAACGAAAGAAAAGAAGCCTAAATCTGCACTAAATACAAACCAAAAAAGAGGAGTGAAACAGACTGGGCCTATCCAATCAGTTTGTCCAGAATGTGGAATCATGGAAAAATCTGTCGAGGATAAGGTGAAGGCGTGTGACTGGATTTCATGCAAAACCTGTCTGACATGGTACCATGAATCGTGTGCAGAAGTGAATGGAGTATTTGATGAAGATTACTTTTTATGTGTTCAATGTTGTGAGTAGCACCACATGCTACTCGTTTGAACGTGAACTTTCTATTGCTAACTGTTCATCATGAATAGATCTAACTGTAAAACCTATTCACGAAGCTGCAGAAGTGAAATGTATTCATCGTTATTAATAGCTTAATAGTTAGTTTTTGTGTTGAAATGATGAGTTGTTTATTGTTCAGATCTTGCTATTGCATGATAGTATCCTGATAGCGTAGACGCAAAATTAACAAGTTATCATTTGAATAATGTTCTGATCTGATTTTGTCACTGACAGAGCACAAGGTTTAAAACGGGCCCGGGGCCCATCTTAACCTGGCCAGTTAAAATGGGCCCGGGCCCGTTTTAGGCTTAGCTATGGGATAAAATGGGCCCCTAATCACAAGTTTTAAAAGTATGATTAATTAATTAGTTTGTTATATTAATCCAACTGATTATGACCCATTAATTACATTGTCATCTAAGTTATGCTATTCTTGCATTAGGCATTCAATACTGGTATCTATATCGGGAAAAAATGAACTTCTATGCTAAGGGGCCCGTATTAGACCACGCTCCCCTATATATATATTATATTATATATATTATATATATATATATACAATAATCAGGATCAAAATCTCTCTCTCACTTTAAGTTTATATATATATATATATATATATATATATATATATATATATATATATATATATATATATATATATATATATATATATATATATATATATATATATATATATATATATATATATATATATAAAATAAGCTATTCTATTAGTTTTGTAAAGATTGGAGCGATGCTTATACCAATTGGATCAGTTCTCAATTTGTTATAATAATTAGCATGATGTATAATAACTGATGTAGACGTCGATTTTGGGGCCTGGCTATGGTTAATAATAAAGTTTAAGATTTTCCTTAGCCACTTTGTTAGAGGTTTGCAATGTGCATGTTTTAAATGTTCTGCAGCACGGCAATTTTTTTTGATTGAATTTCTCCCACTTGCTATGATTACGAAATTTTCGGATACGGATGTAACGAAAACAGTTTATTTTACTTTTACGCGCCAATTTTCTCCGGATAACCACTGATCTCAAAATATAACTGGATAGCGGATTCTATTGTTTTTTTTTTAAAGTTGAAGCCAAAATTGGCCTCCCAAGATGGCGGCAATTTATATTTCCTAGCGTTGAAAATAATATATATTTTATATGGCTTTATCAAACTACGAATAAAAATAATTAAATAAGGCTAACAAATTTGTTAAAAATAAAAAAATAAAAAAAGAATTTTATAAATATTAGAGAAAAATAATATTATTTTGAATAATTCAATTTATTATAAAATGGCATTTACAATTTTAGTTAAGCTTTGTGTATAATTTATTTTCCTATTTAGTTCTTAGTTACCCAATGGTGTATGCTAGAAGGTTGATAACATAACAGCATGGTTAGCAGCAATCATCTCTACCTTCAAATTTTACTGAACTATTAACTGAGTGCTGTCAGTATACAGAGGTATACAAACTCAGGTGTTCCTTCTAAATTTATACTATACTTGAATTCTATTATTGCATAAATTATTTGAATAAAACATTCTAAAGTGTCACTAATACTGATAAAAAAAAAAAAACGGGTCTGAGTTATAGTTATTAATATCAACTTATAAAACAAAAAGTAAATAATCATTCTGATAGTTTATTAAAAAATCACTCAATAGTATCAAGGATGTATGTAGCATTTGTTACATACATTCTCAAACAAACATTTGTTTGAATAAAAATGTATTAATTAATTTTTAATATAGAAATATTCAAAGCACCTCTTTGAAATATCTCCTTAACTAAAGTGTATATACTGTTTCCCTGTTGTTAAGTATTTTGGTTATATGTTATAGTTGTTATAAATGCTTACTAATCTATATTATTAAACTGTATGTTTCAGTTAAATAATTATATAAATATGTCTTTGAGTTTATTTGCATAAAAGATGGATTACATCACAAATTAAATTCACAAAACCTATTTGCTAAATGATACAAATCAGTTTTGTATGCATGCAGCAAGGCTCTTTGCTTTCCATTTCTTTGACGTGGCATGTAATTATATCATTAGTCCTAAAGAGATTAACTGTTACGCAAATGAATTTGTTTAGTATAAAAACTGGTTTAATTGGATATTTCGTAGCAATTAAAACTTATATCTCAACTGTGTAGAAAAAGAAGGCTTGTCATAAAATTATTTACATATAAGCTTATTCAAAACCATCTAACAAGCTCTTTTATGTACTGTGAGATCTTCAAAAATGTTTAAAAAAATATCCATTGCCAACAGTTCACAGCCACATATCAACAACTCTTGATAAAAATTAGCTTTTTATGTTCAAATGGAAACTGCAGCATCAGAGATAAAACTTGTATTTTTAAAATTTTAGACTGCAGTATCAGAGATAAAACTGGAATATTCATAGGCCTGATCAGCACTATGCAGTAAGTACCTTAACTTTTTGATTTTATATGACCATACCCATATTTCTAAAATGGGGTGAAAATGAACAGCCGATTCGGGATGACTTTGAGCAATACATTATATTTTAATTTTTTGTTTTCTACGCTTTTTAAGTTGCTCAAAGTCTTTTTATTAAAGTTTTTAGCCTCAAAGTGTTATTTAACTTATTTAATGTGTTATTTTTCGAAACTGTGAAATTATAATAAAATAAAATGGTGTCTGTACTTTGTTTAATATTCCTAGCTAATTGTTTTTTTCTTTTTTCATAAATTATTTGAATAAAATCATAGTTCGAAGTTAAAAAAGAAAATATAACTTGTATTTTTCTCATTTTAATGTCAATTTTAAATGACCATAAAATGTGAAAAATACAAGTTATACCATAATTTATAGTTTTATTTGTGCAATACGTATTTGAACTTGATGTACGCTAATTTTTATAAAGTTCTGATTAGCGGTTCTTAAGATATGCTTTTTACTTTAATTGCCTAAACCACAGAACCACTACTTGAGACTTACATGAGATGTTTAAAGTAGGTGAAAAAAATTTTTTTTGAGGGCAGCTAAAAATTAACTTCTTTATATTATATATAAGTCATCTGAATCAAAATAACACACTATTTAGTTATATTGTGCGTTATCCTTTACCATTTAATAAACTTGGTATTAATGTTAATTTTCACCCCGTTGTTCATATTCACCCCAGTTGACGGTATCAAAGTAATAATATTGATAGTTAGGGAAACCATAATTTAGTCTATCTTTATGTACCCAAAGGTATTCAAGAGGTTTCTTGGGTTAGTATTTTATAGCTTCTCAATTTTTGTGTATTGGTTAAAAAGGTTACAACTTTGAGCTTTTTTGACAGCGTTGCGGTTATTTTGATGTTCTATTCAATATCGATTTAAAGTAAGCGAGCATAAATCTTTTTTGAAACCCATCTCACGCCATTTCTTAAATTGAAACGTAAAAATTTTTTTGCTCCTGCTTAACTCAGGAGTCCACCAAGGTTTTGAATATAAAGATTGATTTTTCAAGAATGAGGTTGGCTAAGAGCTTCAGATGCACTTTTTGTAATAAAAGAATAGATTTCAATATGTTCTTTGTCGAAATTGATATTCGTAAAGTGAAAACTTTTAAAATTGTTATTGAAACACTCATTGTGTAATTGTATAAAAATTTGAATATTCCAGGCATAATTAGTAATACTATTATTGTCTATAATTTAGTTAACCGGAAAGGATTGAAAATCACCAAGTACAATGACTTTGCCAACATTTTCATAACTATTAATAAGGCCTTTGATTATATCTAACTGATTCTTATATTCATCCAAAGATGTTTGGTTATTTCTCGACAAAGAAAGATAAATACCATTAATGATAATGTTAGTGTTATTTTTAATAAGGTTGTATACAAGAATATGATCATCTTCGTAAAGAATAATAACATTTTGAAACAAGTTTTTCCAAACAAGAAACGCATTTCCACCAAATGGTCGAACATGCTCGTGTTTATTTGCCTGGTGAAAGTATAAGGAGTGAGTGTTTTTACAAATATTTTCGATAATCGGATATTCTAGTTTAGATAACCAATGTTTGCATATAAATGTTATATCATGAGAAGTTGTAAACAATTCAGTATATTCAATGTTTGACTTAAGCCCATAGCAGTTAAAAATACATAGTTCAAATGTTATCGGAAATATGTGTTCCCTTAATGGACTGTCTGAATCCATTTTTATTTATAAAAGGCTTCCTGGTTTCCATTGATTTCCAGACTTTGCGCAATATTTTAATATAAGCGCTTTTTTCGAAACAGCTTAACTATTATATTGTTATCCCAGGGTTGAATATTTTGTTTTTGTCAGAGTTGTTGATTGAAACTTTGTAAGATCTGTTGTACTGATATTCTTTGTTTGTTTAAATTAACTGATATGGCTGTGACACCTACTTCCGTTTATATAAAGAGTTTTAAATCCTCCTTGTTTATTTGATTGCTAACGACTTCAACAAAAAGAATCAAATTGATGAACTATTCTCTGGCCAGCTATTTTTTTTTTTTTTTTCGGAATTTTAGTGCAGAAAACAGGCTTGAGAATTTTATGTTTAATTTCAGAGGAAAAATTTATTACTTGAACGGAGGGTTTTTATTTCTACCTAGCAAGATGAAATTATTTAGATCATCAGCATCGTATATTGTGTTTTTGAAAATTTTGAAATTATTTATATCGAAAGTACATGATGTTAATTGGTTTTTAGCTGAGGCATTTGCAGAGACTTTTTGAAATGATGTTGTATTTTTGTTTTAACGTTTGACCATGGTATACACACGATTGAAAAATGACTTTTTATGTAGCTTCCGCATAAGAAATTTTATTTTCACTTTGTTCACGATAATTAAAGTTTATATTTGGAACTTGATTCGATAGGAATATACTCCAACTTATTTCCAAAGTTTTGTTTTTTATTTTAAGTTCTTCAATAAGATTGATTTGAAGAAGCATTTTCTATCTCAAAAAAATGGGTTCTTTTTTTATTTCCTTGTTTTCCATTTGAATGTATATTTACATATATATACATACATATGTATTAATATATATATATATATATATATATATATATATATATATATATATATATATATATATATATATATATATATATATATATATATATATATATATATATATATATATATATATATATATAATTAGAATTTTTAGAAAGTATAATGTCTAATATAGATCTAAAAAGAAGCAAAATTATATTAAAAAACTAAATACAAAATTTATGTACAGATTATGTTTTTATGCACAAGTACTATGGTATTGTAAAACAACTTTTTTCGTACTGCATCACTCCACATATACAGATATATACACATAGTTCTGAAATTCTAATTAAATATGTCAATAACTTGTGTATATATGTATATATATATATATATATATATATATATATATATATATATATATATATATATATATATATATATATATATATATATATATATATATATATATATATATATATATGTATATATATATATATATATATATATATATATATATATATACATATATATATATATATATATATATATATATATATATATATATATATATATATATATATATATATATATATATATATATATATATATATATATATATATATATATATATATATAAACTAAAAAGATACAAAATAGTATCTATAGAAGATATCTATTTGTTCTCCATATCGTTGTGCAAAAAAAACTACACAAAGAAATAGGAAAAGCAGTCATATTAAAATAAAAAGCTGAAACTCTGCCTAGTAATAAATTTCTTGTTTCTGCAATAAAAGAATTGGTAATTGTTTCGAAAGCAATATAAATGAAAAACGAAGAAATAAAAGAGGAACCTCGTTTTTTGAGAGAGAAAATGCTTCTTCAAATCAATCTTATTGAAGAACTTAAAATAAAAATTGAAACTTTGGATTTTAGTTGGAGTTGGAAAACAAAATTTATATATAGATTATGATTTTATGCCCTAGTATTATGGCATTGTAAAAAAACTTTTTTTTTTGTCCTGCATTACTCTACATATACAGATATATGCACAAAAATGTTAATAATTCAATAAATTCTAAAAATGTTTTAGTGGAACTGCAACTTGATTTTTATTGCAAAGAAGGAGTACGTATTTTCTGTGGACTTCACTTAAAGAGCAAAGCTGGTTAGTATCATACAGATCTGTAACTTTAAAGATACCTACATACGATGATGATGATAAAGATACCTACATACGATGATGATGATAAAGATACCTACATACGATGATGATGATAAAGATACCTACATACGATGAATCCAAAGGATAATTAAAATAGTTTCTCATTTTTTTAAACTTGTTAAAAAAATAAAACTCCAGAATTGCCTGCATTCGAAAAATATTGTTAAAAATTACAATTTTGCCAGTTTTCAACCCAATACAACTATCACCAGATGAGCATTTTATAAAAAAGTTTTTAAAGTACAATTGCAAATACTGAGATTTTATATTTGGTAAACCTTTTGGTATTTCACTAGAGTGATACTTTTGTTTTAGTTCAGAATATTTTGCAACTGATACATTGTTTTCACAGCATACAGCGTTTTGCATAACTAGTGTAAGTGCAACATGTTCCAGAGGTAAATTCAGCTTTTTTAATAGTTTTTTTAATTTACACAAATAGTTTTCAAATGGAAGTGCTAAAATATTGTCTAAAACACCATACCTTTTTACATCATGGTATAAATGAGTTAGCCTATGCATGTTATAAGTTAGAACTTCAACCCCATACAGAGAGGAAGCATGTTCAACAAAACTAACCAGTTAAGTATTAGCATGATATTCAAATTGTTGAGACAAACCATGACTTAAATAGATTCTTATTGCACAAAACAGAAGTCAAAAATTATTGTACAAAGGAGCTCTAAAACAAGCCAAACAGTCTGAATTCTGTTGATTTTTATCGTTCAAACTCCAACATTAGACTTGGTTTGCGAGCAAATTTATTTGGAACATAGCTTACAGCGCAAACTAGTTTATCCAAAAGCTTTGGTATTTCTCGATGTCCTTATCTAATATTCAAATGACCATTCACCCATAAATAAAATGATTTCCTAACTACACCTAAACAAAAAACATACACGTATTCACCAGGAAACTGTTACCATGCCAATACCAAGTTTAACTAGTGTGGATTCAACTATATTATGTTCTTTTTGTTTCATGATCGCAAATGATTAATTTGTTTAACGCTTAGCATTCATATCAAAAACTGTCACTCTTCCAAAACGCAAACCCATTAGAGCACATTTATCTCATTCAAAATAGGCATTGTGGCTTTTACAACCTCTCAAAAACGCCTGTGCTGGAGCACGGCAGATTTGTAATGGAACTTTATTCCGTGCATGCGCATTGACAAATATTTATTTGTTTCATTATTCAATGAAGATGCGAAACGCAATATAAACATTAAAAACGCTTTTTTTAATATCTAAACTTTATATACTTTTTGATAAAATTGGGTTATCAAATTTTTCTAGTTTAATAGATATTAAGTTATACTAGTTTTCAAGATAAAAAAAAAAAAAAAAAAATAGATTTATCCAGCTTTTAGAAAATCTAGAACTTGTCAGTTTTTACAGTTACAAATTTTCAGTAAATCAGTAAATCTTAATAAATAAGTGCTTAAATGAGTTTTTTGACAAAAGCTAAAATGTTTAAAAGAAAGAGTTAAAGAAATTCAAAAATTCTGTAAAATTTTGAAGAACCGAATAAATTTTTTTTGTATATATTTTTAACATTTTTCATATAATAAAAATATATGTTTTCCGCCTAAATCTTCCGAAAGCAACTGTAGTGATTTTCCAAGATGTCGAATTAAATGAAAGGAATAACAGATCTACTCAACCTAATATAATATTCGCTATTGCCTAATAACCAAAATAATAATAATTTATTATATTCGGAAGTAAAATATATTTATTTTTCGTACAATAAACATTAAAATTAAGTTGTTATGCAATTACAATGATATAAACATTTATCTAAGAAACATCACAAGGCTTTTTTTTCATAAGCATTTTTTTTATGAATAGTTGGTTTGATTTCCAAAGCATCTGGGTGTTTTTGATGTAGTGATTGAACGGATTACTTTCTAGTCTTTGCTTTCCTTTTATATGGCAAATAGTGCTGTTCACACTGTTAAATATAGCATGCATACATTCTAAACCTTGCTCTTCAAAAATATCGAGACCAAAACCCCAAATCCTAATATAATCAACAAGATGACTTTTTAATATACGCATTTTTGGCGTAATGGACTGATCTGGCCGTGTTTTACAAAAGTAACTTATTAATTTTCTAACGGCTCCTTCTCATTCAAAGAAAAAAAATTAATTAAAAAACGGAGAAAAAAAGTATAACTATACAAGCAAGTGGAATTTTAATACAAGCAACATAATACAAAACAGTTTATAAAAATATACTTTACCTATAAAATTAAGTTTGTTTATTATATGCAATAAAAGATCTTTAATGTATTTTAACATTTTTTACCTCAAATGAATCGCTGGAATCTTTTAAAAGAAAGTTAAATAGAGCATGACAAATTACCCAATCCTCTCCAGACCAGGGTTTAGCTACTTTTTGTTGCTTTTTATTTGATGCTCATTTTATACCTTTGGTTTTTAGCCATCTTAAATGAAATTTTAAACATTTTTTTTTAATTACTCACTTTCATTTTAAATTGATTAGGTCAAATTAAAAGTTTTATAAATAAAGATTATATACATATATATATATATATATATATATATATATATATATATATATATATATATATATATATATATATATATATATATATATATATATATTTATATATATATATATATATATATATATATATATATATATATATAAAGATAAATATAATTTACCTTGCAAGTATCTTCATGTTTCAATATGTAATCCCCATTTGAACTTTCATACTAATTTTAATTTACATTGCTTATTTCAACCTAAAAATGTGCTTTATTAATTTTGTTACATTAAAAGAATTTAAAATTGTATACAATGGAATTTGTAGGTTACAAATAAAGCTTTTTGCTTCTGTTTCCAGCTTTCCTTTAATCTTTCTGAATAAACACACAGAACAAAAAGAATTCTGACACTTTTTTAATATTAGTGGCGTATACATAATGCTGTTGCATAACTTTCATATACATAAGTCTAAATTGGGATTTAATACAGGATCAGAATCAATTGCATTTGTACGCAAAGTTTGTTTTGGTAAACTAGCAATTAAGTTGTTAATGAATTGCCTGGTCTACCTCTCTTGATTGTTTTCCATTATACATGGCCGACCAGGTTTACACTTTTTAGCTTTCCTTTCAGAAACTTTGGAGAAACAGGAACATAATTCTGCCCATGGTAATGGTCATTCAACTACTGTAACACTGGTGCTAGAACTTTTTTTAATGTTTCTCATAATTATATAGCACCTCCTACACATTTTTTGTGGGTGAATATTTTCATTGTCAATGCTGGTGTTTATATAAAAACAAATTTCAATTCTTTTTCAATATTTACACACATCAACTGAGTCTTTCGTTATATGCTCTCCAGATATTTGGCAAATGAGACTTAACTCGGTTGAATGGTCCATGTTTACAAAATATCTAAATATTGCGAGTATGTAAGATTAACATAAACTTGCAAAAAAAAAAAAAAAAAAAATCGGTCTCTAAAATTAAGTTTAAAGGAAGAATAATGAACTGATGATAATAAAAATGTTTACTTTCAGATAAAGAAAATTTGTTTTCTTATAACATAGCTGATTGAAAAATAAAAGAATTTCAAAATCAATATTTTACCGTTTGATTTAAAATTCTCTTTAAAAATAGTAATTGTAACAACAAAATTTATAAAACAAAGTTTTATCAGTTATCTCTGAAACAAATGGCTTTGGTTAAGAAAGAAGTTGAAATATTAAACATAAAAAAATAAATAAGTTTGAGCAGTTAAGCTTCATAAAGTAATAAATAAAAATCCTAATTTTTCTCATGTTTTACAAGTGGTAAGCTGAGTATGCTCAGAATAAAGTTCCAATAAGTCAATTTGAAACTGCTGTGGGTGTATCATCACGTGGGTGTATCATCACGTGGGTGTATCATCACGTGGGTGTATCATCACGTGGGTGTATCATCACGTGGGTGTATCACAAATAAATGAAGATATTTTAAATCTGTATACTTTTCCACAAATATTAATACCTTCACTAATAAGGGTATTGACATCTTCGACAAATATTTTAGATACTCAGAGGCATATCTGGGTATGGTATTACCATAAAAAAGTCCTAATAAAAATGGATGTTTGTTATACTATTTTTTCTTTTTAAACTGTTCAATTGAACGTAAAATTGACAATTTGTACTTTTAAGCAATTGCAGTCAATCAACATTAATTCAGACTGACAAGGATCAATGCGTTTTAAATTTAAACTAGCTAAACTATCAATATCCGCTGCTGAAAGCCATTACGCCAATATTCTCCTCCTGCAATAATGTTAATCAGAATAATAGATTTTTTCTGAAGAAGAGTTCTAGGATCTTTTGGTAATTGTAAATAAAAAAATTAATTTGTCAATAATGCTAAAAGTGATGAAAATGCTTTTGTTGTTATCTAAAACTCTAAAGCCCATTTTCGTAAACTGTACTTAAATTCACAGTTTTCTCAAGACTTACCACCAGAATCTTAAAAGCTAGCTAATTTATCTATATTCTCCTGAAAGTCAGAATTATTTAAACTAAAATCCAAATTTTTTTTATTTTTATTATAATCAACCACGTTTTCTACTGCATCACAATATGTCTGCACATTAGAGCATGGAGGATCTTCAGCAGAAATTACATCAAAAATATTTGTAACAGGTGAGCTACTTGAATGAGAAGTTTCAAACATGGAGTTTTTTTTCCATAATATATTCTTATTTTATTTAGATATAAATGGACAGTTTTAAGTAAGTTTGAACTAATGTTTTAATCCTCAAACTTTTTTATTTTTTTATATTATTTGTTTTATTTTTGAATGAAAACTTTATTCTATTTTAAAAATCTGGACTGACTGAGTGACACTGCAATAGTTTTTACATTTTCCGAGCTTTTGATCTTCTTGTACTCATATCTACCATTAACTTTTAAACATGGTTTTTGTTTGACACTTTGCTTTCTCTTTGGTGTTACCTTCACCTATTAAGAAATAAAAAAAACTTTTTGCATTGAATAGATTATACTTCAAGTTTATTTTTTACTAAACTCATATATATGATATCATATATAAAAATTTAGTAAACAAAACGGAAAAATTATTTCTTGTTAGTGAAAACAAGTAGGAATTAAAATGTCACCTGAGTAAAAAATAGTAAAATCATTCATCGATTTCTGAAAGTTTCTCTATTTTTTTAACTTTTTCAATCGAATGCGACGACAATTAACAATTCTCGCTCAATCATGCAAGTAATTTAGGCTGAACTTAATAGCAAACCTTTCAATATATGATCATAAAAGTATTATAGACAATATAATAGTAGTAATACTTAATACAATATATGATCATGGAAGTGTTATAGATAATGTAATAATAATAATTCTTCCATAATGAAAAGAATTCTTCTAAACAAATACGCTTCTCCTTTCTTATGATAAAAGGAGGTTTTTTGGTTGGTTCTCATTATTTTCATCTATGATGGAGAGACTTGTTTTTGAGTAAAGAAAAAATTTATTATATTAATAATTATCACTATAATATAGTAATATACTATTTATTTTAAACAAATAGTGACAATTTATTTGTGATATACTATTTATCTTATAATAAATAATATATCACATATACTTTATCCCTATTTATTTTGAAATAAACAGTATATCAAATATAGTTTATCACTATATATTTTAAAGCATATAGTTATCGAAACCTAAATAAAACTATATATCTTTGGGATTAGGATTCAAGAGCTTTTTAATAATACAGGTATTTATCCTTTTTATTGACAAAAATCCATTTTGTTAATAAAAAGGATAAAATGACTCACTTGATTTCAGAGTTTAAAAATCCATTCAAACTCAAAGTAGAAAGATATATGACATTTAAAAACTAAACAGCGTATATTTAAGTTTATCATTATTATAAAAAGGTGTCAAAATGGCTTTAATAAATATTATAAATTGTGTGCTAATTTGTATTGGGAACGGACTTGCTGTATTGTCGACCGCAGGAAACTATTGGGTAGATGTATCATATAGTTATTTTTCTCAACATGGGGGGTTATGGTATATCTGTTATTTTGATATTTGTCTGGAAAGAAGTACCAAGTCGGGTAATATTTTTATTATTGTTGTTTTTTATTTAATTTTATATTATATGTCATAATTTAATAGGTGCGCAACTCAACAATGTTAGATTGTTGTTATTAATTTTACATAAACAGACCGAATCCGTAAATACTTCTTTGTAAATCTATTCTACATTGACTCGTTTTCTACTTTTTATTAATATAGGTATTCTAGCTGAACGGACCCTTAAAAAACGGGTCTTTACCAAACCGACTGTTCCCGTACTTATCTATTCCAAACTGATCATTTATTTAGTTATTCCTTATTTACTTAAATATATTTTAGTAAAATAATTCATTTTTAAGAATTCTTTTAGAAGCAAAAAAAACTAACATAAGCATCTTTTCTACATACGTAGAGATTATAAAATGGTTTAGAGCGGTGTAATATGTATAGTTGCGGGGGATTCAAGTCCTCTTCTAATCGTAATAAATTTTGAAGTTTTTCAATTTACCCGTATTTATTTAAAGTGAAAAAATATATAGTAAAACTCAGATTGATAAAATCAAACTTTAAAGTTTTCTCATATAAAACATATCTTTTATATAATCGTTTAATATATTCCCGCCAAACTTAATTTTGCTCAAGATGTTTATACGTATAGACGTTTGTACCTAACGCTGTACAAACGGCGGAACAAAGAAGATGACGTAATTATAACAAGAAAAAGGAGAGTCAAGGCATATCTAAAATCGAAGATTCAAATTTTCAAATTCGATAAGACAATATGTTTTGTGTTTTTTCAATCTTGTAAATTTTTTAAAATACAATTATATATGTATAAAAAATCAAAATAAAACAGTGAATTAAATAAGACTTTGTAGTTATTAAAAATACTTTTTAAATTATAGGCGACCGACATATATAATGTTATGAAGAAGATTATATAAATGGATTTTTAACATTTGTATATAACATATTTGTATAAAACATATAATATATATATATATATATATATATATATATATATATATATATATATATATATATATATATATATATATATTATATATATATATATATTTATATATATAAATATATATAAATTTATATATATGTATATATATATATATATATATATATATATATATATATGCATATATATATACATATATATATATATATATATATATATATATATATATATATATATATATATATATATATATATATATATATATATATATATATATATATATATATATATATATATATATATATATATATACATATATATGTATATATATATACATATATATGTATATATATATATATATATATATATGTATATATATATATATATATATATATATATATATATATATATATATATATATATATACATATATATGTATATATATATACATTTGTTTATATATATATATATATATATTAGGGTGATTCATATTTGACGAATTTTTGAAAATCAAGTTGGTCCTACCTGGAATGGTTGACCACCAATATAAAAATAATTTTAACCCCAAAAATTTTAATGTCACGTGACTTTAAAGGTCCCTGCCGGTCAATTTTGTGTACAAAAACGTATCAAACTTTAGGGGTCTGGCGGGGACCTTTAAAATCAACTCAGAAAGCCAACTTTTCTTTTATATGGTATATTTTGGACTATTTATTTATAATAGAGTAGGACCAAAATGAAATATGGTGGTATTTATTCCACATAGTGTGGAGAAAGTGACGAAAAAAACAAATTCTTACATAAAATGACGCACCACTACGTATAACTGATGCTTGTTTATTCTTCATATTTAGGCCGAATTTTGAAAAATAATGTTAGGACTAAGCATTAATAATGTTTATATAGAAGGAACATGTCAATAGCTATCTGCCCCCCTCACCCTATTTTCAGAGATGTCTCCCCCCTCCCTCTCCACCCCCCCTCCCCCCCCTCCATACTTTGTTTGTTGGAGACGGGAGGGGGGCAAGCAAATTTATTGAAATTTTATTGTAAATCATATTATTTAAAATCACTTTTTTTTCTTTAGAAAAAAAGACAATATAAATATTTAATTATGATAACATTTTGATGCCTGAATATTTTGGAATTTTTATTAGTTTCCGTGGTAATTTTATAAACTAACAAATTGTCTTATTTGCGGAAGACATATTGTCGTAGTTTTAAATTCTCTGCTCTGTGTTCTGTGTATCTGGTGTATCCATAACATTCTATAAAAGGTATACTATCTGCGGTTATATACAAAATTGTTATCGTAAAATACATGTCATTTAATCAAAGAATGAATATGAATTGTTTTCTTTAATCAAATTACTGTTTAGAAACCAAGATGCCAAGATCAACAAGTCTTAAAACAAAGGCTTATCTTTTTGAAGAAGAGGATCTTATAGAAAACCTACCAGAAATAATGTTTTCAACAAATAAAGACATTATTCTCTACTTTCAGTTTAGAAGATCTGGAGACAAAATAACTCTAAGAAAAAAGCTGATTGCTTGTACCATTGGTCAACAAACAGCAAAGTGTTCTGGTCTTGGTAGCTGTCCTGAAAACTGCATTATGTTTGCAGTTAAGAAACCTTGGATAGACGGAGGATACGAGGATGGGATACTCACTGACCCATTTATAAGGTAGGTTAAACAAAATTTAATTCATATTTAATGGACAGGTTACCATAAAATACACTACAAAAATTTTGGATAATATAATATTTTCTAAACCAGTTATATATTATTATAGGAAGCATATCACTGATCTGATCAACAGCTGGGAGAGTTTAAAGAAAAGTAAGTGTAAGAACTCGAAAGAAGCAGGAAAAGCTAGACAAGATTTCAAAAAAAAAAGAAATAAGGTTTTTTGGATTGCTAAACCAAATATCCAAGATATTCTAAAGAAGACAAGCCTTAATAAGGTCTCGTATCGTACAGATATGAAATTTTTGAGAGATCAAAAGGCCAGACGTAAAATGACTCTGGGTAAAAAAGACAAGCTATATAACCGGAGGGTTGAGAAGAGAGAACAGAGAGGATTGAAACATTCACAGTTAGTACATAGTGTTGAACAGTTTTCTCATAGAGATGATTTGACTACAGAGCTTCAGTTTTCTTCTGAAACTAGTGATACAAGTACCAGCATGGACTCAGATTGTTCTTTTAATTTCGAACAGCCAGGTCCAAGTAATGATACGTCGCAGTTAGCCAAGAATTTTGTACAAGATATTGCCATGACTTCAGTTTCCAAAAATATTTCCTCTAGAGATTTGTTGCATGTGTGTACAGATTTGGTTGTTAATTCAGGTGGAAATGTTGAAAACTTTTTACTGTCTCAATCAACTATTTGGCGAGCACAAAAGAAAACTATCCATCAAAATGCTGCACAGCACAAAAAGGACGTTAAAAAAGCTGCTGAGAAAGCACTTTTCCCCATAATAGCTCACTTTGATGGAAAAATTATAGAAGATTTCACTAATGGGAAAAAAGAAAAAAGAGACAGGTTTGTTGTTTCAGTTAATATTGATGGAGACATTAAGCTTCTTGGAATTCCAGCTATGGAGCATGGAACTGGAGCTGCTCAGTATGAAGCTTTGAATAATGTACTGGAAGATTATGGAATATGTGACGATGTGAAGGGATTATGTTTTGACACAACTGCCTCAAATACTGGAAGACATTCAGGAACCAATACTACGTTCAGTCAAAGACAGGAATCTATTTTGTTAGAGCTTGCCTGCAGGAGGCATATTTATGAGCTTCATCTTAAACATTTCTGGGAGCAAATTACCTCAGGCAAAACAGCAGCTCCAGAAAATTTAATGTTTAAACGGTTTCAGAAAAACTGGAATTGCATCAAGGAAACTGTTGATCCTTCCAATTTAATAAGGTTTGATATCAATTTCATCAGCAATACTTTCTTGGCTACCCAGATTGAGGAAACTATCCAGTTTTGCAAGGATGCATTAAACACTGACATTGTTCCCAGAGGGGATTATAGGGAGTTATTGGAACTTACCCTGATGTATCTGCATCCCGAAATATTTTTTAAAGTTCGAGCTCCAGGCTGTGTTTCTCATGCTAGGTTCATGTCAAAAGCCATTTACTACTTGAAAATTCAGATATTGAGTACACATCTGCCCTATGATTTGGCTGTTTCCCAAAGGAAAGAGTTAAAGGCAATGGCAAAATTTATCTCGATTTTCTATTCTGTCTGGTTTCTGAGAACCTTATTACCATCTGCTGCACCATTTCAAGATGTAAAAGCTTATTGGCAAATGGTGCAGTACAAAGAACATGTAGAGAAACACAACGCTGATTCCAAGAGAGTTCTAAACGGAATTAAAAGCACAATGATGTCAATGAAGAGACACACCTGGTACTTAGATGAAACTTTAGTTCCACTTGCTCTCCTAGACCCTGAACTTTCTAATGTGGAGAGAGAAAACATTGCAAAAACATTATTCTCCATACCAGTTCCTGATCATTTTCAGCATTCAGAGAAGTCAAACTTGATCAAAGAGTTAAATTTTAAACAAGAAGTGCTACCAGGACTTGCTCGATTAATCGGAGAGAACTCTTGGTTCATCTTCAGTTTGCTAAACCTGACAAGAATGGAGCACAAACTTTGGTTAAACTCTCCTGCTCCTATGTGGTGTTATGTTGACCAGTTCAAAACATTCTCCAATTTTGTAAGTAAACTTGAAGTAGTGAACGATAGTTCTGAAAGGGCTGTAAAACTTGTATTAGAGTTTGTGAATAATGTTCACAACGAGGATGATCGTCAAGAACTTTTACTAGCTGTGCAGCAAAGACGAGATCAGCTCCGTGGGTCAGGAACCAAGGAACAGTTGCAGCTAGCATATAAAGCAATATGCAAGAAGAAAAAAAAAATAACATGATTTATATATTATATTTAACTATTGCATTATATTTTATTATGTTTACATATCACGATTTAAATATTTATATTGCCAAGTGAAGTATTTTTTTTTAAGAAAATAAAGTGATTTTAAATAATATGATTTACAATAAAATTTAAATAAATTTGCTTGCCCCCGTTCCGTCTCCAACGAACAAAGGATGGGGGAGGGGGGAGGGAGGGGGAAAACATCTCCGAAAATAGGGTGAGGGGGGCGGATAGCAATTGACATGCCCCTTCTATATAAACATTATTATTGCTTAGTCCTAACATTATTTTTCAAAATTCGGCCTAAATATGAAGAATAAACAAGCATCAGTTATACGTAGTGGTGCGTCATTTTATGTAAGAATTTGTTTTTTTCGTCACTTTCTCCACACTATGTGGAATAAATACCACCATATTTCATTTTTGTCCTACTCTATTATAAATAAATAGTCCAAAATATACCATATAAAAGAAAAGTTGGCTTTCTGAGTTGATTTTAAAGGTCCCCGCCAGACACCTAAAGTTTGATACGTTTTTGTACACAAAATTGACCGGCGGGGACCTTTAAAGTCACGTGACATTAAAATTTTTGGGGTTAAAATTATTTTTATATTGGTGATCAACCATTCCAGGTAGGACCAACTTGATTTTCGAAAATTCGTCAAATATGTATCACCCTAATATATATATATATATATATATATATATATATATATATATATATATATATATATATATATATATATATATATATATATATATATATATATATATATATATATATATATATATATATATATATATATATATATATATATATATATATATATATATATATATATATATATATCATATATATATATATATATATACATACATATATATATATATATATATATATATATATATATATATATATATATATATATATATATATATATATATATATATATATATATATATATATATATATATATATATATATATATATATATATATATATATATATATATATATATATATATATATATATATATATATATATATGTATATGTTGTGCCCTGCTTCTATTTACAAAGAAGCCCTTATAAAGTATAGATATACCAACAATATACAATCTCATCCTATTTTAAACCTACTCAAAACTAACCGTGGTTTTAATAGAAGTAAACAAAACATTATATGGTTTAATTCCTCTTGCAGTAAGAAAGTTGTCATCAAAATAGAAAATCTTTTCTTAAATTTAATCGACTAACATTTTCCAGCACACCACACGCTTTTCAGAATTTTTAACAGAAACACCGTCAAAATATGTTACAGCTGCATGCAAATTAAAAGTACTATTATCAAGTTATACAACCAACACATTTTACACAAAAAAATGTCGATAACGTTAGAAACTGCACAAAAAAAAAGGTAGAAACTTCTACCATATAAAAGGATATATGATATACCCTTAGTAAAGTATAATTTTCCACTTTTTAAGGTAGAAAATTATATTAAAAACAATGATTTCTCATACAATTTTCGACCTTAAAGATACATTTTCTACCTATAAAAGTAAAAAACTACACCTTACTAAGATTACATATCACATATCCTACCTTGATTAGAAATTTCTACCTTTTTTTAGTGTGTGCAACTGTATAAATAGAAAATGTATAAATATACTTGTCCTTTTGTAAATCAATTCCTAATTAAAAATTTTGCTTATAAAGCTACTCCAACACCACTTAATGTCAATAATGTTAAGAAATCTTATATTGGTATAAAAGAAAACTCCTTACAGATCAGGTCTGCAAACTACATAAAATCTTTTAACTTAATCAGGTATAATTCACGCAAAACGGGAATTTATTTAACCGGCGTTAAAATTTGGTAGCAAAAACTTTTTTCTGTGTCTACATACCAATACCAAATCACTTTTTTTATTTAACAAGGGTTCTTTATCGTATGTCGAAAGAAAGTATTTCACATTTATGCAAATAATGCATCTTTTTGAAGACGGGTTATAGGGTTGACATTTTTTAATTATCCTCTACTTGATTATCGGTTTAATGCCTGCTTCCTTGAGTTTCCAAATTTTCCTAAGAAAGTTTAGTGTCGCTTTTATACCTGACTAAGATAAAAGACTTTGTGTGGTTTGCAATCCATTTTTTTGAAAATTTTATGAAGGACAAGTTGCTCTAATCACGGTCAGTTTTGAATTAACTTAAATAGGGTAACATTGGATATTGTTGTTGTGTCCAGACTTTATAAGGGCTTCTTTGTAAATAGGAGCAAAGTTTTTGAAATTTATTTTGCTAGAAGGGTTTGATAGCAATCTTTGTTTGAGAGAGGTCGGCAGCAATTCTAAAATACTCGGTAATTGATTAGAGTTAGCGTGGATATAGCTTAACAAACTTTCTGGTTTATAGTATGATTTAAAGCGCAGTCTCTAAGATTTAATGTAATATCAAGATAATATGCTATTTTTATGTTGCATTGAATAGAATTATTAAAGCTATTACTTTTGTATATCTTAATTATACGTTTTTTTAACTTTTTTCATTTGTGAACCGCTTGTATTTTTAGTCACGGTTAATCTGTTTAAATTAAAATAATTTCTTCTAAAACTATCTTTTCTAACTATTTAAAAAATGCTAATTGTAATTTTTAATAAAAAATAGTTTACACAATGGTAAAAGTTTAGAACCAAATAGTATCCCCACACACCTTCTTAAACTTACTTCACATGTTGTTTGCAAGCATCCCTGTAGCATATTGAATGATTCTTTTAATAAAGGTTTTTTTCCAGATGTTTTTAAGATAGTCAAAGTTGTTTCTATCCATAAAAAGGGTTCTCTAAATGGCCACAAAAATTATTGATCGATTTCTTTTCTGTCCAACATTTGTATAATATTTGAAAAAGCCGTACACAACAGACTTTATAGCTTTCTTGACAAAAACCAATGTCTTACAAAAATTATTGACTGATATCTCTTCTGTCTAAGATTAGTAAAATATTTGAAAATCCGTATGCAACAGACTTTATAGCTTTCTTGACAAAAAACAATGTCTTTACAAACATTGGTATGGACTTTGTAACAAATACTCAACAACTCATGCCCTTATTAAAATAACTGAAACTATTAGAAATGGTGAAATGGTCTTGACAATAAACTTTTTGCATGTGTAGTGTTTCTTGACATAGAGAAAGCCTTTGTTTCTGTTAATCACTCTATCCTCTTAAGTAAATTGGAACACTAGGGTATTTGAGGTAATACTTTCCAATGGTTTTCATCATATCTTTTATCGCAATTTGTCTCTATCAATGATGCTAAATCTTTTCCGAGGAAATGTTTTACGGATGTATTAGGTCCTAAGGTTCAGTGTTAGGACCATTACTTTTCTTTGTTTTCATAAATGATCATAATACCTCTCTAACATTTTCAACGACTTACTATTTTAGACACCAACGGCTTACCATTTTGGACACCAACTTATTCAAAACGAAATCATTAAATAAAATTAATGAAAAACGTATTAATCATGATTTATCTAACCTTTTTCAATAGCGCTCTAACAAACTAAGTCTTAATACTAAAAAAACTGACTTCATTATTTTTAAATCATATTAATCTAAAATGCATAAAAAACTAAACTTTAGACTTTTCCGTAGTGACTTTTCCGTAGTTTCATTTAAATATCTTGGAATCCAAATAAACACAGATCTATCCTTTTCCTCTCATCTTTAAAACTATGCAGTAAAATTTAGCAGATCAAATGGGATGCTAGCCAAAATTTGTCACTATTTCAATTATGAAACTCCACTTAATATATACCATAATATTTTTGGATCACATCTTAGATACGCTTGTCAGGTTTGAGGACAATGCAAGTCTAATGCTTATTTAAAATTAAGTAACCTACAAAACAAAGCTTTAAAAACAATACTCTTTTAAAAATATTTATCCAACTCTGACATCCTTTACTTTCTATCAAAAAAAAAACAAAAATTGTGTGACCTTGTTTATTTATTAAATTGTCAATTTGTCTGGAATCATAATCAAGTAAACCTCCCTCCGTTATTCTCCAATTTTTTTACCACTAAAAAAAGTTTTCGTTATTACCTTTGATCTTTGAGTAATATAAAATTATCAATCCCAAATCGCTGTTCGGTAAAACACGCTGATAATTCTATTACAAACCCATGCGTAAAATCGTGGAATAGTTTACGTTTTCATTTTCAATCCTTCAACTCTAATTCACAATTTAAAAACCGTCTTTTTGACTATTTGATAGAAAAATACTCTAGTTAAAATCTTACATTTGTAATAGATTATTATTACCATTATTATTAGTACAGTAGAATCCCTTAACTGAAACTCCGAAGGGGTATATATTTATTGTCCGATTTAGTGAATGTCCGAGTTGAGCAAAGCTTTCGTCAAGTCGGACTTTTTGAAAATGTCCGACTTATTTTTCGATACTTAAATATATAATGTTATGTAAAATATATATTTTTGTATATATAATATATACTATAAAAAAAAACGTCCAAAATTGATGTTTCTTTCAGTGACTCGCGCCATTCTTTTTCAAACAGCTTGGAAGCATTCAAACCTACTCTTCCAATTTCACTATTATCAATTGCTATACGAACTTCTTCAGCCGTTGGCTTTGTCACCGTTTCATCCGACGTTTCATGCCTTACCAAATTTATGTTACATGCTTTATCCAAATCCTTCTTTAGAGAGAGGCGCATCCGCACTCTTTTCGCAGAAGTTTTTTTATTTTTTCAACTTCTGAATATTATGTGTTTTTTTTTCTTTTGACCATCCAGACAATTTTTGCTTTAAAATGCCATAATTCTTTGATAAAAAATATTTTTTTTATCATGGAATTATGGAACTATTTAAAAAATAAATTTTTGAAAAAAATGTACCAAACAGTAAAAACTTAATGTTTTTTAAATTCAAGACCCGTTTTCTTTTTTTTTTTTCTTTTATCCGAACTTTACGCAAACCCTAAGATATGTTTGTTAGCAGATGTTAAAAAAAAAAGACTTTTTTAGCAAATTCAAATTCAAATTTTCTATTTAATAATTAGCAATTTTTGCCAAAAATATTTTATAAATATGCGTGAGCATGTTGAGAGAGAGTGTACATCTAGGTGGTCAAAGTGTATGTAACTTACTTTGTAAAAGAGAGCGAAACTTGTGAATAGTTGATTAGTTTTAGTTGCAAGTACCGGCAAAGTTTTTTTAAATTTGCCAAATCAATTTGAATATCCGCTAATTGTAAAACTTTGGTAACGAAATTTAACAAACTACTATTTGCCATTCGCTTAATGATAACACTGCTCGATGTTGCTTACTTAGTTTTGAGTTTATTTATTATATAATGTAATCATAAAAATTTTTGTTTTAGAAAAATACATTGTTATCAAAGCATTCATGATTCTTGGCTGCTTGACATTCTTTGTTGCTATTGTAACAAGCTTCCTAAGCTATTTAAAGGAAATAAAGAATCACAAAATCTCTGGCGCAATACTTTGTGCAACAGGTAAAATTAAAAAATTTTTAAAAATAATGATTAAATATGGTAGTTCTCAAGGAGTCTGATTCCATCAACAACTGTTTAAAATCAGAGTAATAGTAGTGCCATATTGCGCAAAGATAGGTTAGTGTCCAGTGTTTAAGATAGTGTCCATTTTAGTACTTTTGGTGTGCATTATTGAGACTATATATGGGGTGTTATGGCTTAGGATTTGTTAATCGTAACAAGGCAATGGCTTGGGAATTGAATAGTGTACTAAGTACCAACTGTGCTTTGTGTTGAGTTCTTCAAAAAATTTAAAAAAGTAAAAAATACTATAACACTTAAAAATCGTAATCACCAATATTTCTAAGTCTATCACTAATTTGTTGCCTTTGATGTAACTTTTTTTTCTGTTGAGTCTTATTTTTTTGTAAAGTTTACCAGACCTACTTGCTCGTTGCTCGCTTTGCTCGAGCGTTTTCATTCGTATTAACTCACCTATTTGTCTGAAAACTAGGCTTAAACCAACAAACTATTCTTCTATGCGCTTTTGTCTAGCATCACTTCACTCTATTGCCTTGTTCTTTGCTATCCTTCATCTCAACACAGCACTCTTTTTGATTTTATTTCTAATAAAATTGACCAAGTCTTTCCTATTTACCTTTTAGCCAATATCGTTGATGTTGGTTAATTTAATGCACTAGTAAAAGTGGCTCTGCAAACGTTAACGTTCACAACCTTTGTCTTTTACTACCTATAACGAAAACATTCAATTTTCCATCTCGTTTTCCAGACAACCCGTATTTACCTTCTCTAGCCGATTGCCTGTTTTTGATCTTTTGTCTCTAATCCTAATGTTTACTCGAATGTCTTTAATCCTAATTTAATTTTTCTAATCCTAGTCAGTTTCTCCAAATTTACCTTTTGGTGCTTCTGAACGCGTGACTTTGTTTGTGATGGCCTTTCAGTAGAAATCTTTTGTTTTTCCTGCTCAAAAATATGCTTTTTATGTAGCTTTTTGGATTAAGGCTGAAATCAAAAATTTAATTTCCTTTTGACAATTCCAAGTCAAACCTCACTCTATGGTTGTCCTCGGCGTGCACTGCTGCGATTTCCAAACGTAATCATTACTTTTGCGCCTATCAGCAAAATAATTCTTTAAAAACAGACGTCTGTTTACAACTGCCAGAAACCATTGCTAAAGAGTTTTGTCTAAAGCCAAAGGCTGTTCTCAGGTCATGATATCTTGTATTTTATCTCAAAATTAGACTTTTATGACTTCTAGAGGATCTTTAAAAGTGTCAAAAAGCAAGGGCAATAATGTTGTTTTACCTCTTCTATATGGTTCAGATTGTGTCACCTAACCTTAAGACAAAGCTTATTTGTTTTCTAAAAACTTTTTATTTATATAATTTCTTGATTCTCCTTGTTGCGTTCTACCTGATTTAATATTCTTTACTTCATTACTCTTCGTTGCACATAAGCAAGGTTTTTGAGCCTTTAAATAAAAAACACTTATCCTTTTATCTCGAATCAAAACTTACTTTCTGATCATCAATATGGATTTTGACTTTCCTGTTCTACAGCTGATTTGCAATCAATAAAAATCGATAAATTTTAATATGCATTAAATAGATTTGGATAGGTTAAGGCTATCGCGCTTGACATTTCTAAAACTTATTCTAAAGTTAGGCATCCTGGTCTTCTCCTTAAGCTTTCATCTTACAAATCAGGTAACATCTTTAAAAATAT
Organism: Hydra vulgaris; assembly: GCF_022113875.1. Classification (NCBI taxonomy): domain Eukaryota; kingdom Metazoa; phylum Cnidaria; class Hydrozoa; order Anthoathecata; family Hydridae; genus Hydra; species Hydra vulgaris. The sequence continues at coordinate 11,052,092 of NC_061168.1, forward strand.
TAAAATTTTCCTTACCAATCCTTAGATTGAAGAAGTTAAAAATTTTTTTTATAATTTCCCTAAGTTCAAACAACATTTTAATAATTTTTTGCAACGAAATTCGATTTACTAGAATTATATTTACATGATTCTATAAAAATCTGACTTTAAGTATTATAAGAAATAATTTTTTAGAATTGTTAATGACACAATAAAGTTCTAATTTACAGTTTTAAGGCCCTACAAATGCTGTTTCAAGTTACCCCACACTTGCTAATATAAAGCAATGACACAAATAAAGCATTATCTTTAGTTCTAACATGTTTTTTAAATGATTTTATTAAATGAAGTAAAGAGCTCATGAGTTGTAGTTTACTAAATAATGTTACTTACCGAAAGACTAATTAAATAAATTACCTTAAAACCTATAAATTTTAAAAACTAATAAATTACTTTGTCATCAATAAAAAAAATTTTTTTTTACCACTTGGTGATCTGATGATGTCAAATTGTAATTTTTTTTTCAAAACATAGCTCGAGTAGTAAATGTTTCATATTAAAGTGGTTATCACAACACTTGAGAGGCTACCGCAACTATATTGTTTAATGGAGCATAATTTTTCATTGTGTTCCACTCTCCCCATCATTCAAGTGAAACTTTTCACTATATATAAAATTGCATATTTCATAATTTTTTACTACTAAAAGTTTAAAAGTATTGTTGCCCATTTTCCAAAAAGGTTAGACGTGTAGAAAGCATTTTCAGGGCTCATGCAAAAAAACGTTAAAAATTTAAAAACGAACAAGTGCCTATTTCACCAAGAAATTATGATAACAATCAAAAAGTTGTGTCTCAAAAAAGCAAATAGATATCTCGTAACGTGTTTAGAGAAAAAAATGAAAATGCCTATGGTTATTAAATCAAATTTGATACACAAAAGAGTTGCCGAACCTTTTGTAAAACATGTAAAACTGCTTTAAAAATACCTTATAAAGGTCATAAACTTCATCAATTTGAATCAGCTTTAGCAATTTGAAAAAAATAATGTTAAAACACCCACAAGAGGAAATCTTGGTGAATGGTTAATTTGCTATTTTGGCTGCTTGATTAACAGAAACATTAACAAAAAAGAACCCTAAAAAGCAAAAGAAAAATTGTCCGACAGGAGGTTTTTAAGTTATTTGTTCCTGATTTTTAGAGGGTTATCACATCAATGCTTAACTGCACAGATTAGAAAGAACTTTTGCTGCAAATACTTATAAAGTTGCGGAGCATATCGCATTATCAACATTTATAGTTAAAGATCATGCTCATATAAATTACTAAGGGTTTCTTTTACAATGGAATCAGAAAACTAGCGCAAACAATCAACAATGTTAGCACAAAGCACAAATATTTTTTGAATCTTCAAGACAAAAAATTAATTCATTCTTAAACTACGTTTTATCACATTTTAAAAGCCTCAACTCTTTAAATAAAGACCCTAAACTTCATAGATTACTTCAGTTTGAAAAATCTGAGCTTTCAGCTCTTCATCGTGTTCACGAATAAGATGAAAAATAGGCCAATTTCAATTCACAAAATACAGCCAATTTCATCTTTTAGATGAAAGAAAGAAAATATTAAACTTTTAGTATGTTTGATTTTCTTAAACGCTATCAGGGACTACCACAAAAAGTTATCTGTTTATACCAGTATCTTTTAACGCTTGGGATGTAAGCTAGCACTTGCATGGAGATGAAAAACACATTTTTCTCTAATTCTAGTTCTGAAACTTTAAAACAGAGTTTTAAAAATCCACCATTGGCCACCCTATTATTCTCCACTGAAACAATGTGGTTTTAAAAAATCCATTCACCTTCTGTTAATCCAATATAAACTTTGTTGGGTTGATTTTTGGCTCCGATGAAGCATTTGTTTATTTTGTTTATGGATTTGCACTTACCATTCAGGTAGATGCAAATCCAAAAACAAATGCATAAATTTTGCCTTTTTCAGATATTCATCATTGTCTGCTATGTATTTATTGTACATAAATAACTTTGTCAAATGATGATCTAAATGTTTATAGCAAGGTTCTAAGCGTTTCTTAAAATAGGCAAAGAATCCTTCGGAATAGATACGCTCTCGCACGTTGTTGAAATGTGTTTGAATAGTAGGATAATAAATATAGATTCTTTCCGAAAAGCGTCTTCAAACAAAAGAGTTTGCCAACGGATGAAAGTTAGTGAAAATCTACTGTAACACACAACTACCAAATAGTAGTTTTGATTTTTTAAGTGTTCTTAACAGATCATCTAATGTTTTTAGAAAACACACTGGCAACATAGATATTTTATCAATAATAAGGATTTCCGTTAAACTTTTCATAAATAAAAAATAAATGAAGAAATGTTAAATTACATAAAAAGACGTGCATAAAAACAAAAAGCGTATTAAATTACAAATAAACAAGTGCAAAAAGTTAAAGAGCTTAAATTAAATTTTGACACATATCTTATAAAAAAATGAATGAAAGTTTATATTGCTTTATAGTGACTCATGTTTACATAGTAATTGAAAAATTGTTCAGTATTATCAAGAAAATAAAAATGTCTATATTTTGAAAAAATTTCTATAAAATGTAGAGGCATAACTTCTATCCTTTAGAAATTGAAAGTGTCTCTATTTACAAGAAAATGTGTTTCTATTTTGAAAAAATGTCTATATTTTTTTAGATTATTTAAAAACGCGAGTACTAAATTACATATAATCTTAAAAATAAATTAACTATTAAAACTGAATTAGTTTTTATTCAATATTGGTATATGTTATGCTTACTTTAAAACTGAAGCTTGAAAAATTTGTACAAAAGATTTTTTAATAAATCATATTTATAAAAAGAGTCATGTCATTTTTGATAAAATAGCATTAATAAATGCAGAGGATGCATATCAAAATAAAGCAGATAGCAAGAAGTGCTTGCCGTTTAAAACTTTTTTTTTTGCATTAAAAAAAATCGTTCATTGACAAAGTTGATAGTTAGTAACATTCCAGATCAGTTAAAATACCATTTTGATTTTATTCAAGGCCATATAAATTTTTTCGTGATCGTCGTTAACTTCTTGCCTCTGTTTACAAAAAGTGCCTCTAATTACAAAAAATGTAGCTGTTTACAAAAAATGTCTCTGTTTACAAAAACTGACTCTAATTACAAGAAATATTTATAATTACCAGAAATTTCTCTATGTACAAAAAATGCCTCTATTTACAAAAAATATCTCAAATTATAAAAAATATATCTAACTAAAAGATATGTCTCTAATTACAAAAAAAGACCCAAAACAAAAGAAATGTCGCTTTTTACAACAAAATTTGATGAGATGTTTCTAATAACAAGAAGCGTCTCCAGTTACAAAAAAGGTCTCTAATTGCAAGATATGTTTCTAATTACAAGAAATATATCTAAATACAAGAAGTACCTCTAAATACTGGAAACGTCTCTAGTTATAAAAACTGACTCTAATTAAAAAAAAAATGTTGCTATTTACAAGAAATGTTTCTAAATACAAGAAATGTATCTAATTACAAGAAATATCTTTAACTGCAAGAAATGTCTCTAATTACCAGAAATTTATCGACTTACAAGAAATGGCTTTAAATACAAGAATTATCTCAAAGGACAAAAAAATGTCTCTAATTACAAGAAAGTTTTTTAATTACAAGAAATGTATCTTTTTACAAAAAAATAAAAGAAACACCTCTAATTACAAGAAATGTCTCTAATTACAAGAAATATCTCTAATAACAAAAATGTCTCTGTTTACAAGAAAATTTAAAGAAATGATTCTAATTACAAAAATGCTTAATTACCGGAGACGTCTATTTTCAAAAAACTCCTCTATTTTCAAAAAACTCCTCTACTTACAAAAAATGTCAATATTTAAAAGAAATATCTCTAATTAGAGGAAATGTATCTAGTTACAGGAAAAGTTTCTATTTACAAAAATTGTCTCTAATTACAAAAAATGACTCTATTTATAAGAAAATTTGAAGAAATGTCTTTAATTACAAGAAATGCCACAAAGTTCATAAAATCTCTTTGATTTTAATAAATGTCTCTAACTACAAGTAGTGTATCTAATTACAAGTAATGTCTCTAAGTACAAGAAATATTTCTTATTGCAAGAAATAAAATCAAGTGTCTCTTATTACAAGAAATTTCTCTAAGTTGATTAAATGTTTCTAATAACAAGAAATGTCTCCATTTACAAAAAATGTCTTTATTCACAAGAAAATTTAAAGAAACAATTCTAACTACAAAGACATATCTCTATTTACAAGAAATGTCTCTAATTACAAGAAATGTCTTTATTTACAAGTATGTATTTAATTACGAGGAATTCTTTAATTGCATAAAATCTCTCTAATTAAAAGAAATGTCTCTATATACATGAAATGCATCTAATTACCACAAACGTCTCAAATTACAAAAAAATATATCTAATTACAAAAAAACTTCTATTCACAAGAAAAGTCTCTTAGTACATGAAATCTCTCGAATTACTAGAAATGTCTTTAAATACAAGAAATGTTTCTATTTACAAAAAATGCCTCCATTTACAAGGCATGTCTCTCTTTACAAGAAGTGAATCTAATTTCAAAAAGTGTCATCATATACAAGAAATTTGGAAAAAAGTTTCTTATTACAAGAAATGCCTTTGTTTACGAGAGATTTCTATATTTAGAAAAAACGTCCCTAATTACAAGAAATGCATCAATATACAAGAAACCTCTATTTACTAGAAATTTCTCTAGTTACAAGTAATGTCTCTAAGTATAAGAAATCTCTCTAACTACAAGAAATGTTTCTAATTACAAGAAATGTCTCAATTTCTATGAAATGTCTATATTTACAAGTAGTGTCTCAAATTAATAGAAATGTGTCTGATTATAAGAAATTCCTTAATTATAAAAAATATTTCCAATTACAAGAAATGTTTCTATCTGCAAGAAATGTCTCTATCTACAAGAAACGTCTCTAAATAAAAGAAATGTAGTTTACTACAAGAAATGCTCTAAATATAAGAAATGTTTTTAATTACAAGAAAGGTGTTTAACTACATAAAAATTTTTAACAAGAAAATTTGAAGAAATGTTCCTAAATACAAGAAATGTTTCTGATTAAAAGAAATATTTTTATTTACAAGAAATATCTCTATCACAAGAAATGCCTCTATTTACAAGAAAGGTCTCTATTTACAAGAAATGTCTCTATGTACAAGAATTGTTGCTAATTACAAGAAACGTTTCTATTTACAAAAAATGTCTCTAATAACAAGAAATATACAAAGAATGCTTCTATATACAAAAAATGTCTCAGTTTACTCTACGTACAAAAAATGTCTCTAATTACGAGAAATATCTTTAAATACAAGACATTTTTCTAATTACAAGAAATGTCTCTAGGTACAAAAAAATTCTCTAATTGCAAGAAATGTCTATATTTACAATAGATATCTCTATTTAAAAAAAATGCTTCTAATTACAAGAAATACTATATACAATAAGTGTCTATATACAAGAAATGTCTCTACCCAGTGGGCACGGACGTAAAAAAGACGTCTTTTAAACATCTTATACACGTTTTGGACGTCTTTTTAACGTTTTTCGAACGTTTTGGACGTCTTTTGAATGTTCAAAATACGTTTTTTTCTGATCAGGTGACCACTTGGTATCTACAAGAAATGTCTTTGTATACAAAAAATGCCTTTAATTACAAGAAATGTGTGTAATTACAACAAATGTCTCTAATTACAAGAAATGCCCTAATTCACATGAAATATCTCTATTTAGGAGAAATGCCTCTATTCACAAGAAATGTCTCTACAAGAATCATCTCTATTCACAAGAAATGTCTATAATTACAAGAAATGTCTCAAATTAAAAGAAATGTTTATATTTACAATAAATGCTTCTATTTCCAAGAAATATCTCTTCTTACAAGAACCATCGATAACTTACATGATAATTTACACGATATATTACACGATAATTTGAAGAAATGTTTTTCATTACAAGAAATATCTCTTATTACAAGAAATCTCTTTAATTACAAGAAAGGTTTCTAGTTACATAAAATGTCTCTATTTTCAAGAAATGTCTCTATTTAGATGAAATGTCTCTATTTAATGAAATATTAAAAAGTAGCCTCTAAATACAAGAACTGTTTCTAAATACAAGAAATGACTCTATTTATAAGAAATCTGGTAGAATTTGAGGAAATGTTTTTATTTACAAAAAATGTCTTTAAATAGTAGAAATTTTCAAAGTTACAAGAAATTTCTTATTTAATTCTTTTATTCATATTATTAATTTCGATCGAACATGAAGAAAAGCATTTACGCAAAAATTATGTTTTTTGTTTTGGGTACTTTGAGCAAGTATCAGGACGAAGTATATAATGACTTTTGCAAGTTAAAAGGAGTCGAGCTAAAGATAAAGGATAATTATCTAAAAACTAATCGATTTGAATACAAAATTGCCAGTGCTACTGAAATAGAAAATGGGATTGTTGACAATAAAGTAAAAATTGCAAATGCCATTATGGAGAAATTAGTTAACAAGTTATTGAAAAAGATAAAGAGAATAGTTGTAGAGTCCAACAAACAAGTTGAAAAAAAATTAAAATGTGTACTTGAGAGGTGAAACACTGCATCCTGATTTTATGTTTGTAACCTCTAGGTGAAAAACATTGACCATCTACTTCAATACTTGACTTAAAGACTTTAACACTTGGCTTAAAGACTGATTTAACTTTAAGATTGACAAACTCTAAATGATTCAATTACTTGTGTAAATGAACAAGTACCCTCGTTATCTTTTTAGATTTGAAGTCTTTAAACCTATTTTAACCAGCCGCTTTTCATAACTAAGCATTAGATTTAAGAAAGGTATTTTGTTGACCCTGTATTAAACTCTTTCAAGCATTGAAATCTCTGCTAGATTTAGCGGACTCCATGCTGGAGCGGCAAACTAAGATAAGGTCGCACGTAGGTAGTATACAAAATTCTCCATATATAACAATCTCTACTTTTTAATGCATTTTTTAGTAACTTTTGAAGCTTTGTTAACACATACTTGTATTTTATTTTTTTTTTTCTCTTATATCCGGTTATACAAAAATCCCTAGATCTTTCTTTAACACGCTGTTTGAGAGGAAATAACTCCAGTAACATTCATTTAGTATGTTTTAACAACTTCTCATAGAACATTCGATTGCCAAATCTCATCATTTTGCATTTTTTGCAATTAAGTTTCTTACGCCAACATTTTAAGCATACATTTTAAATGTGTTCAGCACAACTTCTGGCAAGTCGTTTATGAATAGCAGAAATATAATAGAACCCAAAAACGAAACCTGAGGAACGCCACTGGTAACAGATACCCTTTCTGAAACTTTACTGCCAATAGTAACTCTTTATTTATAAAGAAACTTTCAATCCCATTATATATTTTACCGGCTATACCATATTCTTTATTCTTTTTCAATAAGCTTTTGTATTCTGCTTTATCAAAAGTTTTTGCGAAGCGAAGATATACTTCGCATTACAGTTTATCTTTTGCAGTTTCGTATGTAATGGTGACAATTACCTCAATCAGATTTTTTGTGCATAATTTGTTTGGAACAAAACCAGTTTGCTCCTCAGAATTAAGACTATTTGAAACTAAATGTTCCAGAATTTTGTCTCAAATAAGCTTTTCAAACATTTTACATATCACAGATATTAAGGGAACTGGTCTATAGTTTTTTGGGTCAAGTTTCGATCCCCCTTTATAGCTTGGAAAAATATTTTCAACATTTTGAAATATAGATAATTGGCAAAACAATACCTTCTGATGCCTGCTTTAAAACAAACGGACTAATTTCATCAAAACCCATTGCTTTTGACTCATCTAAACTTTCTAGCATTTGTAGTATTTTTTCATAAGTGATGATATAAAATAATGCTTTACAATCGCACTGGTTTTCAGATCTTTGCAAGAATTCGGGTATTGCTTTATCATTATTGTTAATTATTGTTAACAAAGACTGACTTAATTTCTTTATTTAATATATTTTATACGTCTGATATTTCAGTTATAATTTGTTCATTTTTGTTCTTGATTGCTCTAATTTGGGATATAACGTTTTGTGTTATTTGGTCCCGTAAACGATCAATTAAAACTTCAATAAATTTTTTCGTTAAAATAAATTGTTGGACCGTCAGCAGTCCATTCTAAATTAGGAAAATCTCCAACCGCAATGAGACCCGTGTTTTTTTTGAGTTTTAAAGCAGTTCTGATTGAGTCTATAGTTGAGTTTGATCAATTGTAGAATTTGTTGGGCAATAACCAACAATTAAATAAAAATTATTACATTTTATTGAGCAACAGACTTGTTCAATATTTTTATTGGTAAGATGCGGATTAACTATTTCTATGTTTGTAATTAATTTTATTTACATAAATGGAAATTGTTCCTCCAGTTTTATCTCTATCTACCTGATAAAAGTCGTAACCATCGATGTTTTTAATTGAGTTCAATTTAAACAAAGTCTCTGTAATTGCAATAACATCTATTTTGTTTGTCAAAGCAAGTGCAGAAAGCTTGAATAACTTATTAGAATTAAAAGAGGTAGGGTTGGTGTAATAAAAATTAATTGGTTTATAGTTGGTCTTGTTATTTTACTTCAGGCGAATAGGAATTTTTACAATAACTTAACTTTTGATAAGATTTTTAAGACTCGCTGATATGAACCCCTGCTTGGCAATGCTTTCTTTGACAAATGGATGTACTTTGCGGTTGACTATTTTTTTTGCTGTTGTCACGTCGATGCACAAAAATTTTCCGCTTCTAATGACAAATCGAAATGGGCTGGTCTAGGTTATTATTGCGCTTCATGTCCTCGTTGGCCTTCTTTCTATTTTATTTAATTTTGAAAACTCAGCTATAGTATCAGAAGTGTGATCAGTTCATACATATACATTTTTTATGCATTAATTATTTTGTTGCAAACAGCATCTCGTTTTGTGCTACTTCATTCTCAAATTCAACAACTAATAGTTCTGATGTAATGTTTATTAAGGAAGCTTTAGATTTAGTCTGAATATTGATTTTACTTTTATTTGTCTGTTCAGCGAGCATAATAATTCGCTGGCCATGCTTTCATCATCCATTATACGGTCCTCATTAATACTTTCTTGTGAGTTAGGCAAACCAACAATTATAACATTTTTTGACTTTTTCTGGATAATATTTTATGACTTTTTGCCACCTTAATGCTTGCATTATGCAGGAAAAAAAATAAGAGTCTCTTATTTCAGATTGTCTATGACTTAAAACATCTTTTTAAAAAATGATACATAAATAAAATAAATTATATAAAAAAAATAATTATTGACACTACTTTTCTTTGCAATTATAATATAGTTTTACTTTTTGTCGAAAAACTATAAATTTTTGTTTATCTTTTATTACGCTATATTTCAACACGTGTAACTAATTTTCATTTTTATATATTTTTCATCTTCATTATTTCTAATTTTTATAATATATTATATTATTGCAAATTTTCATTTTTATATATAAACTGACGATTTTTTAATGTAAATGGGGCTCGATGATAAAACAGTATAATATACTGTTTTATAACAGTATATTATGCTGTTTTATAACAGTATAATATACTGTTTTATAAAATAAATCGTGTTAATAAAAAGCTGGTGCAAGCAGAAGACATATTATGTCTTTTGCTTGCTCCAGCTTTTTAATAACACGATTTATTTTATTGTAAATTTTATAATACGAAAAAGAATAATAATAAAAAATTATACAGCTTGGAGCCTGGTTAAAGTAACTGCTTAACAATTTGGCTACAATATATAGCAGGCGAACTAGAAGGTGATAAATTTGCACTTTTCTCTTTTATTATTTTGCCTTTCTCCTTAAGTTTAGATATTTCTGCATCTTTTTCAGTATGTTAGTCAGTAAGTTTAGCCATATTTTAATCCTCAATTTTCACCAATGAAATGAAAAAAAGACAACCACAACAAACACCTATTGATAACTTCTTAATGCTAAGTTCGTCTTTAAATAGGTCTACCACTTTGAATACCAGTGGATTACCTACCTGTCGGAATTATTAGTACTATTATATTAGTTATCTTATTAATACAAAAAGAAATTGCTCATCGGGCATTTTGACATCCTAAGGACGTCCATAAGACGTTTTATTCCTCGTCCATAAGACGTTTATATTTGGTTTCAAATGAAAGGCTTGAGGAAGTCTATTCCAGACCTTCTAAAAACGTCTTTTCAAGACAATCTAGAGACATTACTTGAAGAAGTCCTAGAGAGGTCTTTTTACCCGTCCTATCTATGGACGTCTCTGGCTGGGCTCATCTATAAGATTTGAGGTCGTTTTATTTAGACGTCTTAGAGACGTCCTAATTTTATCTAGACATTCTTTTAAAAGTTATATAAAAATGGAATGGTATACAATACGCATCTTAGATTTGATTTAATCTAGGCAAGCGAAAGTATCAAGAGAAATCACAGTAAATAAAATGTAATTTGGTATATTTAAAACTAAATTCTTAATTTTACAAAAACTTAGTAATATTTTTCAAAAAATGTAAATTTTCCAAATTAAAAACTATTATATACTTTAGAGTATAATTGATAGTATGTTATAAATAAAAAAAATTACTGAAAAATGCAAAATAAAATAAAAATACAACATTTGATTATAGTAAATAAACTATCATTGATCGAAATCAATACAATTGGATATTCTCTTTAATCTTTCAAAAGAATGCCTAATTATTTTTCCGACAAGTTGCATGGCCTACATTTTGGTTAAATTTTTATTTGACTTAAAAGACATTCGACTACAACACATAGTTCAATAAAATCCTATGATAAAAAATACTTAAATACATGTCATGTTACATATCTAAAAAAATTGAAATTTTTTCTTCTATTAAAACATAATTTTTAATTTTAAAAGTTAATCAAATGCAATAATATGCGATATAGAATACCAGTGATAGCGATAGATTGACTTGTCAATACTTCAAACTTTTTTTTTCTATTAACCATTCATTCTGTATTCTGACAAAATTGTGTCTGTTGTCAATCAACATATATAGAAAAAGATGTTAATATCCTATTTTTAAACATAAATGTTAAAATTCAAATATATGCTAATTACTTACAAATAAAAAATATTTTTAATAGTATCAACTGGGTTTATACCGCCAATTAATGATAACTGTTTTACCTAAAAAGAAACAATGCATAAGAAACATTGAAAATGTTCATGACATTTTTAAAAAATTGTTGTAATAATAATATAACAGATAAACTATAAAGAATAAATTCATGCATACAAAAGTGATGTATTGGATATCTCTGTTTGCAATTTTTCATTTTAAAACATTAATTTCATCTGAACTTTTACGTTATTTAAAGCTTTATTCTAAATCATTAGAAAACTGTGAAGTTTTATTTACCAACATATTTATTGTTTCAGTGAGTTGGGACAACTTTCTGCTGAAATTCTAAAAAGTAAAATATATAAGTGAAGTCAAGGAAAACATAGAACTTTCTATATACAGTTAGAAAGAAGTCGATTTAAACTAAATAATGCAAAAAAAACTCATGTTTCATGCTTGACCTTAAAATAAGATATATACAAGTAAAGTTCAAGTATTTAAAAGGTTTTTGTCTAACATCAATAACTGTAAAGAATCGCTACCTTTGACAAGTTAAAGTTAAAAGAAATTATATATAAACATGTATAATATATATATAAAGTTTAAAGTTTCATGCCTTAAAGTAATCATTAGCCTTATTGTTCAAAAATATAAAACCATTAAATACAAGTTTAGTGTTGCAACGGCGTCTGACGTAAAATATTGTTTGTTTAATTTATATATATATATATATATATATATATATATATATATATATATATATATATATATATATATATATATATATATATATATATATATATATATATATATATATATATATATATTTATATAATGTATATAATGTATAATTAAAATATAATATATATAATGTATAAATCATATAAGTATTAATAGTTATATATACAACACACAATGGAACATTCTTCAAATTAAATGAAATAACACAGTATAATAACCAAGGCATCAACATAAGTAATAATCTGAAATGGAAAGATCATAACACAACGATAAACCAAAAAACTTACTCAAAACTATGTACACTAATGCGGACATTTAAATTCTGGTCAACTGACTCGTTTATTAAACTATGAAAACTTAAATTAATATTTTGTGCACTATTTTGGAATCTACATTCCAATCCACATTTGAAAAAAGAAATGAAAAAAAAAATTTTATTTTTTAAATATTAAATAAATTTATACAATAATAGAATTAAGAATAAAATCGTTATACAATAAAAGATATATAAAATATAGAGGTATAAAACTAAAAACAAAACAAAAAAAGAGAACGCGGAGACTCGCAAAAAACTTTCAAATCTTGTCATTGAGGACCGCTCGTGAATATTGAGAACACCAAGTTAATATGAAATATAAATTGAAAAAAACAAAACAATGTCGTCGTAATAATTAGTAATAAATTTCAATCTCGTGAATTTCGTAAGAATATATAAATAAAAATGGAAAAAAGAAATTTTTGATACTTTTATATATGAATAAAAAAATTATTTTAAAAAAGGTACTTCATAAACACATAATTTCATAAACACATAATTTGTATATCATGTATAATATTTAGATACCATATGTAGTAAACTTCACATTCATTTTCAGAAGAACGTAAAAATATAAAAATTTGTCTTCATAAGATAAAACAATTTGTTTTAGTTTTTTCTTGAATGAAAGATAATTCCATTAATGGGACAAATCAAATAATTTTTAAAACTATTTTGTTCCAAAAAAAAGCTCCTCGATATGAAATACATGACTTTCCAAAATTAGTTAGAGATAAAGGTTACCGAATTAGATTATCATTTCTTAAGTTATATTTATTTTTATCTTTTAAGGTATATAGATTACGTAAAGAAACTGAAGCATCGTTGGTTCTATATTTGAACATAAAGCAAAGTATATTTAAGATAAACAAAGTAAATTCAGCTGATAAACATTAAGTATTTTCATTTGAAACAATAATGATTTGGTATGAGCAAATCGATCTTTATAATTCATAAGACAAGCAACATGCTTCTGCCGACGATAAGGAGGTAGCAGTTTAGATTTGTTGGTATTACCCCATAGAATATTTGCATAATTTAAATTGCAATTAATTAAAGAGAAATATAAATAGGTTAAACTATGTTTATTTAAAGCATTTCTAGCTTAGTACATTACTCCTATATTTTGAGCAAATTTGCTGCACAACAAATCAATGTGATACTTCCAACTAATGTTTTCATTAATATTGATTCTTTAAATGTTGGTAGTTACTTCACTTTTTATTTGAATTTTGTCAATAAAAAGTAAGAGCATGACTGAAAGCATTAGCTTTTTTTTGAAGTTTGATGAAAAAGTATTCATTTAGTGTTTTTAACATTTAGTGACAGCTTAACAATTTTAAATCAGTCAGAAACTTATTTTAATTCAATGTTTATATTTTGCAATAACGTTGTTATGTTGTTATGAGATAAAAATAGATTAGTATCATCGGCAAACATAACTGTCATTAAATTTGAGGCTTTAGGGAGATCATTAATGTAAGTTAAAAAGATTAGAGGTCCTAGTATAGAATCTTGAGGGAATCCACATGTTATATCTAATAAATTTGAAGAGACAGTTGTATTAATATAAACAAACTGTTTACGGTTTTTTAAATGTTTTTCAAAAGATTTAGCAATATTGCGGGTAGCTTGGAGTATAGCGCGTTCAGTTGAATTACTTTTTTAAATCCATATTGATTTTGATAAAGTATATTATTTGAAGATAAATGATTGAAAATTACATTACATAATATTATATTATATATATATATAAAATTACATTATATAATATTATATTATATATACAGTAAAAATGAGATCGGCGACAATTTACCAACCTCTTTTTTACTAATTCCATTTTTACTAATTCCATATATATTTATATATATATATATATGTATATATATTTTAGGTACGTGACATGAAATTTTTAAATTGATCATACACTAGATTGTTATATATCATTGGAAAGATTTTAAAATCAGTACTTTAAAGGTGAAAAATTATCAAAATTGAACAATTCAACTTAAAGTTATGGCATTTTGAGTACAAAAATTTCGATATATGGATTTCTTGAAAAAACTGTGATCAAATTTGAGATTTTTTTAACTTAAAACATCATAACTTGGTGAATTCTTATTGAAATACATACAAACTGGTATCAAAAGATAGGTCTAACAAAGGCAATATGTATATATCAAGGGTGTACAAAGGGTGCTAGCGGGGCGTCTAGAAAACCCTTTATTATATTGAAAAGTGTAGATTTTTTAACTGAAAGTATTATTATTTAATTAAAATTTATAATTTTTATTTGTATTTTTTAATATATTCTAAAAGAGTACCATCAAATAAGATTTGGGTACTATAGGTTAATAGTCCTTTTGGTTTTGGGCGCATCGTTTCGGGCGTACCTTCTGAGTCAATTTCGAGATTATTACTTAATATTTTCATATCTAAATGCATGCAATTTATTATCAAAAGAAAGAAATAATTCACAAATAAACGCGTAAAAAGGGGGCAAGAGGGTATTATTCGGAAGCTCCTACACCCTTTCACACCTTGGATAGGGTGGGTTAAAACTTAAATGTTATATAACTGTCGAGTGAGTTCTAACATTTCCACACTTTTGGAACAGTAAAGTTTAAAGGTTTGCAAGCAATTCTGAGCAATTTTGTAATAAAACTGCCATAAAAGAAATGTGCGTGCTTGCATTGTTCGGAAAACTTCTTATTGGGCCTTAGATAAAAAAGTTCAGCAGAGAGTATCATGCAACTTTTGATCATTTTTCTTGTATTCAAGTTGTGAAAAAAGTTTTGTTAATAATTACAAGTTGTAAATCTAATCCAGCTGGTCTGCTTCAATATTGATTGCAGTGACTGTAATGTTTTATCAAGATATAACAAGTATGAAATAGAATATGAAGTCGATTTCCACGATATCTTGAAAAATACTCTGTGGTAAATTGTTTTTATCTAAAAAATTTACGAATTTTTTTGGATCAACTTTGACATCTATAAACCTCATTTTGTTCATGACTAAAATAATTTTAACTGCCAAACAATCATTCTTAAATAATTGGCGACTCTCACTCTCAAGAGACTGTAACGGTGAGCAACATGAAATTGCATTTGTGTCAAGAGGGTGCAAATATTAGTTCAGATCATTCAAATTCTTGCCCCAGGTTGCACAAACTTTGCCTAGAGTAAGGTGGTTGACTGCAACTCTATCTGACATTGTGTAAATATATATTTTCAATAATCGAGATACGATATTCATCTGAGATACTTTTGTAAAAATCTGAATAAACAAATGCTATATAATATATTGAAGTGCATATATAACTTTCATAATCAAATGCTGTTCCTCCTGGTAACTAATCTAGAGCAATAACAAGACATTTATCTTTATATGTTAAGTTAATGCTATTAATGTGGACACCTTTTTGTGTTGTAGCATCAAATTCTTCAGTAAAAATATTGTTATGTACAGCCCACTCTGTTGCTTGCAAATCTGAAATACTAATATGTTCTTAAACCATTTGCTCATCAGTACTTCAATGCGAATATTATTAAAATTAATACCCATATAATGCCCTATTTTGCTCATAATATATGGAATGATAGCTGTTGGTACATTACACAACAGCAAGTTATAAATTATCATTCTTATTTCTTATGAATTTTATTTTTTCATCTTCGGGTATAATTACATTTGTTTCCTCCTCAATCTTAAGCAAATCATTCTCAATCTTAAGCAATTCATTCAAACTAACAACTACCCTGTTATTTTTTAAAACAGACGCATTATACATTGTCCTTAATTTATGCTTTTTAATTAATTTAAAGGCTTCTTTAAGATATAAAACATTCATATTGGCAAATGAAACATCTGAAGAACCTGATGATAATACAATAATGGGCAAATTTGATATATGGCTTAAAAATAGGTTCATTGCAAAGGTAAACAAAATGATTGGTGTCTTTAACCCTGTGAAAATGTCTAGACCAATTCAATGATTTATTTATGGGACTCCTAACCTGGGTTTTTACAGGTATTTATCTTAAAACATTTCGTGACTTGTTGAGATATTTTGATTAACGAGCTACTATTATTTGAAAATAATAAAAGATTATGTTTATTTCTACAAACTGTAATGCACTATGTATTAGACTCAACCCTTATTTGAGACAATGCTACTCAGTTAAATACTAAATAATTGAAATGAAGTTGCTAACTACATTACAATTATTTAATTCAATTATTCAATCTATATTTAACATTATTATTGTTATTACTAATGCACTTTGTCCCCTCTTCCCAGCCTCTGTAATTATAATTATAGCATCTGTAATTATATTAAAGCCTTGCAAAATAATGCTATAGCATTATTAAACCCTAAAGTAGTTACCTAATTGGAGTAAAGTTTTAAAATGGCTGGGCAGGTTTTTTTTTCAATGAAATTCCGCAGATAATAAAAAAAGATTTTTAAAGGTGGAAGGCTATATTTGAAAAATGACCCAGCATTTCTTTGATATATGCTTGATGTCCAAACAACAAGTAAATCTTTAAAAAGTATCATATTTTCATATATATATAAATATATATATATATATATATATATATATATATATATATATATATATATATATATATATATATATATATAAATATATATATATATATATATATATATATATATATATATATATATATATATATATATATATATATATATATATAAATATATATATATATATATATATATATATATATATATATATATATATATATATATATATATATATATATGATATATATATATATATATATATATATATATATATATATATATATATATATATATATATATATATATATATATATATATATATATATACATAACAAGCTGATTTTTTTAATTAACAGCGTTAGTGCATAATGTTTTATGTGCTAAGTTTATATTTAAGTTCATGTACTTAAATTTTTTTAAGACGTTCTGTAAACGTCTTTGAGACAATTTATTTCTATTGTCATTAGGACGTCTAAAGTAGGTATGAGGGACGTCAATAGGACGTCTATTTATGGAAGTCCTGATTTTGTTCTAATGTAGACATAGCTAGAATGTCCTATTAAAGACGTCTTAACCAGATGTCTGCAGGACGTCCTATTTTGGTCTAAGACGTTGCGACCTAATTAAGACGTCCGTTAGACGTCTCAATGAGGTCTGTGTCAACTGGGGGGTTTTTTGTGGTTTTTTTCCCCTAAAAATAAAAAAACTAATAAAAACGTACATCACAAGCGTCTTCAAGTGGCAAGGGATAGGGGCTAGAAACAACTTGCTATCAAAACTGAAATAAAAAAAATATAGAACTATACGTCAAAACAAACTTACAAAACTAATAAAATGGTTAAAATTATACTGTTTAGAAAAGTGTATTTTTTATAAAAAATGGAAAATTATCGCAATATTTGAGTCAACAGCTGCGTAAAGTTTTTCATATATAAGTTAAAAAAACAAAGTAATCAAAATTATAAAAACAGATTAACTATAAAAAAAATTTATTATTTTTATTTTAAACTTAGTTGCAAAAAGTGTTAAATGTGTGACTATTGTCTTATTGACACTGACTCAGATTGATACACAAATTTTTTGCAGAGTTATTATTCTGATCGAACAGTTGCCAAACTTTCCAAAATGCATTAGTAAGATCCACATCTTACTCATCTACAAACTCAAGCACATCGTTAAAGGTGGCCCTTAAAATTACGCGTAATGTTTATGCAGTTATATTTAGCCCAAAACTAAACGCTATAAATCAATTTATTATTTACTGATCTACGTTAAGCTTTAATTTATTAGAGTAATATTAAGTAATATTAGGTTATCATTTTGAATTGGTTTTGTTAATGAGCTGCTTGCCACTCCACTTTTTTTTTTGCGTTAACTTTAAGCTTCTGATAAACGAGCAAAATCTAATCGGTTGCCGTTAATTTGGCATAGTTGTATACTTATCTTTCAAGAAACCTATGAAATATACTAGTTTAATTAGGACATAGTTTTAAGTTCTTATAAAAACGTCTGGCACTTATAGGTTAAGTTCAGCAATCAGTTTACCGAGAAACATATGAACAGAAATTGTATCATGAGGCATGCAATTAATAATAATAGATATTAAATAATCAACATCTATTTTGAATTACGTCATTTAGTGTGTTATAAACAACAAAACGATGCAATGATAATTGGCTATTTTTGGAGTAAAACCACTGAACAGCATTTTGCATAACGAATGACTAATTTTCAGAAAAATCAATCAAAACTATTAACTCATCTAATTTAAGTTCATTTTTTTATGATTGCAAACAGTTGCTTCAATTTTTGGCAAAATAATGCTGAGATAAAACTGATATTTTGAAACTAAATTATCTATAAAATCTTCTGAGGATAGTTGTGAGGATTCAAGAGTTTCATGATCTGTTTTTATTCATTGCCTAAATGTTAACGTTTCATCTGGTTCAAGGTCTTTTAACTGCTCTTCGAAATAAGTCTTTAAAATTTCAGTTTCAGGACATTAATCATAACGGTTAAACATATATTTTTTTGATTCAATATTACACACTGTTTTTCCAGTGAAGCATTTATAGTCAACCGTAATTGAGCAAAGCATAGAACAGAAAAAACGGGTTTTATTAGAGACCTTTTTAGATACTTGCTATGTCACATCAACCTTAGCTTGTCAAACTTATTTAGTTCTATCATTTTTAACATCACCTTTGCTTTTTATCAG
>NC_061168.1:11076136-11206619 GCF_022113875.1 Hydra vulgaris
TATAAAAAATCAACAACAAAAAATATCACCGGCAGAAAATATTTGACACTTATGTTATTAATACGGTCAGGTAATTAGTCCTAATAAGCTGCGGATGGTCTGAAAAAAAAAAAATTAAACTTTCTTTTGACAATGAAAACGCTTTTTTTGCTACTTTTTTTTTTTTACTATAAATATAGGCTGCAGCTGTTTTTAAAAACGCCTTAATATGCTTATTACGTATTTCAAGAAAAAAGCAATTAAAAAATAAAATTATTAAAAATTAACACTATGTTAAACGTTTTTTAAAACGAATAATTTTAATGAATATTTTCAGAACTTTTTGAAAATATGTTTTCAACAACGTTTGTAGACATAAACTAGCTTATATTGTAAAAAAGTCAAATACGATATTTTTAACCGGCGTTTTGAAAAGCGTTTTGAAAAAGCGTTTTGAAAAACGGCTGCAGTATGGATGATACAACCTTTATGTTAAAATGAGATAATTTGATGGAAAATTTGAAAGCTCTTAATAAAAACCACTAAACCAAAAAAATTAAAAATAGTTGATTACAAATTTTATTATAGTGAAAATTTTGATTTTAGTGAATATAGTAATTGTAGTTCAAAATTTTATTATAGTTGGTTTTTGCAAAGAAACGCTATATAAATCATTTTTTAACTTTAATATAAACTAATTTTTTTTTTTTAATTTGTTTCGCTTAACCATCTCCATATAAACAATGTTTATATAAACATATATGCTATTTGTTTATATATATTGTTTAAAAAATGGAAAAATCCACTTATATATCGTTTTATTCAGGATCGTATGTAATATGAGTAAATTTAAGTAATATAAGTAAATGAGTAACTTTTTTAATAATTACAAGTCTTTCTTACTCAAGCTGTTTTGTTTTGAATTTTTGAAGTTATGCTATTATATTTAAAAAAATTGACAAGATTATAAAAACACGAAACATATTGTCTCTTCAGAGTGGAAAATTTGAAACTTAACTTTAGATTTGCTCCTTTATCGATAATTTCTGATTTCTTATGTTATGTCATCTGCTTATTGAAGCTTTAAAAATGATAGTCATAGAAATAAGATTTTATTTAAATTTTTATAAAAACTCTATCTATTAAATATATGTGGAATTTTTATGGAATATATTCTAATAAAGAAAAAGAGGCCATCCATGAAGGACGGCATCCGCACAGGGAGAGGGAGGAGGTCGAGATAAGAAAAGAAAAAAAAGAACAAGGGGAGGGGGAGTTTGCCAGAAAAGAACGTTACTTAATAGATTTTTTATTTTAGTTTAATTACCATGAAAAAATGTGAATATGTGTTTTTAAGAAGAATATGTATAAGAATATTTTTAATTTTATTTTTCAAAACGTGTAGCAGCAGATTAGAGATAAATTTTTTTTTGTAGGGGTTTAAATTTGAGTAGGGGCTGGATTTTTTGGGGTATAAGGAAGTAGGACGACCGGTGACAAAGGCGGGAGGGGGTCAAAAATTGGCTAAAAAATGATGACGTCCTTAATGGATGGTCAAAAAACTATTTATTTATTACTGTTGTAATAAATACAATCTCTTATCCGTAAAAATGATATATCTGCACCAGTTTTATATATTTTATTGCATTTGTATGCAACATAATAAAAATTGATAAAAAATGTAAAATAAATGCAAAAAGAAACTTGACGCATAAAGGCTTACTTTGCCACAAACTGACGTCATTGCCCAAAATCATTTTGGCTTAACTTTTAGATAAACGTTTAATTTATTCTTTTAATTCTTAATCATAAGAATTAATTTTTTGTTATGACTTTGGTTTAGTGCTCTTAGAATAATCGCGTATATCTATATATCTATAGAATGAGAAAACTTGAAAAATTTTAAATTTTAGAAATCTTTTTTTCTATATTCTTATATTTTTGCTTTGAATATATAGGCAAGATTAAAAAAATTTTAAAATTTATTACGTTAAGAGGAGGTTTTAAACCCTCCAAAACAACACTGACGACAGCGCATTTAACCACTACGCTATCAATGAAATGCATTTGGCAGAAAACAAACCTAATTATAAGCCTCTTATAAGCTCTACCTATGCCGGAAAGGTGCGCATGTTAAGTTTTTTGCTCTTAAATAATTTTTTCAAAACAAATTATTTTACTAAAAAATATTGAAGTAAATATGGAATAGGTATAGAAATTTTCGGCTAGAGATAGATATGTAAATTGATATTTTACGGATCCGGAAAGCTAGAATATTGAGGATAAAGTATAGAAAAATTCGGTTTGGAATAGATATACAAAGACCAGTATTTTTACGGGGCTTATCTCAGCTAGTTAAAAGAATTGTGCTATTTTTTCGCACTGGAAGCTATTAAAGTTCCACCACTTATATGGAACTATCAGGCCGTATCAGTCTTAAGAGAAGAAAGAAATATTTTTTCCAGATGTCCAGAATTGAGGGTTGGTGTTTAAAAGAGGAGTACTATTTAATGATTACGTTTGAGTTAAGTGAGTGTTGTTTATGTTAGATTTAAGTAAGTGTTGTTTCGGTTTTCTGTAAGTTATTGTGTTTTGTGTTTGTACTGTTATAAATGTTAAAGTTTTATGTTTCATTTAATGTCTTTATTTGTTTGAATATGTGTGTTCATAAATACTTTGATTCTTGGTCTTGTTCAGTTCCGATCGTATTATGTTCTCTTTATATATCAGGTTCGCAACTAGAACAAGTGAGTATAGTCACTTGTGGAACATATTTAGCCGTAAATGCCTTTGATAAAGGAATAGATTAATTATATTAGAAATTGTTATTGTTTTTACTTAATTCCAGTTTTGTTTAATTAGAACAGGTTCAGCAAAAATTCATACCGCTTAGTAGAGTAGATCGTTTTAGTGAATTTGCTTTATAAAAACATGCACCCTTATTATGGAAATATTCGTTTTAAATTTAGTTTATATACTTAACGATCAACAAATACAATAAGTCTGTTTATTTTCATGCCACCCGAATACTTTCAGCCTCAGCTAAAAATAAAAAACATCTAAGTAAACCTGTATGAAATTATAAGATAAATATTCAAAAACATATTACAAAAATCAAAACAATTATTAACGATTGCCATCGTTGTGGTAAGCATAATGCGATACACAATTAACCTAATATAACAAAATTACTCAATTCTTTAGAAAAAAAGTGCAACTATAAAGCAGAAGTATTACAATAAACATCTAATAAAAAGGGAAAGCGCGCTCATAATTGCTTAAAGAAAGAAAAGTAAAATGTATCAGTGTTAAAATAAAATTAAAAATTATGTAGTATAATACCTGATTCTTGTCAGGAAGTAGACATTGTGTTGATCCTTATAAAGATTCAATACTCTGGTATTTGACGTTTCGAGTGTTTTAATGCTCATTTTTAAAAACTCCCGTCGGGGAAACATCCTCAATACAAGCAAATAAAACCCACCTCTACGTCTGGGTCAAAGCCTTCTTATGTTGCAACATTTGAGAAGACATACTACTGCTCAGCCAAATACCCTAACTTGTTCCATTTTAAACAAAGTACGCTGATATACTTTTTAGAAAATTATTAAAACATGTTGCGCAAGAAGTAACATTACAATAAAAAAACTTATAAGTTATATTATTCCTAAGTACTAAAGTACGAATTTAAAGCAAACGAACACACAATAAAATAAAAAACATTTTAAGATAAAATGTTTTTTATTTTATTGTTTTAAAATAAAAGTTTTACCATAATTTGATATTAAATAAGATTAAGTCATGAAGGATATTTTGCACACTGCTAATGAGCAGTTTATAGAGCGCATGTTAATTGTAAAATTGTAATCAGGTGTTGCATGACGTATTTTGCGGTTAATAAATGAAAAGAAAAATATCCCTCAAGCTAAGCCTCAGTAAATAATAATGCTATTGGTCAGAGAAAGTCTTAATTGATTGGAGGATGAAAATGTAAGGTAATTGATTAATAATGTTATGTTTTAGAGCAAAAAAAAAATATAAAGAGAACATCCAAACGTGTCCTATTTTATTTAAAGAATATATTTTGGCTTACATAATCGGTCAGAGAAAAGAGTATCGTGGGATAAAAGATATACAATACAATGGAAGCTCCCATTTGTGCCTCAGATCCCAATGCATGACAAAATACGTTTACAAGGTTTTTAGGTAAATAAATATAAACCTAAGTTTAAAAAAACTGCAAGGTTTGATTTTAATTTTACTTAAACTAGTCTTTAACGGCTTGAACTAACATTTTTTTTTTGTCAAATTAGTATTAGCAATCAACAACAAACGTAAAAAGGCGTCATTTCAAGCAAACAACCTGCCTCGCCACGCACACACACACTTGTCCAGATACGAAAAGCGACAACAACGAAAGCAATTTCCCGCATCAGTCCACGCTGTTGGATTAATGGTACATCGCTAAGATTAACCAGTTATAAAGCCCATTGTTGACCCCCTCATACCGGAACATAATCACATAAGCAGCAGCAACACAACGCAAATTAAAAAAAAAAAGCGTAATATATTTTATCACCTCCTCACTCCGCATATTGACTCTTGTCCAGGTATTTAAGGAAACAACAACGAACACGATTCCCCGCATCAGCCTACGCTGTTGGAAACATGGTACATCGCTAAGATTATTCAGTGCATTCTCAAGACGTAAAACCTATCGTAACAAAGCCCCATTGCTAACCCCCTTATAACGGAACATGATCACACGAGCAGCGACACAGCTCAACTTAAAACAAAACGCAATATATTTTATCACCCCTCAGTATGCTTATAAACCCTTGTCCAGGTATGTCAGGCAACATACCTGGATTCATGGTACATTGTTAAGATAACCAGTACATCCTCAAGACGTAAACCTATCGGAACAAAGCCCCATTGCTGACCCCTCATAATGGAACATGATTAAGTCTGCAGCGATACGAAATAAATTAAGTCCAGAACTAGTTCTAATTGGCAACGCTAGATGACGTCCTCTTAGGACGTATTTAAGACGTCTAAAGACAAAATAAAGACGTGTTTTTCAAACGTCTAAAAGATGTGATT
Source organism: Hydra vulgaris (assembly GCF_022113875.1). NCBI lineage: Eukaryota > Metazoa > Cnidaria > Hydrozoa > Anthoathecata > Hydridae > Hydra > Hydra vulgaris. Next base: position 11,081,219 of record NC_061168.1, read on the forward strand.
TTAGGACTTTCAGACCTAGTGCTAAATGGAAACGCCAAATGGCAGAAAACAAACCTAATTATAAGCCTCTTATTAAAAAATCTCTAAATTAAGTTATTTAAAAACGTTTTTAAATAACTTAATTTAGCCGTCATCATTTCGACGTCTATAATACGTGTTTTTAAAAAGATTTACTCAAACGAAAGGTTAGAATTTATGTTTTCACTTAACTTTTTGAAAATAAGTAAAAAAAATTTGCGTAAGCTTTTTAACAATATAATTGTGCTAAGTTTTATGAATTACAATTTTTTAAACTTCTTCATCCACTTGTTATTTTCCTAGAATCGACTGTTCGAACACTAAATGTCATTCGCCTTCTTTTAGATCAGGTGTGGGGTTTAGGTTATTGTCAACGGCATTTTAAAGTTCTTGTTTGCTGTAGGAATCAGTTATTCAGTCTTAAACCTAAAAAAAATTGTAAAGATAAGTATGTAAAAATGAAGGGGAAAAGAATAAAGAGCACATTTATAATATACTTTACGACGCAATATATATATATATATATATATATATATATATATATATATATATATATATATATATATATATATATATATATATATATATATATATATATATATATATATATTAGTTGATTAAAAAATTAAAAATTAAAAACATGCTATTACATATATATATATATATATATATATATATATATATATATATATATATATATATATATATATATATATATATATATATATATATATATATTTATATATATATATATATATATATTTATATATATATATATATATTTATATATATATATATATATTTATATATATATATATATATTTATACATATATATATATATATTTATATATATATATATATATATAAGGGAAGTGGGGATATAACAGCCCCCGTAATGTTTAGATTATTGGAGTATGAAAATAAAAACGGCATGCGTTTTTTTAACAGTGTATTTTGATAAACACATTATTAAGCTTTAAAATGCTGCAATTAAGAAAAAAATAAAACAGTTTTTGAAAATGTTATAGCACAAAAATCAGACTTAGTGAAAAAAACGGTTGTGCCCGTTTTTTTCACTAAGTCTGATTTTTGTGCTATAAAGAGGCACAACCGCACCCTAACATATATATATATATATATATATATATATATATATATATATATATATATATATATATATATATATATATATATATATATATATATATATATAGGGGAGTGGGTTCATTACAGCCCCGTAAAGTTTAGATTAATTAAATATGATATATATATATATATATATATATATATATATATATATATATATATATATATATATATATATATATATATATATATAATATATATATATATATATATATATATATATATATAGGGGAGGGGGTTCATTACAGCCCCGTAAAGTTTAGATTAATTAAATATGAAAATAAAAACGACCTGCGTTCTTTTATCAGTGTATTTCAACAACAAAAAAAATCTTTTTTGAGCAATTTTGAAAAAAAGTTTTTGAAATTGCTATTAAAGAAAAATCACAAAAATTGCTGGGGTATACTTTTCGTTGTACAACTTCTCCAGGTGTATCATTTTTTGTTTCTGCAGTCTTGTCAACTGTTTGAGCATTTTTGCTTGTTTTAGTTTTTATAACCATGTGTTTTTCCAATTCCGATTTATAAGGTGAACTGGCAAGTATAGATGTTTTGCCCTTTCGGCTTCGTTTGGGAGTTTGCTGAGTTTTCTTGTTCGAAATACATCCAATTTCTGCAGGTGTATAATTTTTTGTTTCTTCAGTCTTGTCAACTGTTTGAGCATTTTTGCTTTTTTTAGTTTTTATAACCATGAGTTTTTCCAGTTCGGCTTTATAAGGTGAACTGGTGAGTATAGATGTTTTGCCCTTTCTGCATCGTTTGCGGGTTTGCTGAGTTTTTTCGTTCTAAATACATACAATATCTGCAGGTGAAGCAATTGTGAAAGAAGCCATAGATGTCGAAGACAAAGTTTCTGATTTAGAGCAACATGACAGGGATAAATCTTGTAGTGAAATAGCTTGTGTTTGAGACTTGGTATTTAGATTTGGTGTTGCTGAATCCATCTCAGGAAATGACCTGCTGGTTGTTTCTGAAGGCTCAAACATCCAATCATCGAAATCTTCAGGATTAAGTGGACTTATTCCAGTCTTTCTAAATCCATTTACAGCTGTCAACATATTTGCAAATTTCATATAAGCTATTCCAAATAGTTCTGAAATCTGATATTCGGTCACAACTCTAGGATAATGTGTACGCAGCCGAATACAAACTTCGTTCGAATAGTTGCTACTAAATGGTGCCATGAAGGAGACATCTAGTGGCTGCAGACGATGTGAACAATGTGGTGGGAAGCAAATAACAGTTACATAATTTTCACGTGCTTTAATTATGAACTCCATTTTTTTTTGTATGTGTTGCATGACCGTCTAATAATAGTCAATAGTTCAAAAAAACAATAGTCAATTGTTTAAAAAATTTATTCACAGCAGGTCGGTTAAATCCCATTGCTCTAGCTCCAGAAGTTCCCTCTGGCATACGCAAAGAAATAACAGGATTACGTTTTTGAAAGCCTTCTGCCCACTGGTAGCCTGCCATTCCTGTTTTTTTGTTAAAGTTATGTGGCATCTTGTTCTTTTCAGCTAGCTGAAAAGCCAATTCTTATAAATCTTTCATTGTAACTGGAAACAAGCGACTCTCTAGAAAAATAAGTTATAATAAGTTATAAATATAATTATACAATATGAATGTATATATATACACAAACAATATATATATATATATATATATATATATATATATATATATATATATATATATATATATATATATATATATATATATATATATATATATATATATATATATTAAATATCTAAAATATATGATAATCACCAGATACACAAAAATATTAAATTTATGTGTATCTAGTGGTTATTATATATTTTGTAATGTAATTTATTTTATTACATAATACTAAGAGAATAAATCGATATCTTGTTATATTTATTATATTAATAAAAATATATTATTATATTAATAAAAAAACTCATAAAAATTAAATTAAAAAATACGAAATCTTATTTCCGACATTTCAAAACAATACTATTTCTACTAAAGTTTTTACATGAAGCATTCAAGTGTGACAACTGCGATTATTGTCTTATTGTCGTAATTATCTAACTATGACAAATATCAAAAGTACGCGGTTGTGCCTCCTGTACCTCTATGCGGTTCTGCCCCAGAGGAGAGTTTTTAGAAAGAATGCAGTTTCATAGGTTGCTCATTAAGTTATGTCGATGGCAAAAATGATTTTTACTTGATGAAATAATGCTGATAACAAATATGTTTAACACTAAAATCAAATATTGTTTTATCCTAAAAAAAAAGCTCTAGAAAAATAAGATGTAAATATAATATTTTTATCAAAATAGACATTATTATGTACAACTTCCCAGAAATGCAACAGGCATTCTTTTTGACATAATCAAAGTGAAGGAAATTGATTTACAGACGCATGATATGTTTTTTTTCCAAAAAAAAAAGTTTTTCAAATGTAAGTCAACCTGGTACTCAAAAGAAGCAAATTTTTATAAAAAGTTTTAAAATAATATTCGTTTTATCAAAATCATATTGTATAAAAAATTGTTATTAAAAAACATGTAAAAATGCACCTATTTCAATTTTAGTTAGAAAACTATAGTTTTTATGCAATCAAATCTAAGATAATAATTTTTATATGAAAACATTATTATTTTTAAAATTTTTATTAAATTTCGCTTTATTTGAGTACCTACATTACATAATTTTGAAAAATATTTTTTTTGAATAATAATAGGCCTGCTAATTTGCAATTAAAGTTGCGAGTGAAAGACATTGTTTAATCCATAAAAGTAAATACTTTCCTAAATAAGTACATAAAAAAACAACTTTCTAGCAATGTTTAGAGCCTGTAACAAAAAAAAAAACTTTATGACCCACCCTAATATATAAATATATATATATATATATATATATATATATATATATATATATATATATATATATATATATATATATATATATTATATATATATATATATATATAATATATATATATATTTGTGTGTGATAAAATTTTTTACACTCCTATATCTTATATAAGTCAACTGTTACGACTGGTATATATATATATATATATATATATATATATATATATATATATATATATATATATATATATATATATATATATATATATATATATATATATATATATATATATATATATATATATATATATATATATATATATATATATATATATATATATATATATATATATATATATATATATATATATATATATATATATATATATATATATATATATATATATATATAATTTAGCAAAAACCTGTCTATTAGTCACTCTTCATTCATTATTTCGAGATGCCATAAAAAACACCTTTTACATTTGGAAGATCTTTTACACTTGGAAGTTTTTTCTACATTTTTATTAAAAATGCATTTTTAATTAACAAAAATAAATATGTCTTGATGATTGCTTGATTTTACTAAATTAATTTTGATTTAATAAAGCATTCTTGATCTTTTTATGGACAAAAATTTATTGGACGCGAAAAAGACGTTCAAAAGACATTTAGAATTTAAATGGGACGGACGGACGCTAATTGAACGTCCAAAGGACGTCTTTTTTACGTCCCGTGCTAACTGGGTAATAAAGATACTCTAATACTTTTGAAAAAAAAAACTATAGCAGTTTTTTATTGAAATGATATTAAAATTAAGTTTTATGTTATATTTTTTGTGAATATTTAAATGAATAGTTTGTTGATAATGATGTAGGGAATTCTATTAAAATTTAATTACGCATTGACAAAATTATCAACACTCATCAGAAATAATTAATAAATCTACTAAACGGAAACTTATATTTTGTGAATAATAAGAATTGCAATATAATTATGTAAATGTAAAAGTAGCACTATTTTTAGTATTAATTTTTAAATAAGAAACAATTTTTTAAAGTTTTTTTGACAAGATGTTTTATCAATATCAATCGACAACATCACGTATAAAAAATTATTTACAATTTTTTTATATAAACTTTTTTTGGTAACATTAAAAATATAATAGTTTTTACAATAGTTACCATGGTTACATTTTATAGAATAAATAATTACCATGAAATTTTACAATAGATTATACAAAAAAGTGTGCAGTAGAGTTTATTCCCGATAACTCGAACCTCTAAGGGACCAAGGAAAATGGTTCGACCTAACGAATGTTCGATTTAAGCGAAGACCCGTTAAGTCGAACATTGACTTTGAAATGAGATATTAGTTCGAGTTAAAGCGATTATTCATTTAATGCTAAAGTATAAACATTAAATATACACTATTATAGAAATAAAAAGTGTGCTACGTATTTTCGCTTGTATCAGCTTCTCTGATAATTCTTCTTCCATAATTAAGTTTTTTGGTTTATACATTTATGAATACACTACCCATTGTCACTGAATATTGTGTAGCTTCGTAGTACTTCCAGGGCTTGCCGTACATTACCCAATTGAGGGCAAGTTGGTTCATTCAAAAAATCTAAGGGCAAGTTGGTTCGATCACTATCTTCATGTTTTTCAGCCTCAATATTTTCTTCTCCTGAAACGTCTGATATAATATCCTCTTCATTCATTTTCAGATCATCAGTGTTAACAAAATCATCCATTGAAAAGACATCTTTTGCTGTTGTTCCTTCAGGGAAGAACTCGGATAAATGAACAACAAGCTATTCTTACTGGTCTTTGAGATCCTCAAAGGGATCATCTACATCTACCGAGGCGTCAAAACATATTTTTTCTAAAATTCCAGCTTTAGCAAAACAATTGCAAATAGTGTCGGACTTCACCTTCCCCCAAGCAAAATCAAACATTGGCATGACATCTAGACTTTTTATTTTTATTGCATCTATTAATATTTGAACAGATAGTGCTCTATAACGGGTTTAAGTGGCCTAATTACGCCCTGGTCCATCGGCTCGAGCTTCGAGGTAGATTTTGGTGGTTTAAAAAATTAGTTCTATTGATTCGAGATTTCCAATTGGATGAGCTGTACAATTATCGACTAATAAAACAATTTTTAGTCTTTCCTTTGTAAATTACCAATCAATTTCACAACACATTCCTGGAATAGTGTGCTATCCATCCAACTTTTCTTCTGACTGCGATAACGGCAGAGGAAATGTTTACATTTTTAAAGCATCTGGGCAATTTAGCTTTGCCAATAATAAACATTGGCAACTTTTTTCCTAATGCATTATCAGATGCCAATCCTGTAAGACTTAGTTTGCTGTGTTTTCCACCGACACATTTTTGATTTTTAAAATGTAAAGATTTATTTGGTTGGAGCCAATAAAACAAGCCAAATTCGCCAGCATTATATATCTGGTTCAACTTATATTTTGATAAAATGATTAGTAACGTGGTTTCCTCCCATGGTGCTACCATATAATTGTACACGCATTAGCTTCACCAAAAACCGTTTTAAATGATATGTTGTATCGTTTCTTCCAACGGTCTAACCAACCATCCGAAGCATGAAAATTTGTAATGTTTATTCTTTCAGCAAATTCCATGGCTTTAGTTTTGAGAACTTTCTCCACAGCATCAAAAATCTTTTCTTTGTTTCTCAACCAGGTAGATAAGGTGTTTTTTAGTATATTATATTTTAAAACGACCTTTGACTTTGAGATGTCATCTAATACTTTTTTCAGTGCGTTGTATTTGACTTTAACAGTTTTTGTATTCAACTTTCGCGTAGTTGCAATTGTCGCCATGTTACAAAATTTGAGTTTAAAAAGCAAATATTCACGCCGTACACTTAAAAGATAAAATTCAAAAATGTTTAGCAAAAAATGCAATACATTGTCTTTCTTAAAATATTTTTTGTTTGATATGGAATGACTTCTTAAGAAAATATTTTAATCAAGTTATTTTGATTTCATTATTTCCCATACAAAAAGTTCGAGCTATCCAAAGAAATTTGCCGAAGGGGGACAATAAAATGGTTCAACTTAACAAAGTTCGAGTTATCCGATGTTCGACTTAACCGGAGAATTTGATTAGTAATCAGTTAGACAATGTCAAGGAACCAAATGAAACATTTCGAGATAACAAAAGTTTGAGTTATTCGGTGTTTGACTTACCGGGAATTGACTGTAATTAATAAAATAATAGTAAATAAATTGGTAATTGAAAAATTATGTTGTTATAGTAATAGTGTATGACTTTATTTGTGTAATAAGAAGAATTTTTTACCTTTTAATATCGATACATTTCTTAATGTAGAACTCATACTCGGAGGAAGGTTTGTCAGTAATGGGAAAGCAATCAAGATTGTTAAAATTTTGCACTTTTGTGATGAATTGAGGTGTTTATAAATATGGGAGGCCTTATCTAAATTTTTTTGGTAGTTTTATCAATGTTTCCAGCATTAAAGTTGAACATACAAAATTATTGACAACACTGGGTTTTAAATTTGAGTGGTGTTGGGTCTTTTGATTGAAGCATATTACTTATTGCGCTGTTTTCAGTGTTGTTTTGGAGGATTTGAAACCTCTTCTTAGCGTAATAATTTTCGAAGTTTTTTCAATCTTGCTTATATATTCAAAGAAAAAAAAAAATACAAAATCTATATAAATATATATATATATATATATATATATATATATATATATATATATATATATATATATATATATATAGATAGATAGATAGATAGATAGATAGATAGATAGATAGATGGATAGATAGATAGATAGATAGATAGATATACGCGATTATTCCTGCAAACTCAACATAAAGACGTTTACACTTACATAAAAAATTTGTATGTACCGCTATACAAATGAAATTAAGAAGATCTAAAAGCACTAAACCAAAGTCATAAAAAAGTTAATTCTTATAATTAAGAACTAAAAGAATAATATTAAACGCTTATCTAAAAGTTAAACTAAAATGATTTTGGGTATTGACGTCAGTTTGTGGCAAAGTAAACCTTTATGCGTCAAGTTTCCTTATGCATTTATCTTACATTTTTTTATTATCTTTCAATATGTTGCATACAAATGAATTAAAATATATAAAACTGGTTCATATATATCATTTTTACGGATAAGAGATTTATTACAATAATAATAAATAAATAGTTTTAAGGCCATCCATAAAGAACGTCATCATTTTGTAGCCAAACTTTGAACCATCCCCCCCCCCTCCTTTATCACCGGTTGTCCTTTTTCGCTATACCCCTAAAAAGAACGTCATAAAATCCTGCATATATATGTTTATATAAGCATTGTTTATAAAGAGATGGTTAAGCGCAACAAAGTTTAAAAAAAATTAGTTTATATTAAAGTTAAAAAATAATTTATATAGCGTTTCTTTGAAAAGACCAATGCACTGGGGAAGAGTGTGTATGAAAGAGCCAGTTTTAAAAAGGTATGAAAAAAAGTCAATTTTGAATAATTTAAAAAAAATTTATTTATTTAAATAGTTACTTTATTGGGGAATATTCTAAAATTAAAATAAACTGGATAGCAATGCTGTTAATCTGTCATACGCCTAATTTTAAAAAAGAGAGAAATCAGCTCTTTCATAACATCTTGTCAATGAAAGAGCCACTCTGTGCTATGAATGAGCCGTAACGTTTATTTCTAAAGCTAACAATTTTTTTAAGAGTTATAATATGTTAACTAGACTTCTAAAAATCAGATTGTACTTTAAGTTATATAATTCTTTAATAATCAATAATAAAACAAATGATAAAACAGTTTTAATAATAGTTTCACTTTATTATTAAAAAAATATCCTCATATAACGACAACGTCGCTTTTCGTAGTTAATATTTGTGAAGATAAATTGTTTTTTTTAAAGATAAAAAATATTAAATGAGAAAAAAAAAAGTATTAATATACACTAGTCAAACGTTTATAAAAAATGTATATACACTAGTCAAAAGAACAAACTATTTTGACTTCATCTTAAATAGATAGATGTTATCTATGAATCATAGTTGTTATAAGGCTTTTCACATATATTAACTATGTTAGTGATCAGGGCCTTCGAGAGCCAATGGCGTCCGGGTCAAAAATGAAGAGCGGCGCCCTTAAATCAAATCAAGAAATTAAAATTCTAAAATTTTAAAAATTTTGTGAAAGCAGCAATTTATTTATTTCTGATACAACACATTGCATTTTTGCGTTACTATTAATTCTCTGGATTGAGAAACGATTCAATAATCAAAACTGATATACGAATCAAAATATTAATTTTAAAAGTATTAAAAAATTGATCAATAAAACTTTTAAGAAAGGTAAAAATCGCTTTAAAATGACTTTTTGAGCTTTTATGGCCGCCCGAATTTAAATAACGTTCTTGTAACTCACCTTTTTACTCGAATCTTCTTTAATCAAAATAATCAAATACCAGTAACGTGATCCTGACACATGGTCGATCGGAGAGACTTTTTTTACAACTTTCAATTGACAAAACAATCGTTCACCCTCAGCAACTGACTTAAAAATGGTGTTGAAAATTCGAGGCATGATGCAAATATATGGAAAAAGGTGTTCAAGATTTTTTTAAAAGATTAGATCAAGAAACTGCATTATATTGCTTTCTTGAAAACTGTGTTTTTCGGGCATTGGTTAAATGGCGAACTTCTTCTTTTTGCTTACATCTCTTGGATGAAGCCTTGCGAGTTCGCATGCTTTATTTTAATCGGAAAGATTATTATTACTTAACCTGAAGAATGAAAATATTGCCTACCACCCTGCTTGTTTCAAATCTTGAATCAATCTGCTTGATAAGGTCATCTAAACCTTCGTTGAAAATGTTCACTTTAAATTGTTTTGTTTGGCTTTCATGGAAATGGACTGTGTTTAATGCGTCATCATGAAAACCCTTTCGCTCACGCTTACTTTTAGGAGCAAGCCTTATTTCGAATCCTAGCGGTTGACTACAACTGCAGCCTCTTAGAAAACTTGCAACCAAGAGCCCTAATCCGTTTAAGACAAACATCGACAAAGATGAGTAGACAACAGTAGTTAGAGTTTTGTACCGAATTGTATCAAGCAATACAAATTCAAAAGAAGATAATCATTTTATTAAATCTCTTATTTGGCTGAGCTGCTCACTGGTCAGATCCAGATTTATGATATGTTTAAAAGCTGCCAACATTTCTCTCGGCCTCTTGGCAAGTGATTTGATCAGGTTAGTATGAGATCTCCATTTTGTCAGAGAAAGTCTATGCAGTTAAATTCCAGTTGCCTGAGTGAGAATCTTCCATCGGGTTAGACTTGGACTAAAAAATACTCAACATTTTTAAAGAACACTTTGATATCAATGGCTGATTCAACCGCGAGCACACCTGTCAAAATCAGACTGTGAGCGCTACAGGGAACGTACAGATCTCCCTTGTAAGCACATAACCTACTAGATCCTTATCATGTTCCTGACCACGACATTTTTGAATATCCATACATAGCCTTAAAATCACATTAGGGATAAGCTTAGCTATATCAAACCCTTTCTTTGTCTCAAAAGTTTCAACACATCATTATTTAATTTTCCGGCAAGTAATTTCTCTTTCATAGAGAAGACAACAAATGACAAAGGTTATCCGTTTAATATAAGATATATTAGGAGTACCATCAATTATAGTTGTGAAGTAGATACCATCCTGAAATTCTTCGACAGCTTTACTTTGGATAACACCATATTCTTTGGTAAACTTGTTTTGAGACGACGGAAAGAAATAATGGGCTCTCATTATGGAGCCTTTTTGTTGATGTTGTCATTATAAAGTTTTCTCAATATCAATTTAAATCATTTATATAATTATTACAATAAATTAATTATAATTATTGCATACATTTTCTAAGTGGGTTTTACAAATTATTGTAATAATTATAAAAAAAATTAAAATTGATATTGAGAAAACTTTATAATGAGCTACTTAAAAAAGCTTCTTGTCTCAGAGAAACTTTTATTAAAGAAATTAGAAGATTTTTTTAATGATTTTTTTCTTTTGTTATGGTGTTTACGGCTTGCATCAATCAAATTACAGTGTCTTCCGCACAGCTGACTCATGCAAACAATAATGTCCATAATTTTTAAAAATATATAAACTACCGTTTTTCCCTTCTGACAAGATAAAGTTTGTAATATAATGTTATAAACTAAAATAAAAAATAAACATAAAAAATTACAATAGAAGAGTTATTAAACTTAAAAAGTAAAATATGTTAAATAATTCACTAAATTTAAACTTAAAATAATTTTTTTATCACCAACCAACAAATAATTGCAAATTTTGACTAGTTCAATATTTATGTCGCTAAAAAATGTAAAAATGTTATAATGAGAAAGAAACAACTTTAAATCATCAGCAAACATAATTGTCATTAGGTTAGAAGGTTTTCGTAGATCATTAATATATATTAGAAATAGGAGAGGTCCTAACATGGATCCTTGAGGAACTCGAAAATATATAACAAACTAGATGATATGTTATCATCTGCATAAACTAATTGTTTTCAATTATTTAAGTAACTTTTTAGCCAAATTAATATATTTCCAGTAATTCCGTACCACTCCAACTTTTATTAAAAGAATTACGTGATCAATAGTATCTAAAGCTTTTGTCAAGTCAATGAAAACACCTAAAGTAAATTCCCTAAAGTTAAATCCCTTAGATACCAGGAAAACAGCCAAATTCAAAATTTCACGAAGAATTGTCAGCCATTTAGCTGTCTCAGAATTTATTCACTTATGGAGCTCTAAATATTTACCAGTGGAGCTGGTAAGACGAATGTAGGCCTCTTTCCGATCATTGTAGAACCTTTAGTGCAATGGGCAAATATTTGATAACTACCCGGGTGCTGGTAGAGTCAAGGCCGCATATTTTTCTGAAAAATTCAATGCTATAATTCTCTTATTTGCCTTAACAGTCAAATACTACTTAAAAAAAAACAGCGCTTTTATTGTTAAATTGACCACAACTGTCTCGTTCGCTTCAACTTCTTCAACAACCGTATAGTTAAAGGAGTTGAAGCAAACCATGGAATGCACTACCTATTAAAGTTTTCAGTGCTATCTGTGTCAACTCTTTAAAAGCAAAATTTGATGAGTTACCATTACTATTACCACAGCACATAATCTTCTTTACAATCGAACATGAGCTAGCATTGCTAACTAGCGTTGTACACCCTTACAACGCTAATTATTTTAGTAGAACTCTAAATTTTTTGTGGGTGACAGGTATCCAGCGTTGCCACACAAAAAAGAAAATACAATTATGGTCGGACGCTAGAAAGTTAGAATGGCATCGGCTCTTTCAAAACCAAAACCTCTTTTATACACACTCTTCCCTATAATAAAATTTTTAAGTGCTATAATAAAATTTTTAACTACAATTACAATATTCACTAAAATTAAAATTTTTACTTTAACTAAACTTTTAAGCAATTATATTAATTTTTTTTTGATTTAGTGGCTTCTATTAAAAGGTTTTAAATTTTGCGCCAAATTATCTCATTTTAACATATTCGTTGTATCATTAACCTTAAGCCATTTTTCAAAACGCCTTAAGGTTAAAAATTATATTTTTGACTTTTTTACAAAATAAGCTAGTTTATATGTCTACAAACGTTATTGAATACATATTTTCGAAGAGTTTTGAAGAGTTTCATTAAAATTATTCCTTTCAAAAAACGTTTAACAAAGAATTAATTTTTTAATTTTTTTTTCAATTGCGTTTTTCTCGAAATACTTGGCATTTTTTATTATTGAAATAATTAGCATATTAAAGTGTTTGAAAAACCACATATATTTATATCAAAATTTAAATGTATCAAAAAAAGATTCAAATTTTTTTCTAGCTGCGGGCTTTTTTTTTTTTTTTTGCCTTTGCAGCAGCATTCTCTTGAGTAGCAGGACTTTCTTATTTATTTAATATAGGTTATTTTTTATTAAGTTTCAGACAACTTTTTTTTTCAGACCATCCGCAGCTTATTAGGACTAATTACCTGAGCACATTAATAACATGAGTTTCAATCGTCATACATATGCAACAAATTGTTTCTCCCGGTGATGTTTTTTTTTGTTTGTTGATGTTTTATGAAAATTTAGCTTTCTTAAAATCTTTTATTTTGTGAAAGTGTATAATATCGTTCCGTTACATATGTTTGTATATAATCTTTATAAAACATAATTACTTTGTATTTTAAAATAATCGAAAAAAAAAAAGGCGCCATAGGTAGGTATCGAAAACCTTGGCTTACTTTTTGCAAGTACTTACTTGTTCAGAAGCTCGGCGCCTTATCCGCTTGGCTGCGCTGGCACATGCTTAAGCAAATATTTTTAAAATCATGTAATGATTTTTAGGAAAAGACATTATAGATTAAAATTAAGAAGAGTTTGACGCAATGCAATTTTTAAGTAAAAATCAAACTATAAAACTTGATACATGTTTTAGTATGTTTTAACATATGTTTTAACATTACTTTATTTAAAGTTAATGTACGTTAGATATTTGGATTCGCGTTCGTTCACGTTTTCTTTTTAAGCAAAATGCTGTCACTCTTTCTCGCCATTACTTTGCTTGCAATGGCTGCCAATGGCACCGTGTCAAATAGGCTCAAAAGCGCACTACTACTACCAACACTATTATGTTCGGCAATAATATATTACTAGCTGAAATCGGCCCCGTAAAAATACGGGTCTTTGTATATCTGTTCCAAATCAAACCTTTCTATATTTTTGCCTCAAACTGCGGAAGGTCTTTACCAATTTACATATCAATTTTTAGCCAAAAATTTATATACCTATTCCTTATTTACTTCAAAAATTTTTAGCAAAATAATTTATTCTGAAAAACATTTAAGAGCAAAAAACTTAATATCCGCACCTTTTCCGCATACGTAGAGCTTATAAGAATCATCAGTGTTGTTGTAGAGGGTTTAAGACCTCCTCTAAGCGTAATAAATTTTAAAATTTTTTAATCTTGCTTATGTATTCATAGATAAAAAATAAGAACATAGAAAAAAAGATTTCTAAAATTTAAAAAGTTTTTATCAAGTTGTCTTATTTTATAGATATACATGATAATTCCATAAAATGCCTGAAAACTCAACATCTCAAAGAGAAAATCTTTCTGAAAACTCAAATCTCAAAGAGAAAATCATCTGAAAACTCAAAACTCAAAGACGTTTACACTTACAAAAATTTGTACGTGACGCTATACAAATAAAATTAAGAAGAGCACTAAACCAAAGTCATAAAAAAAATTAATTATTACGATTAAGAACTAAAAGAATAATGTTAAACGCTTATCTAAAAATTAAGCCTAAATGATTTTGGGCATTGACGTCAGTTTGTGGCAAAATAAAGCTTAATGCATCAAGTTTCCTTTTGCATTTACCTTACATTTTTTTATTAATACTAATTATGTTGCATAAAAATGCATTAAAATATATAAAACTGGCACAGATATATCATTTTAACGGATAAGAGATTGCAATTATTACAATAGTAATAAATATTTCATTTTGGGGCCATTCATTAAGGACGTCATCATTTTTTAGCTTATTTTTGACCCCGTCCCCCTCGGTCACTGGTTGTCCTTTTTTTCTAAATATTTTGAAAAGGACGTCATAAAATCCTGCCCTCCCTCAAAAATAAACCCCCAAAATTTTTATTTCATCTCGCAATGATGTTTGAATTTACTTCTACACTTTTGAAAAATAAAACTAAAAATATTCTCATACATTATCTTCTTAAAAATACATATTTACATAGTTTTTCATGGTAACTAAACTAAAATAAAAAATCTATAAAGTGATGATTATTTTTAAAGGCCCAAGAAGCAGATGGCATAATTTTAGAAATCAGAAGTTATCGAGACAGGAGCAAATCTAATGTTGAGTTTCAAATTTTCCACTTGGAAGTGACAATATGTTTGGTGTTTTTTTAATCTTATCAATTTTTTTAAATATAATAACATAACTACAAAAAATCAAAACAAAACAGCTTGAGCAAAAAAGACTTGTTTATTTATTAGAATTATCAGAAAAGTTTACTTATATTACATACTATCCTGAATAAAACGTTAGATAAGTGGATTTTTTACATTTTATTTCATGTTATCTCATTTTCACATATTCGTTGTATCATCCATACTCAACGTAGTTAAGGAGAGATCCAAAAAAATATATATAAAGCGCTCAGGCCTTTTCATTTTCAAAAAACGCCGTTTTATTTTGTGTGTGTTTTGATTTGTTTATTAAAAAAAAAAAAAAATCACTAAGCTTGTTGTTTTATTTTGGTTACAAATATTCGATAATTTAAAGTCTACAAGTTTAAGATTATAACTAATTACTTTGGGCAGCAGTTATATAAAAGCTAAAATCTTTTCTTTAGGTAGTTTATTCAAACGACTATAAAAAAATTATGAAAGTAAATTGCTATAAGAGAAAACTAATGTGAAAACTTTGATTTTAAAGTTTTTACTGATTACGGAAAGATAAAATATGAGGTTTTCAGTGCCGGATCAAGGGGGGGGGGGGCTAGGGAAGACTAAAGCCCCGGGCCCTGCAAATTTAGGGGCTCCTAAAAATTTTAGACAATTTTTTTTTTTTTCAGTTATTTTTAGGCTCTGACCCATAAAAAGGCCTCCACAAACAAAAATAGACCCGGGCCCCAAGAAGTCTTATTCCGCCACTGGAGGTTTTAGTCATATATTGAATATTTTGATGCTGTAAACATGGTAGTTTTTATTTTTAAATAAAATAGATAATTTTGGAATGTAAAATACTAACGCATTTGAAACATTTGTTTCACCTGTTTTCATGACGCTGCCACGCCGCGTTTTATGTATTTTAGTGGTGGTTATACTTTGTTTTATACTTTGATTGAAAATAGATTTATGAAAAAAAAAAAAATTATTTAAAAAAAGATTAAACTCTACTTTTTAAAAATATATAAAAGAAATAGCTGAAATTAAGCGAAACACACAAAAAGTTGAAGTTTAAAAACGCAATTTTTAAATTTTTCGGATCTCTCCTTAACTACGGTGAGTATTGCAGCCGTTTTTCAAAACGCCTTTAGATTTAAAAATATCATTTTTGACTTTTTTACAAAATTAGCTAGTTTGTATGTCTGCAAACGTTTCTGAATACATATTTTCAAAGAGTTCTAAAAAAAATCATTAAAGTTATTCGTTTCAAAAAATGTTTAACAATGAGTTAATTTTTAATAACTTTTTTTAATTGCATTTTTCTCAAAAAACGAAATAAGCATATTAAATTGTTTTGAAAAACAGCTGCAGCATATATTTATAGTAAAAAATTAAATGCAGCAAAAATAGCTAGCTACGGGCTTTTTTTTTTTTTGCCCCAACAGCAGCACCTTCTTAAGTAGCAGGACTTTCTTATTTATTTAATATAGTTTTTTTTTCATTAAGTTTCAGACATCTTTTTTTTCAGACCATCCACAGCTGTTTAGGACTAATTACCTGAGCACATCAATAACATAAGTGTCTAAATCATTATACATACGCAACAAAATATTTTTTTCCCGGTGATGTTTTTTTGGTTTGTTGATGTTTTATGAAATTTTAGCTTTTTTAAAGTCTTTTCTTTTGTGAAAATGCATAATATCGTTACGTTTATAAAACTTAAAATTATTTTGTATTTTAAAATCATCAAAAAATTAAAAAAAAAAAAAAAAAAAAAAAGCCGATATAAGTAAGAACCGAATCTGGGTTTACTTGTTTAGAAGCTCGGCGTTTTATCCACTCGGCCATACCGGCACATACCTAAGCAAACATGTTTAAAAAAATGTAATGATATTTTCAAGGAAAAATGTTCTAGATCAAAATTAAGGAGAGCTTGACGCAATGTAATTTTCAACTGAAAATCAAACTGTAAAACTTGATAAATGTTTCAGTATGTTTTAACATATGCTTTAACATTTCTTGATATAAAATTTACGTACGTTAGATATTTGGAAACGCGTTCTTTCACGTTTCCTTATAAAACAATGTGCTGCGACTCTCTCTCTCGCCATTACCTCGCTTGCAATGGCTGCCAAGAGTACCGTGTCAAACCGGCTCGAAAGCGCACTACCACTATTAAGTTTGGCAATAATATTTAATAGATAGATATCAGGAAATTTCAATTTGTGATCAACTTCTTCCTTTATAGTAAATTTGTAGTTAAATTGTTGTTTATTTATATATTCTAGAAAAGTAAATGCATCAACGTTATTTTCAATGATACAAAAGATATCATCTAAAAACCTCTTGCATAGAACTACTTTTTCGTAACTATTGTTTTGTAACCAAATGTTTTCGTCATAACTAAAAATTAATTTAAATAAAGCAGGACCTAACGGAGATTCCATTGCAACTCAATTGATCTGATCAAACTATTTATAGTTAAATAAGAAATGCGTTTGCATAGCTGAAAATTAAAACAGTTTTTTTTAATTGAAGTTTTGAATATATTAAGGTTTGGTCTATTTTTAATATTAAATCCACAGGAATTGAGAAGGTTTTATCCAATTGGATATTAGTAAACAAACTAATATTTTGGAGACTAGATTAGAGTTAACTAATTTTACTTCTTTAAGTTCATTACCAAAGGTGAACCTATCTTTGGTACAATGGTTCATTGGAATGTATGAAGAAAGTAAATTACTTAAAAATTTAGATTATGTGTAGTTTTATGTTCCTAATGAAGAAACTATCGTGCTGAATGAAGGAATGTTATTGTTAGCGGTTAATTTATGCATTTTAGGTTTTCCATACATTCTAGCAATTGTTAAATCAGTATTGGTTCAACAATTGCTATAATTATTGTTGCGAAGAATTAGTGTTGTTTATAATTAGTGTTGTATAATCTATTGTTATTAACAATTTACTTATACTTACACGCATATATATATTGTCGATGCACAGTGGGCTAGTTTTCAAAAAAGCTGGCCGAAAGTCAAAAAAAAAATCATTATTTTGAATTTATTATTTTGAAACTACATAAACAAAGCCCTGTTGTATTTTATTGTATAAGAAAAAATTGTATACATTTTAAAGTTCCTTATATCTACGCAGTTAAACATCTGTTATTAAAAACACTTAATTGGCGTTTTAAAAACAAAAAAAAAATGTGGTTAAATAAGTATCGTTTACAAAAAAGTTATTTATCGTTACTAAAAAACTAGCTATGGACGATACTATTCAAGGTATTTATATAATATTTTAGTAAAAAGTTTTATATTATTTCTCTAAATTTTATGCGAAAAGTGCGAACAAAAAAGTACAGAATAAAGTTTATTTATTTTCTTTAACCTATTTTTCAAGCATTGAAAAAGTAGTGAACCCGCGAGATTCCGCTTAGTTATAATTTGGATATTGTTCATAAAGGTGTATTCTAAAGATTGGTTAAAAGAAAAGGCACCTATTTTTGCCTATTACTTCATTAACTTATATTGTGTAGTGCTAGTCGTGTTTTTTAGTAAACAAAATGGCGGTGTTTTGTTTTCTTTGCAAAATTAGTCAAATTGTATATAGATATAGTTATTATGTTTCTTGAGAAACTGATTTTGTTAAGTGCAATAAAACTACAATAAAATTAGTAGCACACATGAATGAGATTTTGACAAAGTTAGAGTGTAGGGGGGGGGGGACAAACCCCCTCGGTTACGACGTCTTTTTTACCTCAGCTACGACGATTTTTGTATAGTTTTACTAAACTTTACAAAATCAGTTTCTCAAAAAACATAATAACTATATCTATATACAATTATATGAATAACAGTATATTTTACCTTTCTCTATCTATATCGAATTTTTTATATCGAATTTATATAAAATAATATATTATCGATTACTTTTTATTTTATTTTTAATTAGTTTAGTAAAGTTATAATGTTTTTATGATTTTTTCAATTATTATATTTTCAATTAATATCTAAGGTTCACAAAAAGATCATTTGCAAATTCCTCGAATTGAAATTTTTGAAATTTTAAAAACCGAGTTATCTTCAGATCTAGATGACCACCTTGATATTTTGCAATCACAGTTTTGTCTAAGAAGAAAAATTTGTTTCCAATTTTCAACAGATGATAAAAAGAAACTAAAAAATGTATTGACAAAATTAAAAATAAAATGGAAAAGTAGTAACCGAACAAAAAAAATATTTTTGAAGACACATGACACTTGGTTAAAAGTTAAACTCTGAAACTCATTCGTCTGTGATTGAGTTTATAAACAATATTTCAATAATAAATGATTCAGATGACAGTGGTGATTTATTTTAAAGTAATATAAATGAAACAATTATGATAAATGATGCAAATAAAAGTTTTTCTTGTTCTCCTTGAACAAATAAATAAGTAGAATAAATAATGAATTTTTCAATTTATTTTTCTTAACATTGCGGCATAATAATACGGTCATGATACATTATATATCAGTATTATATATAATGTTTATATATGTAATGTAAATAATACATTAGTCTATTGAACTTAAATGTCGAACTAGAACTAATTGGTTAAACACGAAGGCCCAAAGGCATTTCTAATGATTAATGTTTTTAAAACACCGCCATTTTAGATCTGCCATTATTGAATTTTGGTACACTTATGTAAAATTCAAAATTAGGGATTCAAAAAAATGCTACTCAGAAATTTTCCATTAATTATAATCATTTTTTGACTTTTGGCCAGGTTTTTTGAAATTCCGCCCACTGTGCGATGTGATTATATGAAACAGTCTCTTAAATAAATAGTAATTATTATAATAATTACTATTTATTTAGTTATGCAAATTATAATAATGATTATTTTAATATAATATTTACTATTAATTCACTACTATTTACTAATAATATGATATTTAATATGATATTTACGAAAATAAAAAATTTATCATACGTAGGATAAATCTATTTAACGACGACGAAAATAAAAATATTTATCCTACGTAAGATAAATGTTTCTTTTTAAATACAAATATTTATTCTACGGTGTTAAATAGATTTTTATTATTAATTTTGCAACGAAATCTTTGTAGTTAGCCTTCTCAGAGACTCAGAGTCTGAGTACAGTACAATTATTTATATATAATAATATATAAAAATTATATATGTCAATATAAATCCGCCTTAAAAAAACTTAAAGGCCCTTACAAAAATGTCCGCGCGTAATTTAAGGGTCCCTTTAGGGCTAGCCCTTAAGCGACCAAAAGAAAATCCTCGCTTAATTCTTTTTTTTTTTTTTATAATAACATAACAAATATTTTTTGAACATATTTATTATTACGATTCATATTTCATAAACTGTTATACATTACATATTATTTACATAGTAAGGGAATTAAAAATACAAGATATTATTATTTATTTAAAGATGCCTTTCGCTTCTTTTATCGAGAAGCGTTATCATATTTCTTATGTCCTCTTTACTTCTCTCGTCACTCTCTGTATCTTTCGCGTCAATCAAAACAGCTGCTTTCTTACATTACCGCCGCCGACCATCAGAGCAATCTCTGGCGTTATTAAAAAATCGTGTAGTTTTTAAGCTAACTTTTTTTGTGTGATGCCGGGGAAAAGTTAAACAGTTGAAGAAATACTCGTAAACATATCATATTAAAATAATAACTATTATAACTGTTATAACTAAATAAATAGTATTTATTATCATAACTACTTTTTGTTTAAGAGACTTTTTCAAAGAATCACATCGACAATATAAATATGAGTATAAACATAAGTAAATTGTTAATAACAATAGATTAACAATATACTTTACTTCATTTTATTGTTTTAAACACTAATTGTAAGTCCAACGAGTTACTCACAAGACTGCTATCTAAAATTAAATATCAATATATTTTTTATATCTAAATTATTCGAAGTAGCTCTAAATTTTACTAACTTTTATGCATATTTTCCAGGTGATCAAAAAATGTTTGCCATGTGTTCCGGGCCTACTGATCTTATTTGCATTTCTTGTGTCAGAAACTTATTAGGCAATCTTGAAATATGGTAATGGGCAGTCAACCCTTCTTGAAGCATCATCCATGACAGCTAAAAAAGATTAGGAATGCTTTATATAATTATTTGTCATTCCAAAATCAACAGTTTATGGCTACTTGCATATTCACAAATTATTAAAAACACACCATATTCTTTTGGTGCTTTTCAATCTCAGAATATTGAAGTACAGAATTGAAAATTTAGAACTGGATTTGGCTAATGATCTGATCAACAGGATCATTTCAAAAACGTTCTTCCAACTTTTCCTACCTTTGTTTAAGGCTTGTCAAATTAGATTGGATATAATTTAGTTCACGAAAAACGAATGCACTCACAAAAAAGTGATCTGTTAAAAAAAAAAGTGTAATATATATATATATATATATATATATATATATATATATATATATATATATATATATATATATATATATATATATATATATATATATATATATATATATATATATATATATATATATATATATATATATATTAATAATAATAATAATAATAATAATAATAATAGCAATAATAGCAAAAATAATTATAATAATATAGGGCTGTGAGCATAAAGCGGAGCTGACCAAATGTATATGGTCAACAATGACAGCTGAACTGTATATAAAGTTTCATGTTGTTTTTAAATAGGCGTTGTAACTGATTTTAAACAAGTTTGTAGTTTTAGAGTTTTTAACTGCATCCAGAAGTATATTCCAAACGTCATCCACTCTATTTAATAAAAACTATTCTCTTTGACGACAAATATTTGTGAGCTGTTTGGTTAGTCGCTTCTTATTTCCCCTAACTGCACCTGCTAGCCCAGGACGATCGTCAGATTGAGACTTGTTTTGTTGATGGATCCAGGATGAACATTAATATCAGTGCTTTCCTTAAAGTACTGAATCGCATCTACCCGTGTGCTACGCGCTTTGACTGATTGGATATTGTGTAGGGCTAGTCGATATTCATATTTTTTTCCTCTTCATGAATAGCTTAACTTGGTGGCTCTTCTTTCTACTCGTTCGATTACTTTTTTTATGCAGGCTTTCCATACTCAAGATGTGGTCTTACAAACGTGGTATATAGTGTTTTTAACATTAAAGGATTTTTTTTTAATTGTTTATTTTGCCGTTTAATAATATGCAGTTTCAAAGCATATAAATAAAAATAAATATTTGCAGGGCAAGAAGAAGACTAATTTAGCCTTATCACCGAGCCCCATTCTCACGTATGTACAAAAACCGTAATATTTAAATATCTATAGTTAACAAACTATTTATTAAAAAAAGAAAAATATCAAATTAAAATAGATAAAAATTCGTTGTCACTTAAAGAAAAAATAAAAAGAATCAATAAAAAGAATCAAAATTTAAAGAAAGAGTAAGATCAAGTGAAAAAAAATAAATAAATAAATAAGATATTATCATTTGCTTAAAACTTAAAAGTTTAAACTAAGATTTAAAAATAAAAAGTAATAAAAAAAAAAAAAATAAAGTATACCATAGAAATAACAAAAATAAATTAGTATACTTCATAGAAATAACGTAAATAAATTAGCAAACGCCAGAGAGGTAATACCATAATTAAGGTAGTGGAAAAATAATATTGATACGCTCAGTGACATAATTTTAGTTTTAATAATTTTTTGTATTTGAGTTTTAGTTAAAAAAAAACATTTAAAATCAGATATATTAAAATAATGAAAAATTGGTTTTTTATTGTATTTATTAGTTAGCTATCATCAACAAAAAGCTTGAGTAAACATTTGACAACATCTGGCATGTCATTTATATACACTATAAATAGTAAGGGACCTAGAACAGATCCTTCTGGCACATCACTCTAAACTTTTATTCACTCAGATTATTTATCGTCAACAATAACTCTTTGTTTTCTTTCCAGAGGGAATGCGTTTAGCCATCTCAGCAAGTTACGTTTGAAACCATAAGCCTTAATTTGACAAATAACGCTTCAAGATAGACTTTACCAAAGGCTTTAGCGAAATCCAGATATACTATGATTGCATAAAGTCTACGGTTCAATACCTCTGATGCAATGTCTATTGACTCTAGTAAATTTTTAACACATGATTTTTGTCTTACAAAGCCTTGTTGATGCTTAGAGATTAATTTGTACTGAATTAGGTGGCTCATCATATGTTTTTTCAACAATCTTTCCATAGTTTTACATACTATGGCTGTTAAAGATATTGTTCGATATTCAGATGGGTCATTTTGTTTACCTTTTTCTTTATATATTGGTATTGCAATCGCTTTTTTCAAAATATTTGGTATAATACCAGTAAAATCTTTAAAAAATATATATATTAATAACACAAAATAGAATAGATCTTAAATTATCATAAACAGTTAATTTAAAGTAAGTTATGTTCTCATGCAATAAAACTAGAACAAGGCAATATTAAATATATTTATTTTACCTTTAAAGTTTAGAAAAAGAAAAGACAAAATACATTTATTTAACATCTTGTAGTTATTAGAGAGCAACACTAAAACAATAAAAAGCTGTATGAAAAACATATAATTTAAAATATTATAGCAAAATTATCTGAAATTTATTAAATTACATTACATACACACATGATGATGTTTGGATATTTGTTTCTACTGTACTCTAAAAAAGTGTAGAAACTTGATGCAATAGTTAAAATAATCATATAAATAACATTAGCATAATTAGTTTTTAACGGTGGCACGGGTTTTAAAGCTGATTTAACAGCAGTATTCTAGGTATGCTGAGCCTAAAATATTAAAATATTTTATGGATAGAAAATTACTAATACAGTCTAAACTGTTACAATAAATAAAACATTATCATTGGCTCAGAACTAAAGTTGGTATCAAAATTTGAATCTTCAGAAGCTATGTGAAGTGGATAACTTAAAAAAAATAATTGGATAATAAATTCATTAAAAACATTTAACACCATCAAAAACTAAAAATAAAAGGATACAAACATATATAAAAACATAGTTTTGAATTTTATATGTACATGAACTAGAAGCAGTCTTTGTCTATTTAAGCCATGGACTGGCTTGAAATAAGTTTGTATAAAACTTTTTTTAACCTCCAACACTATTGGCATAAACAAAAAACACCTGTGTAAAAAAAAAATTTTGACTTTTAAGTGGTGGCAGGGGCTCTAAAGCTAATTTAACAGCAGTATACTGGTTACGTTATCTAAACTGTTACAATAAATAAAACATTACAATTGATTCAGAAACAAAATCTGTATCCAAATTTGAGTCTTTAGAAGCTGTATAAAGTAGATGGATTAAAAAATTTGCGCAATAATTTCTTTAAAAAAATAAAAAAATCATAAAAAACTGAATAAACAGAAGATATAAACATATCTATAAACATGCTATTTTATATTATATTTACATAAACTGAAGGCAGTCGTTATCTATTTAAACCACGGACAGGATTAAAATAGGTTGTATAAAACTTATTGATAGTTTTTTCATTTTTATTTCATAAACAAACTTTAAAGGTTCATTCAGGGCGTCATAACTTGTTGCACATTGCAAAACTAAAACTAATATATATATATATATATATATATATATATATATATATATATATATATATATATATATATATATATATATATATATATATATATATATATATATATATGTATATATATATATATATATATATATATATATATATATATATATATATATATATATATATATATATATATATATATATATTAGTTTTAGTTTTGCAATGTGCAACAGGTTATGACGCCCTGAAAGAACCTTCAAAGTTTGTTTATCACATAAATACTTTAAATCTAAAGAATAAACATTAAAGTTATACTAGAACATTAAATATAGTTCCCTGTTTTAAAAATTTTTTTTTTTTTTTCATTTATTTTTTTTTTCATTTTTTTAAGTTTACAATTATTAATCGTAATATAACAGTATAACAATATATAACTTGGTATCTGAAAGAAGATCCAATAGATCTTTTCGTCACAATCATATAAAATATATCAAACGTGTATATATAATAAAACAAAAATACAATTGATTTAATAACTATTAACAATGTAGAACAAACAGACACTGAAAATAATTTTGCAAATTATTGAGAGTGAAAATAACTTTCATTTCAAAAAAACTTATATATATTGTCACCAGAAAGAATATAGTTTTTCAATTTAGTTTTAAAAATGGAAAACAAAATTGATAAATCAAAATTAGGAACAACAGCTTTGTTCCTCAGATACGGTGCTCGATAGGTAATGCAAAAATGATTAAACTTTTTTAAACGAAAGAGTTCAATTAATAAATTATTATTTCGTAAAGCATTCGTTTGTAGCTATGGTTGTTCACTTTTACAACAAAGCATAAAACAATGATTGTTCACTTTTACAACAAAACATAAAACACAAAATATTGTAGACATAGAGTTCACAAACGTTAAGTGCATTAACGTTTTTAAACATAATATTTGAATAAGAAAAACGATTTACAAAACATATTTAACAAACTGCGTGTTTCTGACGATGGTAGAGATTTTGTAACTTCCTTTTAGAGGTACTTCCCTAAACAATATTTGCATAACTTATATATTTATAAATAAATGAGTAGTTGAGTTAAATCAAATTTTGTTTACTTAGATAGTATCTCACCTTATATAGAATTCTAATACTTTTGGCCAATTTAGTAGAAATAAAGTCGATAAGATACTTCCATGATATGTTTTCTTCAATGTAAAAGCCTAAAAATCTTGTGACTGACTCCTTTTTTATTTTAATTTTATCAATAAAAAGTTTTTTTAAACTATTTGGTAAAAAGCACTTTTTTTTCGAGGGAAAGAAAAAAAAACTATTTTGTTTTGACTTTACTATGAATACATATTAAATTTTCAAACCAATCTATGACTTTTTTACCATTTATTTTGTCTGTACCCGTAGCTTTATTTCCTTTAAGAGATTTGTAAGCTCTCTCAAACTCTTCAAAAGATAAGTCAGAATATAAATTATCTTTAAAAAGCAAGTTATTTACAGCCTCTAGGAAATCCCTAAATGTTTTTTCCGTAATAGGAAATATATTTTTCCGTAATTTTTCCGTAATTTCCGTAAAATATTTTTTCCGTAATTTTTCCGTAATCTTATTTGAAAATTTAGTTCCTATATCAACAATATATTTATCAAATTTGTTTGTAATTTCGTTTGGTTCCTATACATTTATTTTATTTATTTAATTATACCACTTTTAGTAAAGAAATGCCGCACTTTCTCAATTTTATTATTCACGCATATAGTGTAAGGTGACCGTACTTAAGGTGAACAATACTTAAGCATAGATTGTTCATGAGTACAGTAGGTTAAAACCATCAGCGATCTATCACGGGAATAAAAAGATTTTAGAATAAGATAGGCCCTTGACAGCTTTATGTACGATAAGATTGATATGTTGATTAAATTTAAGATTCCTGTCAATGGTAACTCCAAGATCTCTTATAAAGTTAATATTGACAAGTTTATGGTATAAATATAATGGATTATGTTTTGACTCTGGTTAGCAATTGTACAGATAAAAGATTTTTCAGTTGCTATTTGAAGTTGCCAAGTGCAGCTTTTATTCAAAATATGGATATTATGAAGTATGAAGTAAAGCTGCGCATGCGCAGTGCGCCGATTTTAGCCTGGCAAAAACGTTTTTCAAAATTTTTTTAAAGTCCCGTAAAATATTAAAACAAATGATAAAAAAAAATCCTAATTAACGTAAAATAACGTTTTTTGAACGTTTTATTTATACAATCGTCGTTCAAGCGACCATTTAACGTTTACCGAACGTTTGAAAAACGTACTTGTGACCACTTAAAGTGTCTGTTTAATTTTAGACAATTTTTTAAGTCCTTTGATAATCCATGAACTTTTCCAAATTTTTATTTTATTTTTTTTATTTTTATGAAAGTTTGGGTTGTATATTGAAAAGAACGGATCAAAGAATTTCATATAGATTGTATTTGCGTCATCATTAAAGTTAATACGTTTCCAATGCAGAAGTGATAATTGATATTGGAAAGATTTTATATTGTTCTCGTTGAAGACGCAATTTTTTATTATATTTTGTCTTTCGCGGTTATTAGAGAATACAGTATGGATTGTTAAGAAAATGGGAAAATGATCGGATATATCGGTTTTTATAATTCTTTTTTGTAAATTCTTATAATAAATATCTGTTGTAAAAATATTATCAATCAAGGTCGTTGAACTTTTGGTTATTCTAGTAGGGCGATTGATTGAAGGAAGAGCTCTTACCATTATTATTTCATCATAAAATCTTTTTAGTTTTTTATCTTCACTATAAATTAAACAGTTCATGAACTTGGCAACATGGTGTAAAAGTTGGGTGAACCTCCCTACGTTATATTTTCTATATTAAAGGAACCTTTATATTTTTTCAATCTCCAAATTACACTTGCTTCTTAAAAATTAAAAACAGACAATTTATTTATTTAATAACAATCTTTTATCAAAACAACTCTTTGGAAGCTACTAACTTTTAAAACAAACTTACCACCTATAGGTGCTAAGTATAAGCATGACTCGTATACAAGTCATCAATATATAAAGTATAATTTAATGTGAGGCGATATAAAATCCTCTTAAACAGTGTATATATACTTAAATAATTCGTTTTGACAAAAGCTGATTTGAAGGTGGGAAAACCAGATCCCTCGATAAACCTAGTTGACAATCTGACAAGACAAAAAACATTTCGTCTAATAGAACAAAAAATAGTTCAAAAATATTCGAGAAACAATTTTTTGACCCAAAATAAAAAATTTTTACGCATGTAAAGTATCATATATGGATTATAATATGCATTACAAGAAAATATTAGTTACTACACTTTTTGTCTCTTTTAAGTTTTGTACTTGACATTTAAGGGTAATCGGTCAAGCATTTTTTTAGTTAAAAGCATTTCGCATAGAAAAAAAAATAAGCGCAATATTATTGTTATCATTAGCGCAATATTTTTAAGTTTGCTGACCAATACTAATACAATACGCTCTAGTATTGTATTGTTTTCCTCGTGAAACATATCGTTACTTAATGACAAAACAGCAAAAAAAAAATTCTGCCATAAATTATTATTATTATTATGTTATTATTGTCATTGCTTTTATTGCTATTATTGTTTTTGCTGTTATTAATGTTATTATTATCGTTATTTTAGTTGTAACACTTTATTACTGGTCATTAATAAGAACTAATCACGGATAAAAGTATTTTTTTCCCAATGGGGACACGGATGTCCATTGCACGTCTAAGGACGTCCAAAATAGTCCATTCGGACGTCTAAAAGGACGTCCCTCGACGTGCAGTGGACGTACAAATTGCAGCAACTTTCGTCCGTCCATTGTGGACCTATAAAAAACGTCCAAAGACGTCCAAAACAATTCCTTCAATTGACGCTTTTAGGCGTCTAAATTTTATTTTCCCCCCATGAAACCTAAACTTTATATTCACGTATTTTTGGGATTAAGCAAGAGTGTCAACTCTTATTAGGATAACAATAAGGTCACTTCATGTATAATTAAATCCCAGTAATGACTCAAAACATTACAAAAAAATAAAAAGAGTAATGTTTTTAACAATGTTAATATACAAACAGAATCTTGCAAAAACAATTTATTTTGGCTTGTTTTAATTTCGCTAATGACACCCTCAATTTTCTTGCATCATAACCAATATTGTCACCAACAATAGTATTTAAAGAAATAATTTTTTTCATAAAATAGTCTTTCAATCATTAAGCATGTTTTAGAAAACCAAATAAAAACAATTAAATTCAAAAGCAAAGTAAAGAAACTTTGCTTTTAAATTTAATTTCCAAAAAGTCATTAAGTTGTAAGACATCCACAATAAAAGTTTATATTAAATACTTGTTATTAGTTTTAGAACGTCATATATAAAAGCTATATTAAAATAAAAAAAAAAAACGTAAATATATTTGCAATTAATGAAAAAGAAAAAATGAGAAACGTTTTACTGTTTCAATATATATATATGTATATATATATATATATATATATATATATATATATATATATATATATATATATATATACATATATATATATATATGTATATATATACATATATATATATATATATATGTATATATATATATATATATATATATATATATATATATTTATATATATATATATATATATATACATATATATATATATGTATATATATATATATATATATATATATATATATATATATATATATATATATATATATATATATATATATATATACATATATATATATATATATATATATATATATATATATATATATATATATATATATATATATATATATATATACATATATATATACATATATATATATGTATATATATATATATATATATATATATATATATATACATATATATATATATATATATATATATATATATATATATATATATATATATATATATATATATATATATATATATATATGTATATATATATATATATATATATATATATGTATATATATATATATATATATATATATATATATATATATATATATATATATATATATACATATATATATATATATATATATATATATATATATATATATATATATATATATACATATATATATATATATATATATATATATATATATATATATATATATATATATATATATATATATATATATATATACACAGTGCCGTGGCTAGTGGCTTTAGGGCCCCCCCCCAAACATTCCATTAGGGCCCCAAAGTTTTTTTAAATGCGTTTAAATTGACACTTTTTTTTTTCAAAAAGCCCGAGGCGTATCTTTTATAATGCACCGAACATATTTTTAAATAATCGTTCACGAGAAAAAAAACAATAAAATTAACCCTTTAATTTAATTAAGTATATTTTATAATTGTTATATTTATTAAGAGTTTAAAACAAAACGTTTCTTTGACTACTGTGAATGTATTAGGCATTCACAGGTCAAAAAAAGGTTTGCGTCGTGTTTTCATACTTGCAAACTTATTTATTAAGCCTTCATAACTTAATTTCCTTACCACTTCGTTCTCGATTGACAGCATTGCTAGGGAAGACAAACGTTCATCGACCATTGTTGACCTACATAAAGATACAAAGAAATATAGTTATATATGTTAACGTATAAGGAAGTAAGAGTATTTATACTGACCTATGAAAAGTTTTAGATAATTTTAACATGCTAAAGCTACGTTCTGCACTTGCAACATTTACTGGAGAAGTAAGAATGATGCGTAACGAAATAACTAGATTAGGATAAGTTTCCTGCAGCTCTTCTTTGTAGACGTAGTTAAGGAAGGCATATGCAGATTTCAGGTTTGTATTTTTGTCCTCATGTACAACTATGACAAATCGTTTCAACTCTATTTCCAAATCCTCAGAATCTATATCACCGAGCTTCGTTTGCAAATTTGTGCAAAATACAGTAAGAGAATTTTCATTACAGGCTTTGATAAGACTCTCAGACCGGTAAAGAAAGTCAAAAAGATTTGTGAAGATACTCACCTGTTCAAAACGCTCCTTTACTGATGCAATTGACATGTAAATGAGTGGCAAAAAGAAATCTGCTTTATACTGATGCTCAGGTTGCCGAGTTTCATCAGCACACTCGTATGAATACATTTTTTTTTTTCGTAAGCGCACTGTTGGAAAAACCTTTTCAATGCCCACTTCTTCTGCAATTTCTTGTGCTTTAATATGTGCGTCAGTAAATTTAGTCTCACGATACTCATAAAGAAATGTATTTGTTGCTTTTATTTCACTAGCCAATATGTCAAGAGAGGTTGTATAAGACTGAAGAAGCTTACTTGATTTGTTGATTTGAAATAAAACGTCATACCAAATAATGATTGATAATAACAAAGCCCATGTCCTAATATATTCAATCAGAGATCGTACTTCTGTGGCTGTTGCCCCATCTTTCTTTTCAAAGGCATGTTTTTTTAATCTGTCGAGTGCCTCTAAAATTTCTTTCAGATAATAGCGAAGTGGTTTAACACAGTTTATTTTACTTTCTCATCTTGTATCTGATTGTGGTTTGACAGAAATTTCCACACACGATTTTAAAATTTCCCATCGAGGAGGAGACGATGAAAAGAGGTTATACAATCTTGTAAGAACTCCAAAAAAAGATATTGCACTGATAAATGACAGTGCACCATCAACAATAAAAAGATTAAGTGAATGATTTGCACATGGAACATATATAGCCTTTAGGTTCATTTCTAGAAGCCTGGCTTGAACACCTTTAAGTTTTCCTTTCATGTTAGCACCATTATCATAAGATTGGCCTCGACAATCAAGAATATTTAGATCCCATTTTTTTGCCTAATTTAAAAAGGCATCCAAAAGCCCTTTTCCAGTGGTATCATTTACTGTGAGATATCCAAAGAAATTTTCGGAAATGTTAATACCTACTCTAGAAGTACATGTCACTGATCTTAAAATTATGCTCATTTGTTCTTTGTGCAAAACGTCTGGCATGCAATCTAAAATAACCGAATATTATTTTGCTTTTTTTACCATAGAAAGATTTTCTGACTCAATCTCCTGCGCTAAACATCTAATCAACTCGTTCTGTGTGTCATTGCTCAAATAGTGAGCGTTTGTTTTTTTGTCCTGAATTCTTAACAGAAGCTCCTTGAGGACGGCATCGTACTTAGCCAGTAATTCAAACACCCCAAGAAAATTTCCATTGCTCTTTGAACCAATTGCCGTGTCTGAACCACGGAATGCAAGATTTTTTGCTGAAAGAAATAACGTAATGTCCAGTATCCTTTCCAACACAGATCTCCAAAATACCCGCTCTTTATAAAGCAACTTTTGTTGTTGCTCGTCTATGGTAGCTTGATTTGCTATGCCTGCATTGTCAAAATTGAAAAAAAAATTATATTTTAACAATAAAAAAAGTAACAAAACAAGTTAAATGAAATATCAGTTACCTTTTCGTAATGTCATCCAATGTTCAAAGCATTTTAAATGTGCACTGCATGTTTCGTGTTCTTTAAGTTTTTTTGATAAGCCTTCCCACGTGTTTATTCCTTTTCGAAATTGTGAAGAAGTTATCCCAAAAAGTTTGCAACAGAAACAAAACACTTTATCACTATTTAAAGAATATATAAGCCATGATCTTTCAAAGATTTCTCCATTTTTCATTTTGCGGTTATAATAACTCATGGAAAATCGTCTTCTTTCTGAATTTTTTGGAAAGTCGATTTCAATCTTTTTTAAACCTCGTTTAACAACATCACACTTCTGAGCGTCAGAAACATTATCAGGCCAATCAGAAGGATCATCACTGAGAAATATTAGTGGATTTGTTGTGGCATTTGATTCACAGATTAAACCATGACTTACATTTGACTTTGCATTTGAGTCATAGATTAACCCATTTGACTCTAGTCTAGTACCCAAATAATCACAATCAAAACTATTTGTTGATATCAAAACACTGCTAGCCGGAACTGCTGGTTTTAAAAAATGTGTTAGCTTGGGGTATTTCATGATTTTCTCCATGGCTGCAGCTTTTTCTCTTTTTTTAGTGGCACCACTTTTCACTTTTTTCATTCCAATAATTCCAAAATATTGTAAAAAACTAAGAATGAAAGATAATTATATTTTTTGCTAGGCATAAAACATAAGTAATAGAAACAATAGTAATAAAATAAACTTTAACGTGGTAAATTGGTAAACAGTTGAATTACCAGCAAATTATAGTGAATCAATAAATAACCTAATTAAAAATAATAAATTTGCTTGTAATCATAAAATAAGCGACACACTTTGAAATATATTTCCCCACGAAACGCTGTTTAATGGTTTCTCATTAGCGCGCTAGTAACATCAAACAAACCGCTAAATAACATCAGACAAACCGCTATAGTGGTTTCTCAATAAACTTCTAACAAAACAAAAGAACTCGGGAGTGTAAATTGTTTTCGCGTTAAAATGACTTTTGCTTTTTTTACTTTTTAGCATGCATAACTTAGTTAATATAATGGTTAAAATGCAAATCTTTTTACTTCACTTAAACCCTTTTAAAGTTAAAAAATATTTTAACTTTTAAATAGGGCCCCTAAAAATACTGCCTTCCCCCCTCAATTGGGAGGTTTGAGGTTGCCTAGCCACGGCTCTCTCTCTCTCTCTTTCTCTCTCTCTCTCTCTCTCTCTCTCTCTCTCTCTCTCTCTCTCTATATATATATATATATATATATATATATATATATATATATATATATATATATATATATATATATATATATATATATATATATATATATATATATATATATATATATATATATATATATATATGTATATATATATATATGTATATATACAAAATTAAAGATGATCTAATGTCATTTGGTTAATGATAAAACTATTACCGACGGAACTGGCAAATTTACATTGGTCCAATACGTAAAAACATCGCAAAAACTTTATTATTTCTACAATCTAAACTCAATGTTAATCCAATTTATATATTTCGACGTTGATTAAATGAAAATATAAATCAACGTTTTTCAATGTATGTAAAAACATCGCAAAAATTTGATTGTTTTTACGATTTACCGGTTTTTACCTCCATTTAAAACAATCATGACAACCATTTAAAACAACCATGACATTCATTTAAAATACCACGACAATCAATTAAAACAATGTGATTTTTAATTCAAACAATCGTGACTTTCAATTAAAACATTTAACGCATGCGCAACCTCAACATTCTAATTTATTTAAAAAAAAAAGGTTTTATTTATATACTTATTTATTTAAATTAATTTTTTAATAATATCATATTAATTTATTTTAATTTGAATTATTTAATTTAGTATTAAATGGATGCCATACTTGTTTTAAATGGATGAAAAGCCCGGTAAGGCGTACACACATGTATACATATTTATTAAGCTTCAATTTTTCCATGCCGTTTAGGTACACATTTTTACATGGCCTTATCTTATTGGTAAAACAACCATAACGTTCATTTAAAACATCCATGAATAATCCTTTTTAACACCTTTTTATTATATAATATTTATTTTGTCTGAGTCAGTAACTGAGCGTTAAGGTACTTTGGGTAAGGCGTTCTCTTCATACTCGAAAAGCCGTGGTTCGAATATCCGTTTGGACAATTTTACTTCTTTTTCTTTAATATCTCGTTACTCGTATGTTTTGCTGTGACGCCATTCCTCTATATAGAATAGATATCTCTCAACATCAAACCTCTCAGTGTATTTTCTAAGTAAGGCGTACACACGTTTACCGGGTTTTGCATCCATTTAAATATGTCATCCGTTTAATATTAAATTGCATTAAATAAAATAAATTAATATGATATCAATAAAAAATAAATTTAAATAAATAAGTATATAAATAAAACCTTTTTTTAAAAATAATATAGAATGTTAAGATTGTGCATGCGTTAAATGTTTTAATTGAAAGTCACGATTGTTTTAGTTGAAAATCACATTGTTTTAATTGATTGTCGCGGCGTTTTAAATGAATGTCATGGTTGTTTTAAATGGTTGTCATGATTGTTTTGAATGGAGGTAAAAACCGGTAAACCCAATGTATGCGACCAAACATTTCTATTGCGAAATATATGTAATTTATATAAAATCTTCCGTGATTAATAAAATATCAAACCATTTTTGATTAAGGTGGTATACCCCCTTCAAAATTATCTTGGAATTGAAATATTATAGTCAAAATAAAAATTAAGCCTATGAAAGATCTTATTAAACGAAATTGATTTATAAAATAACAGGTGGTTATGTTGTCATGACAACCACCTATAATGGCGGATATAAGAAAATATGCACATCGCACTGTCAAAAATATCTCAAAATCTAATCGAGTATTCAAAGTAAAACTTGGCCCAATTATAAAAAACAGCTTGATCTATGCAATCTGCCAAAAGTTTATAAATCTGACTATTAGTTTCCATGTAGCACTACATAGATTATGAAGATTTTTAAATAAGCAATTTTTTAGTGCTGAAACAGCAAAATCTGAAATGCTTTATAATTAACTTTTGGCAGATTGCATACATCATATAAAATCACATCACTGCTGAAAATTTGGTTAAAAACTGATTACTAGAAAATGAAATAACTATGACGGGAGATTGAAAAATAGAAGTTAGCAAATAAAGACTTTAAAAATTAAAAAAGAGAAAAATATCCAAATAAATATTAGAAAAATAAACAATGTTTGTAAATTTTAGAGCAAATTGTTTAAAAGCTACCAGCAGCATAAAGAGTGCCTTGTTTTTGATTTTCCCTATCATTTTTGTTCTTTTTACTGCCTCTGATTGTTTTTCTCCGTAACTTTACATCAGATTTATTTTTGTATGACGATTGATACAAACGCATTTTATTTTCTCTATTGCAGCCATCTATCGTAAATGTTCCTGGAATCATATTGAGATTTTCATAAGTCATCACTGATGCTTTTCTTCCAATATTTAAGTTTGCAATAGCATCATATGTTTCAAATTTCAAATGTAACAATGAACAGAATTTAGTTTTTGGAACTCGTTCCCATATCATCATGTTAAGGCTCTCATTTTGGTTCTGAGTTTTTCCATGCATACATTTTGCAAGCAATTCATTAGAGCTAAGTTCTTTATAAATTGGCTTTAGTAACTCAATAATATCACAAACCAGGGCTAGGTTTATAGAGAGATGGTTGATTGGCATGTTTTCGATCAACATTGTGCTGGCACCAACTTTTTTCATCGTTTGGACAATAGATGTGATAGTTATTTTCTTTTGAGGAAGCAACATGAAACAATGAAGCAAGTATTGCACTGCGCATTTCATTAACAGACTGATTTTTGGTTCTAACTGTAATTCCATAAAAGTTTTGCAATCTGTCAATTGTAGCATCAGTAAGTCTTCCTTTACCACCTAGACGACTTTCTTTTTTCAATTTTCTTAATCGTGTGCCAACTCTTTTTTGCACATGACCAACACATTCTAATTTTGAAACTAGTGTATCACCATATACTCTTTCAACAGATGAAAATGCCTTACTAACTCCGTCACCACAAAATTCAGTATAGCGAAGTTTATACTTTTCAATAGATCGTTCAAAAATTGATTTTGCTCCAGCGACCTCCATACCGGTGGATGGGCCAGTATAGTTGAGGTTACAAAAATGAGTATTTTGTAGGATTTTATATGCATCAGGGTCTGTATTTTTTTTCTTTGTAATTAAAAAACATTGTTTGCAATATTTGGATAATACTTCACAATCCAAAAGAAAATAATTTCAAGTGCAGCATCAGACATGGTTTCTACTGCGATTGCTTCAACTTGAATAGCAATTTTTTGAACAATTTTAATGTAAGTATTTTTAGTCATTGGCGGTGGAAGATCCATAAGATAACAGAATCTTTTAAGGCCAGTATGGCCTTGCCCACATGAACGCATAGCATAAACTGACCTTTGGTTGATATCAAAAGCTCTACTTCTTTTAGAACCACACTTTTTGGATGTAAAAAATTCATGATTGAATCCACATTTACAGAATATAATCAATAAGCTGGAAAGTCCAAATTTTTTTTTTTTGCGTTTTCAGATAAATTAAGTCGACAAGTTTTACATTCTGGACAACATAACAACTGAATAACAAAGGCTAATAAAGTGCTATCAATTATTCTGTATCCACATATGTTTTTTTTATTAGAACTTGCAGCAGTATTAATATGGTTTACCTTGGAATAAGATATATTTATTGAGCTCTGTGAATCTGTAGAAGGTAGAAGACTTGTATTTGCTGAATTTGTTTTATTTAAAGTATATTGATTTTCATGAAATCTTTTTTTCTTTTTGTATTGAGTAGCGCATTTCACTCGTTCTCTACCCATTAAAAGTATACGTTTCAATTTATATAAACATAACCAGATGCATAGATTTATATAACTTTAAGATGACAATTCGTTTTAAAGAAACTTTTGGAACAAATTTATGAGAAATCCAGTTATTGCTTTTAATCTTACAGATGTTTTGATCAATGGAAAATAGAAATTAATTATAAACTCATTTCAAGAAGCTTTAAAAATTATGTTTGAGGGCCAAATAAAATTGTTAATGCGTTGCTATGGGGGTTGTCAAGAGCGCTTAAAAATGTTCATTAAAGTTTGTTTTCCTCAAGTTATATACTGAATTTTAAAAAATGGTTTTTAAAATATGATTCTATAATAAATTTTAAATAAAAGTAAACAAAATTTTTTTTTCAAAATTTGATATTTCTGAGGGGTATACCACCTTAAGATTTTTTAAAACAAACGCATTTTTTCTAAATAATTCCGCGATCTTTAGTTTTTTATTTATTACAAAAAACACTCATTTAATACGAAAAACAATTAATTACAGAGACTTTTTTTAAAAAATGCCAAAACATAATTACTTTTTTCAATAGCGTCACTTTTAAGTAAAATAGATAGAATATAATTATCTTTTAGCATGGTTTTTGCATGCGCTCACAAAAGTATTGATAATTTTAGATAAAACAAATGCCTTTGCAAAAAATTCCAAAGAAACCGTCTAAAACAATTCGATTGCTTTATTTTATTGAAGAAAGCGATCATAATGTTTAAGCGTGGTTTCTTTTCTGTTTTCTGTTTTACTTTAAAAGTTTAAAGCAAAGGACTTTATTATAAATAAAATTGTGGACGTTTTTTTTCTTAACTTTATTATTTTTCATACAGTGAAATAATGTTTGTTAGCTTACTAAAAACAATTTTGAAAGTTTTTTTTAATTGTGCGTTTATCATTAATTTGCAAATGTGTAAAAAAAAGTTTTTGAAAAATAGCAATTGAATTAATTTACTAAGCTTCTTTGATATATTTGATAACTTTTTAACTAAAATAAAAATTATTTGAAATTTGTTTGACATAAATCTCTTAAATAAAACGTTCGTCAATAATTAAAGATACGCAAGTCAACGTTTATTAAAAAACAATACGTCACGCCCTGGGATAAAAAATAGTTGGCAAATGCGACTGTTTCAAAATTTTTTTTATAGTAAATAATTTTTCTATTTTTTAGTCAATAGTTTCTTTTTAAGAAATTATATTTCCATGATAAAACGGTTTGTAATTATTTTTTGATAGCTTCTGCGCTCATTTTGCCTTAAACTCTAATCTGAATTTTTATTCAACAATTGCTTTTACTAAGTTTCATTAAAGTACTCGTGGCAATTTAATTGTAATTATGGAATCAATTAAAAATCGCATTTACGTTAGATTTGTTTTTTGTTTTTTTTTTGCGCACTTTTTAAATGCGTTAATTATCAAAACTTGCAAAGAGCCATGATATGATTTTGATAATTAGCGCATTTAAAAATATTGATGATTTTACACTGAATTGGTCCATCCTTAAAACAGTGCCTGCATATAACAATATTTCCAAAAAATGCATACTATGTCTACAAGAAAAACTTGAAAGAATTACACATACAAACCAAGAAAGTTTATTAAACAAAAAATCGGAGTTGATTTCTAAATGCAGGCACGAAAATAAGCTTCGCCTAAAAAACTATAAAAATAAGTGAGCTCAAATAATATTTACATTAACTCCCCTTTGAAAAAAATAAAAATTTTAATTGAAATACTATTAAAGTTAGCTACAGTTGCACAAAAAATATGGAAAGAATTATAAAAGGTCACAACAATGCTTTGTTAAACAAAAAAGAAATCCAAAATGAAAAAACTACAGAAACTTGTATTTGTAAACAAAAAACAATTGTCCAATGAGTGGAAGTTGCTCATCAAAAAACTTGGTATATAAATGTCTTGTTTCCTCTAAGAATGTACCTGATAAACAATATATTGGCATAACAGAAGGTGAATGGAAAAAACGTTTTGCCAATCATAAGCAATCTTTTAAAAATAAAAAGTATTCAAAAGACACCATGCTGTCAAAATATATATGGGAATTAAAAGATAAAAATATTGATGATTTTACACTGAATTGGTCCATCCTTAAAACAGTGCCTGCATATAACAATATTTCCAAAAAATGCATACTATGTCTACAAGAAAAACTTGAAAGAATTACACATACAAACCAAGAATGTTTATTAAACAAAAAATCGGAATTGATTACTAAATGCAGGCACGAAAATAAGTTTCGCCTAAAAAACTATAAAAATAAGTGAGCTCAAATAATATTTACATTAACTCCCCTTTGAAAAAAATACATTATTTTTTAAAAAAGCTTAAGTAATCATTTCTAAAGAATTCTTTTTACAATAGTGTCAGCAAATTACATAAACGTGTGAAAAATTGCAGTTGTTAAGTCATGTGACTTTCTGTAATTTAATTTTTGGTATAAATTGAAGTTTTATTGGTTTGATCGTTCATTTCTGATAAGTCTTTGTTGATGAAACACAGTGTTAAATGAGAAAAAAATTTGCTAAGTGATTTTCTACTAATTTGTAATTGCTCTGTTCTTTTAAGAACATTGAGCACTCTTTGTAGAATACATTTTTAATTGTTTAAAGATATATATATATATATATATATATATATATATATATATATATATATATATATATATATATATATATATATATATATATATATATATATATATATATATATATATATATATATAATATATATATATAGAATTTAATGAAAATTTAATTCTAGATAATATTGTATACAACGTTTTGCCAGAAAAAGTTAAATGTTGAATCAAAGTAAATACAACGTAGCGCCAACTTAAAATACAACGTATAAAATAAAACGTTTAAAACAAAACGTTGTTTTTTAGTTGTTGGCGACGTCGCAGTTGTAACCATAATGATATAAAAACAACGGTGGTAGCTGATGTTGGGCCAACGAAACGCGCAATATTGTGCTAATGTTTTAACAACGTATTTGTGCTAGCTGGGATATATTGGGTTGTAACATAAGTTTGTAGAGTTTTTTCATAAAGATTTATTTGAACAAGAAACAATAATTATAATAATAAATCAATCAATGATATATTCTCCGTTACTGTTTATGACCTCCTCCCATCTCTCGACCAATTTGTTGATGCCGTTTCGTCAAAAAGCGGTCGGTCTGGTGTCGAAGAAGTTGTTGAGCCAGTTTTTAAGATCCTCTTCGCCATCAAAGTTTACACCCCTAATTGGTTAGATAGAGAGCGGAAAAAGTGATTGTTGGTAGGTGCAAGATCCGGAAAGAACGGTGGATGCTGAAGAACCTCCCATTCAAGCTTTTGGAGTGCTGTTTTGACAACTTGGGCAATATGGGGCCTGGCATTGTCGTGGAGCAAGATGACTTGACCTTGTCTATTGGGTTTTTCAGCCAAATAGCCTCATTTGCACGGTTTAGCTGGACAATGTAGACCTCTTTTTGTTGACAGTGGCGTTTTGTTCATTTCCTAGTGCACCATGCTTTCCCAGTCCCACCAAACACAGATCATGGCCTTTTTTGGGTGAAGATCTTGCTTGACTCTCGGCTTCGGCGTCTCTCCTGGGGCCACCCACTCCTTTCTTTGCTTAACATTGACGTACAGACACCATTTCTCATCTCCCGTGATGATTCAATACAAAAAGCGCTGTTTATGTCCATGTGTTGCTTGGTGGCGGGCGAGAGTTTGAGCAGCGATTTAAAGGCGTTTTTCTTTCTTTTCTTCGTTGAGCTCGTGAGGTACCCATGCTCCAAGATTTTGAGTAAAACCAGTTGATTGAAGTTGGCGAGAGATCAATGAACTGATGTTTGTTTTTTCAGCCAATTCACGAGTTGTTTGACAACCATCTTCCTTCAGATGCTCTTCGTCGAATTCTGTAGGTCATCCGCTTCGAGGCGTGTCTTCAAGGTCAAAGTCGCCATTTTTAAACTTTGCGAACCGTTTTTGTGCATTAGACACACCTAAGACACCGCCCCCGTACACACTGGATATGTCCCAAGCGGCTTCGGCTGCTTTTTGACCTCGATGAAAAGCAAAAATACGCAGATGTCGAAAATGCTGATTTTTTCCTCCTGGGTATTCCATTTCTGAGCCAGAAATATATATATATATATATATATATATATATATATATATATATATATATATATATATATATATATATATATATATATATATATATATATATATATATATATATATGTATGTATATATATATATATATATATATATATATATATATATATATATATATATATATATATATACATATATATATATATATATATATATATA
Source organism: Hydra vulgaris (assembly GCF_022113875.1). NCBI lineage: Eukaryota > Metazoa > Cnidaria > Hydrozoa > Anthoathecata > Hydridae > Hydra > Hydra vulgaris. The sequence goes on from NC_061168.1 coordinate 11,122,682, forward strand.
TATACATACATATATATACACACATATATATATATAGATATATATATATATATATATATATATATATATATATATATATATATATATATATATATATATATATATATATATATATATATAGTTGTGTATATATATATATATATATATATATATATATATATATATATATATATATATATATGTATATATATATATATATATATATATAGATATATATATATATATATATATATATATATATATATATATATATATATATATATATATATATATATATAGTTGTGTATATATATATATATACATATATATATATATATATATATATATATATATATATATATATATATAGTTGTGTATATATATATATATATATATATATATATATATATGTATATATATATATATATATATATATATATAGATATATATATATATATATATATATATATATATATATATATATAGTTGTGTATATATATATATATATATATATATATATATATATATATAGTTGTGTATATATATATATATATATATATATATATATATATATATATATATATATATATATATATATATATATATATATACCCAGCGGGCACGGAAACGTCCATATGACGTCGAAAGGACGTCTTTTAAGGACGGAATAAAGACGTGCTTTAAGACGTCTAAAAGACGTGAATTTAGGACGTTAAGAACTAGTGCTAAATGGAAACGCCGAATGACGTCTTTAAATAACCTAATTTAGACGTTCTTATTTTGACGTCTAAAATACGTGTTCTAACATGGCTTTACTTAGACGTAAGGTTCAAATTTATGTTTTTACAGAGCTTCTTGAGAATAAGAAAAAAATAATAAATCATTTAAATTTTTTAATAATACAATTAGGCTGAGTTTTATAAATTACAACTTTGTAAACTTCTTCTTCCACTTGTTAATTTCCAAGAATCGAATTTTCGAACAGTTGACGTCATTCACCTTCTTTTCGATCAGATGCACTCTTTAAAATATTGCCACCAGCATTTTAAAGTTTTTTTTTTTGCTGAAGGAATCAGGAAAGCAGTCTTAACCTTTGAAAAAATATTGTTAAGATAAGTATGTAAAAATAAAGGGGAAAGAAATAAATAACACACACACACATATATATAATTATTATTTTATAAACATAACATCAAGCATCAAAAAATACAGATTTCTCAACACTAAATTTATTTTTTAAAGAAATTTTTGACTGGATAGTTGTGACCAGCGTATATATTTATGTATATCAAGTATGCAATATAATTGCGGTATTAAAAATGCTCTTTTTATAGTAAAATTATACTTTCTTTGAGAGCATGCCCTTCTCAAATGCACTGCATGATGAGCCACCAACATTCAATAACTTCTATTTCTAAATTCAAAAGATAAAACTAGTTTAATTGATATGGGACAATTTAGCGTAAGTTATATTGGGCATAGGAGCAATTCATTAGTGTTACATTCAATTCAAAAATTTTGTGTAAATTATGTTTACTTGTAAAGTGAGCATTATGTATATAATTACAGATCAAAATTTTTTATGTAATTTACCCTTATAAAAAAAAACTAAACATTTAACTATAATAAAAAATATACTACTTTTTGCAACATTAGTATAGAGAAATGATTGATCACATTCGAGAAACTTGGCGATAGAATCATACTAGTAAAGCTCAAAACTATTCTCAACTTTAAACGTTTTTTATATTTCATTATTCTTAAGATAAGTAATTAAATGAATTAAAGACTATATATTACAATTTATATATATATAAATTATAATAGAAAAAATATATATTACATCTTCGCTTCCAACAAGGCTGAGAACAACCACTATAAGAATTTGGAAGTTATTGGAAGAGAAAAGATTAAGTTCGTAGAGCAAGATAACGATTGACAGATGACTTTAAGGATTGCAAATTATATGAATCAGGGAAGCAAGATGAAGGAAGCAAATTCCAAAGAACTGATGATCAAAGAAAAAAACTAGCTTTAGAGCAGTGCCAATTATAGTATTTGTAGAAAAGAGAAAAAGAAGCAACATCACGACGATGTGACAATGGTTGGAGATTGGCTACACAAGCAGGTCCAACTATGTTTACAATGCGTTTTTGTACCTTGTCTAAAAGAGAAAGGACATCAATAGAAGATCTGCCCCAGATATGGCAACAGTATTCCATACAGGGACGGATTTGAGATTTATAGAGATAGAGAATAGAATCTAGAGTAAGGAAGTGTCGAGCTCAATAAAGAGATGCAACCTTAGCAGATGCTAATTTTGCAATGGATTTGATATACGGTTTAAAAGAAAGATCAGAAGTAAAAGTTAATCATAGAAGATGAAGGGTATATGACTCATCTAGTACATTACCATTCATAAATATAGGAAGATCAAATTATTGCGATAACGATTGGCCGAAAAAAATTGAGTTATATCTGAAATAAAGTTTATCAGCCATTGTGAGCCCCATGCTGTAGCAGAGATGAGATCCTTTTCAAGTTAAGATACCCCCTCCAAGCAATCAGAGAGTGTAGGCTTCTTATCATGACAAGAATAAATAGTAATGTCGTCAGCGAACAATGCCACCTTAGATGTAATACGCTAATTTAATATTATTATTAGTAGAGTTACGTCATTTTCTAGGCTTTTCTATTTTAATGTAGTTTCTAGGCTTTTCTATACGCGAGTTTTTTTTTAAATTTTGTTTACTAACAACGCATTTTACGGGTTGCTCACTGCTAGTGTAAATTAAAAAGAGTATAGGGCCAAGGATTGAACCTTGAAAAACCCCTGAAGTTACAGGATATGTAGAAGATATATATATATATATATATATATATATATATATATATATATATATATATATATATATATATATATATATATATATATACATACATATATATATATATATATATATATATATATATATATATATATATATATATATATATATATATATATATATATATATATATATATATATATATATATATATATATATATATATATATATATATATATATATATATATATATATATATATATATATAACTAACTTAAATTTTACTAACTACATCTTTTGAAAGGAAATTCTTAAATGTTCTTTTTTTCTTGCTGAATTGACTAGGTACCTATTTTGAGTATTGAGAAGTATTAAAAAAAAAAATTTATAAAGATAAAAGGCCTAGATAGTTAAAATAACTTCCAAGATAGTTATTACAAGAAAAAATATTACTTACATTATTCTTTGTAAAACTTTAAGATTTTTCATTGACTTCATATACTTTCTTTAACTTTGTTTTGGGAAAAACGAAATTTTGAATCACAGACTTTCAAACTTTGGAGGAGCTGAATGAATTAAAGAAGTTGTTACTAATAAAAATTCATTAGGCATATTACATAAAATAAATTATATTACATTAACCATTACATAAAATGAACTATAGCCAAAACCGTTGTTCTATTTTTTTTTAAACCGAAGGCAAAAATAAAAATGAACTTTAGAGTTAAATACATTTAATCAAATAAAATTTCTTTAATTTAAAACAAAATTAGATACAAAAACTACAAACACATCAATTCTAGATTCCTAAATGCATATTTAAATAAATGCAATATGATTTTTTGAAATACAAAACAAAAATGTAACATAATATTACCAAATACAAACATGTATTTGACAAAAACATATATATCAACTGACACTTAATGTAGTTGACGCTCCTAAAAATAAAATCTTTATTAACAAGTAAATAAAATTTATGGATAAAGTAAAAAATATTCTTACAAGTGTTATTTTTTTAGCATTAGCATTTTTTATTTTTATTTTTTTTAAATTTTATGTTCAACTTTAAATTGTATCTAATTGATGTTTTCACACTATCTATTTCTAAATTTTAACTAATACTACAAATTCTACTCATTTTAACTAATAATAACTAATAGTTCTAAATTTTAACTAAATCTAATAATTTTAAATTTTAGCAAAACCCATTTTTATTTTATTTGACATATATTTTGTATTTTTACTATTAAAACTGACGCTATAAGTAAGGATTTTAAGGAGACATTTTTCTATTATTTAAAAAGATTTGGTCACGCAAGTCAATTTTTTGAAAGAAAAAATAGCAGAATTAAGGAGAAAATAACTACATTAAAAACGGAATCTTATTTTTTTCAATAAATTTTAAATAAAAACAGAAAAATTATATATATATATATATATATATATATATATATATATATATATATATATATATATATATATATATATATATATATATATATATATATATATATATATATATATATATATATATATATATATATATATATATATATATATATATATATATATATATAACCTTTGGAATTAGGGTCGGCATGCAGCAATGCCAACCTAAAAGTGTTTGAGGTCGACAAATAATGCTGACCTTGTTTCTATGTACACACAAATATGTATATTAATGTATCTATATTTCTATTGTGTGTATATTATGTATATATACACAATAGAAATATAGGTTTGCAATCAATAAAAGGACTATATAATTTTTTTAATAATAAGTATAATCCATTTACTTTATTAAAATTTCCTAGATGATAAAAAAAAAGGAGAAATTAAGGAGTGTTTCTCATCGGTTACTTAGTAAATTGCCAATAACATTCCAACACGTAATATAGTGGTTATTCATATGTTAATACAGTTATATAAGAGACAGGTGAGTACAAAATTTCCTTTAGAGTAAAGGAAATTTTCTACCCTCCTGTCTCTTATATAACTGTTATGACTGGTTTAATTTTTTCAATTAGACTTATTTTTTAGTCAAAACTTTTGAACTTCACTAATAACTAATTACTAAAGTTAAGTAATTGGTTATAAGCGAAGTTCCAAAACTTGATATAGTAATATTTCAAAAAGTTCATTAACTAATGTACTGATCCAATTATTTCAAATAGAACAATCTAAAAGTTGTTAATTAAAGATATTGAATTATATTGAATTATCAGCATTAACTCTCTGTATTATTAATAGGTTTTCCTTTTGAAAAATATGACTATGCATAAGATTCTGTGATGTCTAAGTCTTTCAAACAGTCAGAACTTGGTTCTTGATATAGTATATCAATTATTATACTTGAAATACTATATCAAGTGTAAAGTATATACTTGATATATATATATATATATATATATATATATATATATATATATATATATATATATATATATATATATATATATATATATATATATATATATATATATATATATATGTATATGTATATATATATATATATATATATATATATATATATATATATATATATATATATATATATATATATATATATATATATATATATATATATATATATATATATATATATATATATATAGTATACCATATACCCAGTTTTTAACTATTTATTTCAATATCTGTATCAATTTCAATATATGTATCAATATTAATACGATTCTCAAGTAATTAAATGTTTAAAAATATATATAAAAATTAGCAAGAACCTGTCTATAAGTCGCTTTTCATAAGGTAATTTAAAAAAAAAATATATATATATATATATATATATATATATATATATATATATATATATATATATATATATATATATATATATAAAGGTGTTCCAATTTATGATTTTAATTTTGTAATTAGTTCACAAAATAAACTTTTTTATGGAAAATTATTTTCCCTATCTGTTCATCGTTTATAGTCTATATTTGTTAATTAAATTTAATAATCTAAATAAAAAATTATTATTATAGAGCTATATAGCTAAACCATAAGTTTATATTTGATAACTATATTTATAACTAAATAGTTAAAGTTATATAATAAGTTGAAAAAATAGCGACTTTCAAACTGTTTTTTTAACCATTTTAAAACTTTTTATAAAGTCTAATTAACGTCCGATAACTTACTATTTTGGAATCCAATGTCCAAAATCTGCAAAATCTAAAATTGTACGTATTTGGACGTCCATTAGACGTTCAAACACGTAGCATTTTGGACTTAAACGAATGGACTTAAACGGTACGTTATATGGACGTCCCGTGCCCATAGGGTAATAACATTACACTATTGTATACTTGCTTGAAGTAGATGCTTTTCTCCAAAATTAAAAAAAAAAAAAAATTAAACTTGGGATCGTATTTTTTCTAAAATAAAATACATAGGGTTTAGTTATCGAAGAAGGGAAATTGTATAAAGATAGTGGCAGCATTTTTAAGTGTTTAAGATAACTTTCAGACTTAAAGTAAACTTGAGTATTTTGTTATTCTTAGACTTTGATTGGAGTCTGGGAACAGCAAAAACTCTAAAAAACCAGAAGTTGATAGTCCTAAGTTTTATAACATTACTTCTATAACTAACAATGATACGACACCCAATAAATATTTATAAAAGTTTAAAATACATATATTTTTAAAAATTAATTTTCATAATAAATGAGAGCAAAAGGTTTACAAGACTAAACAACACTTAAAAAAAATTATTTTTAACGTAACTTGCATTTATTTTTTTTTTTTAAAAAAACTGTTTTTTTATTGCTACAAAATTTTATCAATTTTTTGAATCACTTTAATCATTTATCCTATCTAGATGTGATGGATGATTTCAAGTCAGCCAGTGAATTTTATTGTTTACCATCTTAAAGCACTATACGTGACCACTTTTAGCGTACTCAATAGAAATAGAAATTGACATGGCTTGCTAGATCTTTAGAAAAGGTCTAAGGATCTAGCAAGCCATGTCAATGTTTCAATTTTACTGTTTTTGAAATAAGCTTTTTCTGTCTAAGCTGTATGATCGCTAGTATTACCTTCCTAAAATTTAAATTTTAATAAATCCAACAACAAGTGTTGCTTCACGTTGTAAAAACTCTTGAATAAAATGAATTTCTGATATATTAATAAACCCAATTGCACATCAAATCATTACACCACCAACCATTTGACGTCGTTGCTCTATTACTGGTTCCTTACGGAAATTGTAAATATCATAAATCTATATATACGGCCCGTCAAGGCAAACTCTTTCTTTGTTAAAAAATACTACTTGTTGCCACTCTTCCTATTATAATGTTAGGTGACCCTTGGCAAAAGTTATTCAATTGCTTATGTGTATTTTTGTCAAAGTGGTTTTTGTTAAAGATTTACGCAAAAAAAAAAGATTAACTCATTATAACAATTATGCATTATAGTTATTTTTAGTTATTCAAGTTATTCATAATGCAATAAGCATTATGAAAAACTCAAATAAATGTTTATAATTTAGCATTTACACATGCTTCTGCAGCAATTTAGCATGCAATTAATGAAAAATTCAAAGCTTATCTCAACAATTTTTGCCTGCCATGGTCACTTAATGTTGATGGACGTCCGAGACTTTTTTGTTCCATAAATATGAGGACTATTGGTATAGTCTCTCATCACAATTTGGCTGCGTCCAATGGCCCTTGCTATGTTACTAAAGGAATGACCCATTTTTAATAACTTAAAGAGCACTTTTTTCTTGCTTGAACTCAATGATGCAACGCGAACCATTATTAATTAATTTGCTATTTTATTCCTAATTAAAAAAAACGTTTCAAATTAAATTTTAAACAGTTCACAACAGTTTAAAGTTAAATAAATGTCTGTGATGGGTTCATAAAACAAATATTCGCAATTACCCACAAATGCAATTTGTAAATAATACAATTTTTGTTTCATTCCCTTTACTTTCATTTACAATAAAAATTAGTTTCTTATTATAATTTTATAGCAAAATTTTAAAAATATTATAGGGGTGCCTTATCTTTTTGTCGCGCAGTGTAAATTTGTATTAACCATAAACTTCAAATCTCCGTATAAAGTTTCTAAATCCCTTAAAATGAGGGTGTTTTAACACAATATATTACTAAATTTTTTTTATATTACCTATGTGTTTGTTGCTGCATTTTTTAATTGCCTCAAACCTTAATGGAGGGTATTGATGGCGAATTTTTAGATTGTCAAGTGGTTATCCATTTAAAAAAGTATTAAATTGGATAAACACCAAGGTTTTAAAAGACACTCATTTTAGCACTCTCAGGTATTCTTATAAGAAATTACAATGTTTAGCACAGGCAGAGTGCATTTTTTAAATGCTTTTTGAAATTTTTTATTTTGTTAAAGTCAAATAAAAAAGTCCTAAGAACGTTAAAAAAACTCATCGTTGTCATTGGGAAGTGTCTAATATTTGTGAGGTAGAACAGTTCTCGGTGTAACTATTTTTCTTTAAACTGTAGCAAACTTTCTTGTTTACTTAGTTAAAGCGAAATGCAAATTAACTTGCGAAATAGTTTAAAACATCTTTAAGAGAGTTTTAGAATAAGTTAACACCTATGAATGTTTTTTTTTGTTGTTGTTGTTTTCTTTTCACATTATCAAAAAATGTCACTTTATCTAATTTAAGTTTTGATTTTTGTTTAAGTAAAACTTTCTTTCGTTTTAGCTATATTCTTGGCAGTAGGATTGCTTGTGTTTACGCATGAAAATCAAACAAAAGATTTATTATTTTACAGCTGGTCTTACTATATCGGATGGTGTTCAGTGGCAATTTCTATCATGTCTGCGATTATTTGTTTTAGGATGAAAGTGGAAAGTAGTTAAAACATTTAAAGTCAACATAAAACGTTTTTAAAAACCGAGTTTAAATTTTTTTCTTTTAACTGTAACATTTCCGTATCGCAATAACCTTTTTTACTGTATAAGTAATTTTTGTCCCTCTGTATGTACTGTTTATGCTTTATTTACTCAAACCAAATAAAATGATGTTAGAACAAAATATTTAGCTTTTATTTTATAGTTATATTAATTTTCTGTTAAACCATCAAACTTTTTTAGTTGTTTTTTTTTAATTCACTTATCCAATGCCGAAGACCACTACAGACGAGGAGGCTACTTAATTGTGGTTGTAACCCTCTCTCAACACTATAACTCTAAAACACGAACCTTGATAAACATAGACGCTGCGCAGAGAAACTATTTGAGCGCGGTACTACCAAGGCCCTAGAGGGAATAGAACTCGGAACCTCTCGCTCATGAAACGACTACACCATTAATGCATACTAATATTTACCCAATACTAATATTTATGAAAAGTATACTATTAAATATAAAAATATTTGTTTTCGAAAATCATACTTTCTATCAGATTTTATTTAAATTACTTTAAAAATGATTGGTCCAAGAATTTTAAAAGGAACGCTTTTTGGTTGCTTGTACCAATCTATTACTAAATTTTAGTTAAATTTGCTTGTATCAGCTGGTTTTTTATATGATTTAAAAATTCAATACAGTTTTTCCTTATAAAAAAAACAAGAAACGCATTTCCTAAACAAAGACACATTAAAGAATTCAATTTTGATTTTTACAAAACTTTATCATTACATGTCATTTATTCATTTAATCGTCTTTTTGACACTATTTAAATTGATAAAGTATTTTATATAAAGCACTATTAGTTTTCAGATAAACTAACAAATAATAATAATAATGACAACTAAAGTATTATACCTAAAAGCTTTGTTTTTAAAACTACATTTAACTTTACATATCTTAATATGTAAAAAGTTTCTTATTTAATGATACTCTTTTGTGTTACTTGAAATATGTAAATGTAATTGTCACAATCGTTTTTTTTTTTTTTTTTTTTTTTTTTTTCATATATTTTTACAACTACATAGCTTTTACAATACATACTTTTATTACAAATAGTTTTAACAATGTATACTTTTTTTACAAATACAGTCAAAATGCTTTGAAAATAACTGAAACAATAATAAGATATATTTGATGTACAAAGTAATAAAACAATGTAAAATAGTTTTTCAGTTTATATTTTAAAAAGACAAAAAAAGTCTTAAAAAAGGAAAAATTAAACCTTTAGTTATGTAGTCAAGGGAAACTCGCAGAAAACTGTGTAAAGTCTTGTCATCGAGAACCCTTTTTTTTAAACAATTTTATGAGATACTCATAAATATTTTATTCATTACTTATTACATTTTTCAATATAATTAGTCGTATTTTTAGGAAGGAGCATAACAAAAACATAACATATATACATATATATATATATATACACATACATACACACACATACACACACATATAAATACATATACACATATACATATATATATACATACATATATATATAAACTTATATACATACACACATACACATACACTCATACGCATGCACACATATGTATATATATACACATACATACATACACATACACATAAATACATACATACACATACACATATATATATGTATATATACACATACATACATATACACATACATACATATACACATATACACATACACACATACATATATATATACACACATACATACACACATACATACATACATATATATATATATATACATACACACATACACATACACATACATTTATATATGTATATTCATACTTTTTTTTTTTTTTTTTTTTTTTTTTTTTTATGTACATGATTTTGATATTTTAATAACTCATAAGTTATTAGAAAATTTCCATATAACTGCTTGTATTTAAGACAAGTTTTTTAAGATAAGATTTTAAGGAATTTTTATTTTTCAGGAGAGATATTTTAGGAATTTTTCGGTATTAATTTGTTATACAAGTAAGGACCACGATATGCTATTGAGAATTGAGACAGTTTTCTTTTTTTAAGGGGTACTATATAGTTTCAAGTTGCTCTAGTGCTAAATTTGTTTATATTAGTTTTAAAAAAGTTATTCATGAATCGACTTGAAATAAATCCCATTTTATGTTTGAACATAAACAAAGTATTTTGATATATATTAATTTGGTAAATGTTTAAGCATTCATCTGTTTTAGTAATGGGTTTGCGTGAGTAAGTTTGTTTTTATAAAAAATAATTCTTGAGGCGAGTTTCTGTCGTCTATAGAGTGAACTTAATTTAGTTTATGGGTACTTGCCCATGCTATATTGGCATATGTTAGATAGCTGTGTATAAAGAAAAAATAAAGAAGCTTTATAGAGTAGACCAATGTTTTTTGAGACTTTTGTATTAATGGTATTTATGTAAGAGTTCCAGGAAAATTTCTCGTCAAGAAGCACACCAAGAAATTTAGATGATTGAGTTCGTTCAATAATTGTGTTGTCTATAGTAAGAGTTGGTAAAATTGATGGGATAGCCTTTTTTTTTTGGTTGGGGTGAAATAAGATGTATTTAGTTTTGTTTAAGTTTAATGACAATTTGTTAGCTCTGAACCATGTGTTAAGTTTAATAAGTTCTAAGTTTGCGGTTATAAAGAGGTCACTGATTGAGCTAGAAGAATAAAACAGATTAGTGTAGTCTGCAAAAATTATGCAGTCTAACTTAGATGAGACTTTAGGGAGGTTGTTGACGTAAATTAAAAATAGAAGAGGAGGTAGAATAGATCTTTGAGGAACCCCACATTTGATTTTTAGTTGTTTCAAGTTGTTATAGTGATCTATGGTAACACATTGTTGTCTGTGGTCTAGGTAGTTGGCGAACCATTTTATAGTTTGATTTTTTATGCCATATTTTTCCATTTTTTTTAGTAGTATTTAGGTCTACTGTGTCAAACGCCTTTGTAAGATCAACAAAGACTCCTAATACAAATTTCCTATCATTAAAAGAAGTTGTAATGTTATTAATGAGATCTAGGATAGCATGTTCTGTTGAATGTTGCGTTTGAAACCCATATTGATTTTCACTTAAGATTTTGTGTTCTATTAAATATTTATACAGTCTGTTGTAAATTATTCTTTCAAGGAGTTTAGAAAATATAGGAAGAATTGAGATTGGTCTATAATTGCTAATTACAGATGTATCTCCACCTTTAAATATAGGTACAATTTTTGCTATTTTTAATTTGTCTGCGACAATTCCGTTTTTGATTGAAGAGCTAAAGATATTAATAATAGGCTTTCTTATTACAGAAAAAATATAAAGCACAACATTGCCATAGATGTCATCAATAACTGGGGCCTTATTCTTTTTAATTGATTTGATTGCTGTTTCTAGTTCATCAAAAGTTAAATTACTATCTAGCAATGAGCTTTCAAAATCGCTAAAATAATTTTGAAACGATGTTTCTGAGCCTTTGATTTTTGATGCCAGGTTTAGACCAGTGTTTACAAAAAAATGATTAAATATTTCTGGTATATCTTTTTTGTTTTTGTATTCAATATCGTTTTCCGTTATTCTGGAGGGTAAATTGTCAGATACTGTTTTTTTTTACCAATGATTTCTTTCATAACTTCCCACGTTTTCTTTATGTTACCATTATTATTTTTTAATTGTTGAGAATAATATTTTTTTTTAGATTTATTTTTTATTTTTTCAAACAGATTTTTATATTTTTTATAGGCATTAAGATTAGCTTCGTTTCTGTTTTTTAAATATTTGATGTATAATTTTTGCTTTTTTTTTTTAAGATTTTCTTATTGCGCGTGTAATCCAAGGACATTTTAAATATTTTGTTTTGACTTCTATTTCTTGTATTGGAAAATGTTTGTTACAATATTCATGAAAGCATGATTTTATCATGCTAAGCCTCTTTTAAACGAAATGAATATTCTTAATATATATCAACTTAATATTTTTAATATATTGTGTTTTATGTTTAAATGTAAGTCTCGCACATCTCCAATTTCTTTTCACAATTTATATTCTTTAAAAGTTAAAAATAAATACAATTTGCGTAATGAAAATTTTATTCTTCAACCAGTTTTCAAAACTAATTTTGGTAAATTTTGTATTTCATTTAGAGGAGCATTTTTATGGAACAAAATAGTGTTAAAACTTTTTGATCTCTCTCTTGAATGGAACTTTTTCTTATTTAAAAGAAAATTAAAAGAAATTCTTTTCTCAGTTGAAAACATTCTGATATATTTTTAAGTTTGTTTTGTTTTTTATTAATACTCTTAAGAAATATTTTATTGTAATTTATATATACGAAATCTTTTATCTTAACTTATATATATATGTGTGTATATGTATGTATGTGTGTGTGTATATGTGTATGTATATATGTGTATATGTATGTATGTATGTATATATATATATGTATATATGTATATATGGATATATGTATATATATATATATATGTATGTGTGGATGTATATTTATGTGTGTACGTATATATGTATGTGTATTTGTGCGTATTATATGTATGTGTATATATATATATTGATGTGTAAGTATATTTATTTACATGTTTGTATGTTTAAATATGTATAAATAATTATATTTGTATTTATGTGTGAATATTTGTCTATGAATTATTAAAGGATTATTTACTATTTAAAAACTGTTTGGGCGGTTCTCGATGACAAGATCTTATGATCTTCTGCGAGTATCCGCGTTCTTGTTGTAACGTTAACAAAATTGTAATTCTGACTATACGTATTTTATTCATTCTTATATTGTAAAACTTATTTTGAATAAATAAAAAGAACAAAAAAAAAAAAAAAAAAAAAAAAAGAAAGATGTCGAGAAAAAGATTATAAGCGGAATTTGTGTGTCTAAGGTTACATTCTTGGTATACATTTATCCAATTTATTGTTGATAAAGATTCTTTAAATTTAAGCATAGAATGTTCATTCATTTTTCGTTTCAAGACTTTGATTTTAGAATTAAAGAAAATAGGAAAATGATCCGAAATATCAATTTTAATTATTCCTGTTTTAATAGACTTATCTAGAAAAGAGTTAGTTAGAATATTATCTATAGCACTAATGGAAGTTGTTGTAACACGAGTTGGTTTGTTAATGATTGGGATTATGCCGTGTTGAAATATATTGTCAAAAAAGACTTTAGTATTAGGGTGTTCATTGTACTTTAAACTATCTATGTTGATGTCACCGATGCAGCATAATCTTTTTTGTTCATTATTGCTTTGATTAAAATTTGTTGCATATAATTTGAAAACTGAATAACATCGCCGTTAGGTGGTCTATAACAAGTAGAAACTACAACGTTTTTTGTATTTTTAAATATTATCTCAATTGTTAGGATCTTACTGTCTGAATTAGAGATCGAGAGGTCTTTTCTTATTTTGATATCGTGGTCATTACGAATGTAAACTAAAATTCTGCCTCCCCATTTGAGCGTTTTTCTCTCAGATGAAACTATTTTAAAATTAGGAACCTGAAAATTTGAATTTTTTGGAGCTGACTCATCATCACACCATGATTCTGTGAGATAAATCATGTTAAATAAAAAATTGGATTCTAAAAGAAAGTGTTTTAGTTTGTCTATATTTAAACTTAAACTTCTAATATTGATGTGTATCACCGTGAAATTTTATATATATGTTTTTAATAGCGTTTTAAAAGTTTCAGTGTCATAGTATTGCAAATTAAAATCTAATCCTTTAAAAACCTGTTTATCTGCGTCATAAAAGTCGTTAAGTAAAATGCTATTATCAGTTTCAAAAAAATTTAATTGTTTGGTTTCAAAGTCATTTGTTTTGTAAGTCATTGCGCATGATTAAGAGTTTATTTTTATAAAATTGAGGTTAAGCATTTAACTTATTTCCAAAACTCTCATACAAATATTTTATCATATTTGATAACTGCAAATTTACCTTCTTTTCGGTGTCTTTTTATTTCTTCCCAAAGCTTTTTTCGTTTTTCTAAGGTTTCATTTGCGTAATCTTCATTTGTGAATACTCTACTGCCCTTAAGTTTTTTTGCTTAAGATAATATTTTGCTTTTTTCATGAAAATTTAAAAGTTTGAGAATTATCGTTCGCGGCTTGTCTTCTTTTACTAGTCCTACTCGATGGGCTCTCTCAACTATTATGTCTTCTGCAATTCCCAATTGGTTTTTAAAGATATTTTTTACTATGCTAACACAGTCATTCTATGTTTCAGAGTTAGATTCGGATACTCCGTCAATTCTTAGATTGTTACGACGTGATCTGTTTTCCAAATCTATAGTCTTCTTTTTTAGTATACTAATTTCATCGTTACACTTTTGGCTCATTTAAGCTAGTTTATTTGTGAAGTTTTCTTCTTGGAAGTTAAAGGTTTTTTTGATATCTCTAAAGTTTTTTTTTAAGGTTGAAGTTTTTGATTTGTTGGTGTTAATTTCGCTTTCGAGTTTATCAAGTCTATCCGTGATAATTTTCAGATTTGAATTTACAATATTTGTAAATGTTGCTTCTTGGTTTTTTAGAAGTTTGTCAGTTTCTTTGAGAATAAATTTTTTTTGTTCTTCGAGTTTTGTTGTTATAAGTCGTTCAATATTTTTCATTGTAACTTCCATTTTTTTCAAAAAATGAGTGCTGCAAAATTTTTGAAGATAGTTTGATAAACTTGAAGAATAATTCTGGTTATAAAGATAAATAAATACTAAAAACTAAAATTAATATACTTTTATTATTATTATTTTTATTTTTTAAAGAAAATTCTTATGCTGTAAAAACACGTCTGTTCACGAAGAAATCGTTCCATTGAAAAAAAGTTTTTGTTTATTCATTCAATCGGGAGTGTTTATTAATTAGGTCAATAATTATTTTACAAATTTTTATTTTCTCCCTTTTCCTTGTCAATAACTTGTCAAACCTCCAATGACCCCTCTCCTCCCAAAAAATTTACATCAACACCCTCTACCTTAAAAATCAAATTCAAATAGGAAAACAAAAAATGCAAAAGTTACCACACCCTCTACCTTAAAAATCAAATATAAATAGGGAAACAAAAAATGCAATAAATAGACTAATTCACTACTAAAACAAAATAATGAATAAAAGAATATGTTAAAAAAACAAATTTATTATAATTTTAACTTATAAACATACTTCAATAAAATACAACAATTTTAAATTTCGAAGGCTTGCTCTATCTAAAAAGTAAACAAAGTAAAAGGTATAGAATAAAAAATTACACTTTTTAACTTATGGACATATTTATAAATTATAAATAATTATTTTTATATAGTTAAGTGATTTTTTAATAATTTTTGTTTAATTTTTGTTTAGAAAAATGAGCTCTACCGGAATATGTTAAAAAAGAAAAAAATCTTTTAGAGTTTTTTATTAAAATAAGTTTATTTGAAAAAAAAAGTGTTCAGTTTTACCTGACGTATATGTCAGGTACCCTGCTTTTCGAGGCAATCTGTAAGTTATATCCACTTTTTTATAAAAAATATATCAAAAATTGGGGCCCAAATGGCCCCACTTTTTGTAATTTTTTGGGGGAAGCCCAAACCTACTTTTCACGGCACTGTGAACATGCAATATAGAGTGGACCATGAGAGAACATGGTTTTTGAGATATGTGTTTTGTCTGTAAATTTAATTTCGCGTTATGTAATATATAACAATCCCTAAAGTAAAATACCTAAAACTAAAAAGATTTTATTTTTTACAGTATTCGAACAACCAAGAGACATATAGTTAAACAATATACATATATATATATATATATATATATATATATATATATATATATATATATATATATATATATATATATATATATATATATATATATATATATATATATATATATATATATATATATATATATATATATATATTGTTTAACTATATGTCTTTTGGTTATATATATATATATATATATATATATATATATATATATATATATATATATATATCTTGGTTATATATATATATATATATATATATATATATATATATATATATATATATATATATATAAATTTATATATATATATATATATATATATATATATATATATATATATATATATATATATATATATATATATATATATATATATATATATATATATATATATATATATATATGTATATTGTTTAACTATATGTCTCTTGGTTGTTCGAATACTGTAAAAAATAAAATCTTTTTAGTTTTAGGTATTTTACTTTAGGGATATGCATATCTTCTGCATATAGGTTATGCTGATATGATATCAGCATAACATTTATTCAAAACGAAAGTATAATATCATTTAGTTGTAATAACAAAAAAATCTTGTAAAGGATTAGTAAACTATGTGTGAAAAATAGTAAACAATTAAACTAAAATCTTTGAATAAAACTTACATTACACACACATATGTAAACGTTTGCGTAATAAAAAAAACCCTTTTGTATTTAATAAAATAACACTAGATATAAAATTTAAAACAATATTTAAACATAAAACAAGTTCATATTATTATCAAAAAATGTTATATAAAAATAACTCCAAGAGTAAATAGCAAGAATACTACTGACCAATGCAACAAAGTGTTTTTTTGCTCACAATGGCAAGAAACTCACAGATAAAGATCACATTGGTAAGAATCTCACAGATAAAGATCCATTGGATGTCACTTAAGACCCCAAAAACTAAAATAACAAAAAATTTACTATAATGAAACAGGTAATTTAAATTTACTAATGCTTGCAATAAGCTTTAATTTTAGTTTTAGATGTAACTGATGATGTAATACTGATTCAGGGAGCTATGAGAGCTTCAATTCATCCAGCAACTAATTAGCCCGCAGCTAAGTTAATATCACCTCAA
Source organism: Hydra vulgaris (assembly GCF_022113875.1). Classification (NCBI taxonomy): domain Eukaryota; kingdom Metazoa; phylum Cnidaria; class Hydrozoa; order Anthoathecata; family Hydridae; genus Hydra; species Hydra vulgaris. The sequence continues at coordinate 11,140,282 of NC_061168.1, forward strand.
TAGGCAACAGCAAAATACTTCTTCAATCAAAGCGCATTTATCAGAAATAAAGCACTTAAAATAAATTAAGACATTGTCAACTTATAAAGCACTCGTTTTTTTTAAACTTATAAAGACTCATTACATTTTTTAATGGTAAATGTAATGAGTCTTACAGGACCATCCACAAATACCATTTGTTATCTAACTAAAAAAAATTAAAAAACAAATCAAACAAAATGAAATAAGAAAAAAGAAGCGAGAAAAGAAAAAGGGGAAAAAAATCAAAGTTGAAAGAAAAAATTTGAAAATGGAAAGTAATTAAAAAAGAATTATAGTAAAAAAAAAAAAAAAATTGCTCCATTTTGTAAGAAAGAAACAAGAATAATTTTTAAATTTTATTATTTTGGAGTGAAGATATGTGTTTGCTTGATATGATTTATTTTTTTATTTTAATATTGTAATTTATTATGAAAACTCCATACTTTTAATTGAATAATTTTTGTTTTAATTTATTTATTGTTTTTTTTTAATGAAAAAACTATTTTACTTTTTCGTTTTTATTATGATTATTGATATAAGGATTATTTTTTTAATTAAATTATTGTTACTTTTTTTTCCAGTAATTAATTTGGTTATATGGTAGGTTTTTTCGTTTTGTCAGTACACAACTTTTTGTAACCTTCCTGTCTGTGCAATGCATTCAATTGTTGTTTTAAAACTGATATTGGTTTATTATCATATAATTATCTTACTGCTCTTAAAACTTTTAAAATATCATCATTTATGTTATCATTACCATTTTTTGTATTATTATTATTATCATATTTGTATTATCAATCTTATTTCATGGTATTTACTTAAGATTAGTTTTTAACTATTTGTAAATGACCTCGGTTGTAAGATCTTTTATCAAAAAATATATTGATTGATTGATATCCATTTTACATGAAAAACAGCCACTGAATTTTTTTTCATCAACAAATTTAATAATATAAACAAAATATATGGTAAATGTAGTAATAAATTATATAAAAAATAGGAATTATAGAGATTAAGTATAATTACAATTGATCATTTTGTTATATTTGATAATCGAAAAAAATAATTAAATTTGATAAATGTTAAAACATAGAGCAATAAAAAATACTAAAATTACATTAAAAATAAAATGCAAATAAATGATAAAAAAAAAAATTTAAAAATACATTAAATGATAATCATCGAAAGCAGTTTTGATGATGTCATTTATATGATCAAAGCCATTTTTTTAAATTATTATCTAAAGAATATATTTTTACAAACAATAATAATATAATATTGTTATTTTTTAAAGAAAACAATTGAGACACAACATAATAAATAATAAATAAAATAATAAGCACTTTTGTTATCAAAAACAAAAATAAACTATGTACAAACTTCAACAAACTATAACAAGTGCAGTAAGACAAACTGGAGAAAATTTTCGTTTAAATTTGCAACATGTTCAATTTTTCTTAACTTAATGCTAAATATTCCTAACAGACTTGAATCATAATGATAATTAAAAATTTGATTTTGTAAAGAATTACTACTACACAATATAGGTAATCTCGTCAAAAATACAAACACTTTTCACTACAAAAATTTTGTTGTATAACAGAAATATTGCCAAGTGTTGCTTTAAGATAAAGATTTGGTATATATATATATATATATATATATATATATATATATATATATATATATATATATATATATATATATATATATATATATATATATATATATATATATATATATATATATATATATATATATATATATATACTTGTAAACGTTAGTTTTGATTTTATTGTACCATCATGGATAACGATAAAAATATTTAAATAATGGCAATTATTGCAAAACGACATTTGGCCAAAAACTCTGTATCCACCGCAATCGGGCGATTGCTGGCCCGATTGCGGTGATACAGAGTTTTTGGCCCGAAATCAAATACTGTTGTAGTGACTTAAGACTATTCGCCAGAGTTCTGGCATTTCGTCAGACGCCGATGCGACTTCTTGCAATGATGGGTTTGTTTTAGACTTAATATTTTAGTAACTACTTATAAAAACAATGGTTTTGAGCACTTTACATTTCTTTTTGGCTAATGGTGCGAGTTAAAAACATTCTTATTAGCGAATTTTAATTAAGTGTCAATGATATTCTACTTAAACATTATTCAAAAAACGTACGGTTGCTGCAGAAAGCTTTTTGTTTAGCTGGTAACGAACAAGTTAATGCAGTTCTTGGTTTTTATATTTATTTTATAATTATCTTTTGTACATTTTAGTACTAATATTTGTTTTAACTTTAATTTATTTAAATTTGAACGGTTATTAATATAATAATTCGTTTAACATTTTTTTTTACTTAGTTCAGTATATATGTTTTATTCAAGTTACTCGTTTTTTAATCAGTTTATACCTTATTTAGTAAAATTATTATTTTAGTATCTAGTTTATATTTAGTTTAAAGTATGTTTTACTGTAAATATTTGTCAAATATTAATTTTTATTTTTATAAATGTAATTTTTAATTGCATCGTAAAATTTTTTTGGGAATTAGTAAAAAGTTATACAATTAACATGATTGTGGCAAAAAAATAATACGACATCTTGAAAAAAATAACTTTTATGATGACATCATATACCAAAACTGTTATGAATTAAACACGCATATAATAAGTTATCAAGTCTGCAGATTGCAGCTAAGATTATACAGACTCCAAGAACTAAACAAAAAAAAAATGGGGACGGCAAGCCTCGACTGAAACGTGAATTTTAAAATTAATAATGTGCATTCATTATTTAGTTTTAATCAAAAAAGTTTAGCCCAAATGTTTTTTTTAAACATTTTCTTAAATATGAACACAACTTGTCTCGGCAGTTTGGAATCCCTTTAAATTGCAAGCAACTCGTAAAATATATCTTGTAAATGGTCATTATTAATTGTAGAATTAAAAAATACGCAAGAGCTCAGTAATCACGTGAGTTTTGCCAATTCTCCCTGTACTAATTCTTATTTAAATCTCATCTAAGAGTGAGAGGAAGTGTTTCAAAAGCAGCATGTTAAAAAAAGTAAAAAAGACATGCAATAAATAGCAGTAACTGGTTTTATTATCCTACCAATAAACAAAATTATTTTTACCTAAACTAAAAGTTAATTTCCAGCATTTCTTAACTAAGTTCCAGCTTCTCTCTAACTGTTGACCAATGATTAATATAGTAAACTTCACATCATATTAAATTTACAAAATTAAAACCATGTTTCAACAGTAAGCAAAGTAATCAAGTGATTACTTTGCTTACTGATTTTTTGCAATTTCAAACAATTTTGTTTGAAATTACAAAAAAAAAAAAAGAAATTAAAACTATTTAAATTTTGGAACTGTTATTATTTGTTACTATAAATAGTAAAATTCTCACTTTGCTTTATTCTAAAGTGTCTAATGTAAAATCAAATTAATTGACATCAACACTCCTTGACACTGAATTCTGGCAAGTAATTTTTCTGTTCATCGAGTAGAATTTTTACATTTCAACAATAATAAGTTTTATCGTGCCTAGATCTAAATCTTTCATGTTAATAATTTTTTTTCAAGTCGCCTATTACTATTTACACTAATAACTTCTTCGAGCCTAATATTATACATTTGTTTTCATTAAACATATAACCAGTAATTATACTACTGTTACAACTGAATAAATGAATAAATCTTTTCCAATCGAAGACAATATTTTAAGTTAGGATTTATTGATATCCATATAACTTTATAGGTTTATATAAATAAGTCGTTTATTAAAAATATAAAACAAAATTTATATACATTATTTTTAATTTAAGAAAGAATTTAGACTACAATGCACAAAGTTTTTTTCACATTCAGCCACAATCTTAATGCACAAAAATAATAAATGCAGAATCTTGTATAAAAATCTAAGCAATGACAGTCTAAAGTAATATAATAAGTTAGTTAGTTAGTTAGTTATAATAAGTTGCAATGCAATCTTATTGGCTCGCACGAAGAAACCCATATGAAGATAGGCCACTGTAGCAACTTTGCTGGAGGTTGTCTAGCTAATTCTTGAATGCGTTTACTGTTTCTGGGTTCACTGTATTGTTGGATAGTGAGTTCCAACAGTTCACGATTCTGTTAGTGAAGAAATTGCGTTGCAGTACGCTGTTACGGACTAATTCTTTGCTTTGTTGTCCTCTACGACCTGCTCTTGGCTCTCTTGTGATTGTTGGTACACACCATTTTACTTTATTGATTGCTTTTAATATTTGAAATTGTTGAATGAGGTCTCCCCTTTGTCGACGCAAAGTTAGACTAGTTAGGTTGGGTTTAATTAGCCTTTCTTCATAGCTGTGTTGCCTCATTGCGTTTTCAACCTTTGTGGCTTGTTGCTGAACTTTTTGAAGTGTTTTTTGGTCCTTTTTTGTCGATGGTGACCAAGTATATACTGCATATTTCAAATGTGGTCTGACATATGTTGTATAGAGTTTTTCCATAGTGCTGGGCTTGCAATATAAATGTATTTTTTAATAGTCCAAGAAAATTATTTGCGATGGAGGCGACTTTATTGACTTGCTTTTCTGGCTTAAAATCTTGACTTATTGTGACTCTAAGGTCTATTTCTATGATCGTTGTTGTTAGATCTCTTTTTTTACCTGATAATGTATTTACCATAGTTTATGTTGCTGATTTGTTTGCTCGCCCAATGGACATCAATTTCGATTTACTAAGGTTTAGTTTCATTTGCCAAGTGCAGCACCAATCACTTGTCTTGTTGATTTTATCATGCAGGCTTTTAGTGTCAAGCTCTTTGTTTCCTGGCCGGATTGGTCCTATTAATTTGGTGTCATTCGCAAACATTTTGCAGCAAAAGTTAATGTTTTCTGGTAGGTCCTTAATGAAGATGGTAAATAGACTTGGTCCTAGCACGGATCCTTAGACAACACAGCTAGACACTGGTGCCCATCTAGATGTTTTGTCGCCTAAAACAACTCGCTGTCGTCGATTTGTTAAAAATGAGCGAATCCATGCAAGCAGTTGATCTATTATTCCTTTTTTGATCAGTTTTTCAATAAGACTAGTATGCTGTACTAAATCGTGCACGTGAAAAGTTGAGGAATACGATATCTAGTGGTATTTTTTAGTTTCCGAAAGGTTCGTCGTACCTGATATATTCAGGACAAAACCATGTCGTTTGCTACAGAAATAGTTGTTATTTGTAAAATAGTTGATAAGTTCATTCCTTATTATTGTTTCCATAATTTTGCATGCGACCGAAGTCAAACTAATTGATTCATAGTTTCCGGGATCTGTAGGGCTTCCTTTCTTAAATATCGGCGTTACGTTTTCGTAATATATTTCTTCTGAACGCAATGATAAGTTAAATATAGTGGCTCAACGAATTCGGTGGCGAGTGCTTTTAGAAAGAATGGGTGAACCTTATCTGCTCCATGTGATTTGTTTCCATTAAATTGAAGTAATAACTTTCTACTTGGTCCTTCCTGACGGGCATTTGTTTTTAAAAGTTACGTTCTAAATGTATTTTAAATGTCTTTTAAACGTTTTTTGTGTAAGAATGTTTAGAAGACGTTTAAAAGACATTTAAAATACATTCAGAACGTAATTTTTAAAAACAAATGGCCGTCGGGTTGTGGTGTTTATTTTGTATTTTCTCTAATTTGTTCTATGGTAAAGTGTGTTAATTTGTACGTAGTATCTTTTAATTAAGACGGACATAAATTAGTTATTTAATATATCGGCTAAGTCTTTTTTACTGTTTTTTAGTTCACCGCTATCAAATTTGAAAGCTTGTATTGAAGTAGATATTTTTGATTTGCTGTTTATATAAGAAAAGAGTTTTTTAGGATTTCGTTGTTTGCTAAGTAGAACTAAGTAGTTTTTTTTTTTTTTTTGCTTTTATTGATGCTTTTCTTATATCTCTATTTGCATTGCATTATTCCTTTACAAGTTCAGTTTTTTTCCATAAGTTGAGATAATTTTTTTAAGTTATTAAAGGAGTGCCATGGTCACTTATGGCGCTCCTTTAGTTGTTAAGTTTATTCTTTTTTTTTAAATGAATTTTTCACATAGAATAAAGTATAAGTTATTTATCATCGCTTTCATTTGCGGTTAAGTTATAAGGAAGTTTTCTTAATTGATTTTTTCTAGCTGTTTTTATTGATTTTTAGTCACCTTTGTAGTAATTTAATTTCTTGCTTGAAAAGATGTGGCTAGGTTTTTGGCTAACTAGAAAATTCCATTCGATTACTAAATGAGCTTGTTTAGTTGTTCTAACTGGAGAGTCTGATTGTAGATTTTTTATTTGATTTTTATCGTCACACATCACATAGTCAAGAGTGGTTTTACATTGTCCATTTATTTGAATAAATGTGGGAAAGTCAACAAGTTGAGCGAGGGAACTGCCGTTGAGCATATTAATAAATTTTACAAATGGATTAGTTTCAGACCCAGTTACACATTCGGTACCATCATTAAACCATTTCACATCTGGGAAGTTAAAGTCACCACAGATGAGTCTTGAGCTGAATTTTTTAGTGTCAACAAGTAGCTTTGCCTTGCTAATGCTTATTCTAATTGCAGTATCGGTTGACAGATCATTTGTATATCTTGAGGTAGACGGTGGTTGATATAAAGACCCTATTAGAATGTTTTCATTGTTTTTGTTTAACAGACGCCAAATTTACTCGCAGTTTGTGTTTGTTAATTCTTTGTAATCAATTTCAACAGATGGTAGGTTTTTGCTAACCTAAATTGCGACTCCTCTGTGATGACGCTCTCTATTATTACGAAATACATTGTAACCTTCCAGATATAAGACTGATTGGCTTGTGAACTGTGTTTCACTTGCTAAAATTATTTGGGCTCAGTTGACTAAGACATATGCTGTGAGTTTGTTTGATTTAGTAATGTTGCATTAGTGTTAATATCAATTCTTAGCCTCTTTTCTACGCCTCGTTCTGTCTATTTTTTATCTCTGTTAATGCACACATTGTCGCAGCCTTCCATTGTTCTTAGCTTGTTACACTTCTTTATTAGTTCAATTTGGCTATTATGGATATTGAGTACTACTATTGTTAGTGGAGGTTGTTTAGTTGCAATTATCGTGTTTACAAATGTGTTGGTTGCATTTGCTGCTCCATTTAACAAGTCTACTAACTGCTGTATTTTTATTCAGCGTACACTTTTGACAATTTCTTGTTTGAGTCCTAGGGCAACTATCATCGATTCGATGCTTTCCTTATCTCGTTTTTTTCTTTCTTTTAGATCTTCTAAATCACATTCATTGACTTCGGGTATAATTACGTTATGTTCAATTTTTTCTATTTCGTTCAGTTCTCGAGTGACTAGTACAACTATGGCTTTATCTCCGTCTGTTTTTTTTGTGCCCTCTTTTACGATGTCCGCAAAGGTGACATGACAACAAGCAACGGTGAGTTTGTTACACCGTTGCTTGTTGGTTCTGTCTATTTCAGGGTGGTAATTTTCAGAGTCAATTTCTTTTTGTTTTAGAGCTGTTCTCGTCTCTTTGTTTATTGTTGCCTGGGCTTTCAGTAAGCTGATCACTCCCCCAAGTTCAAGGACATGAGCGGTAAGCTGCCTTATCCAGTCCAAAGTATCAATTTATAATTGACTTTTTTTGTCCTTTATAAGAATTTGAGGAAGTTCAATTCGATTGCTGCAGAAAATTTGTGTCTCTTGACGCCATAATGATGGTGAATTATGTGGTTGCAGTTTTGAAGTTGTCTCATTTGACGTTGTAACTAAATGTTATATTATTTACATATTATTAATTGCTAAATCTTCGCAAACGAATGTGGCTTTGCAAACGAATGTGGCTTGTTAACGCAATAAAAAAATATATGTATGACAACACCCAATAAAACAATAAATATACTTATGTATATATATATTCAAATTTTTCTTTTTTTTTTATAATTTTTTAATATATATTTATATAGATACAGAGAAGCATAAAGTATATTGAAAAATAGGCTCATTTATGTATATAAACTGACCTGTCAACAAATTACTGTCAGTTTTCCATTTTAAACATATAAATTATATATCTAATATAAAATAAATCCAATATAAAATTAAACAAAAAATTAAACTTACTCAAATCAGGAACAGTTTGACTGTCTAAAAACTGTTGTTATTTTAACCCTTCTATTTAAAAAAAACAAACAGTTGATTTGAAGTGACTAAAAAGTACTTAAGCTCTTTTTATTGTACTAAAAAATAAAACAAGTTTTGCTTCGTTAAGTTGCCTAGTTTTTAAAAATCTAAAAACAAATAAGTAAAAAAACAAGAACAAACAAAAATTTATTTATTAAAACTACTCTATTTAAACAAACTAAATTAAACGGAGAACAACATTAGTTCTCCTTGAATTCTGAAAAACTTTTCAGCTCAAATTTGCTTGCAGACCTTGCTTGTAAAACCACTTGAATAAGAAAAGCATTTAGAAAAGGAGAGAATCTACTTAAAAATAGTATATGCAACATTAAACTTTGAATTTTGAATGGACTAACTATTAGTAGATATTTTTTAAAAATTCATAAACATTTACAATGATTTGTTCTTCTATACCACATAAATACATCATATGATAAATCAGAAGTTAAAATATGTAACGAATAAGTAAATACAAAGAAAAAAAATTATATATGAATTAAAATTTTTTTTTTTTTTTTTTTTTTTTATTTATTATATATTTGCTGTTTATATAATAAGAAATATAATTACAAAGAAAAGTTTACATACAAAAAAAAGTGAATTTATAATAAACAGGTTGGGGCTCAAAGAAGACACGGATGACTAAAGTCACCACAATATTTTCATAGAGCCCCTAGGTGGGCTTTACAAGTTAAAAAAAAATAGTATTTCCAATATAATAAAAAGGTTAAAGCTTGCATAAATATTTCCATTAAATCAAGAAAGTAAATAACATCATATAGTTTTATCAATATTCATTAAAATATATTGGCAACTCTGTTAAGTATCAAAATAAGAGCCAATTAACAAGTAAAAAAGCTAAGAATAATGGAACTCGTTTTTCATATCGAAAAATCAAGAAAACTATTTATCTAATATAAAAATTTCATTTTTTATTATAAACTTAAAGGAATTTAATGATTTTACAGTATTTAAATTTTTTGTTTTTTGAAAAGTGTTCCATAGTTTTGGTCTACGGTATGATATTCCATATTCAGAATATTTACTATTAATTCTTGGTAATTTATAAGTATTCCATCGGTTTATTCTAAGAGAATATTATTTGTTTACATTTATTGTAAATTTATCATTAAAGTTTTTTGGAATCAAGCTGTTGTTACATTTATACATAAAAATTAGGTGTTGGTAAATGTTGATTTCTCGATATTTTGTTAATAATGTATCTGATAAAAATAAGCTGTTGTGATACCAGTGGCCGTATTCTCATCTCTCCGTTAAGCTGAACGGAGCGTTTGTCAAAAAGTTGTTTTTAACTACATTATTTTAAAAAATTCTTTAAAAATATAAATTTTTAAATAAAATTGTTTTATTTTAGTATTAGTTTTAATTAAACAAATTTGAATAACGTTTTTGTCAATTCATTACATAAAGATTTGTGATAAAATTTTTGACAAACGCTCCGTTAAGCTTAACGGAGAGATGAAAATAGGGCTGCAGAGTTGTAGTTATTGAATATAATGTTATTTCATGATAAACAAAATGTATTTATGGAGAAATTATGTCTTGAATGACATTTAGTAAATAAATAAAAGCAGTGAGTTCTAGTAATGAAACCACCTGTTAATCATTTTTAACAACAGACACCAACATAAAGATAAGCCATAGGAAGCAACATAGCGCAAAAAATCATTAAAGATAATGTTCTGTATTTTCAGAACAGTTATATTGAAGGCTAGACAACACTTAGACCTAAAGCAGTAATGCAGCTTGACTGGTAAGGTTGACAAATCTTGCTCTACGCGTTTGCCAAGTTACACCACTTTGAAATCATGGAAACAAAATTATATAAACATATATACTAACTATAAAACACAATATATTTTTTTAACGTTATATAACAAATAAAACACCTCATTTAACAATCATATTCACATTAGATAAAATACATTTCATACTATTATAAAAACACATTTATATAAACACATTTATAAAACAACTATATAACATAGAGTAAAATGGGGTCAAATGGAATAGTTAAGGATTTTAATTATTAATTTTTTACGGAAAAAAAGATTTTTCCTTTTTCTTTTAAAAGTTGTAGAGATTATTGAGCTGTATTTAAATATATAAAGTTTAAAGAATTTTTTTGTAAAGTTTTTTATGAAACTTTATTTGATTGAAAAAAATTTTATTTTATTCTACACTGACATTCGGGGAGAATGAAATACGCAAATTTAAGTGTAATTGAAACAAAACTTTTTAAAAAAAACAAAAAAGCAATCAATAATAACAATTAAAAAAATAATCAATAATAACAATTAACAAAACAATCAATAATAACAATTAAAAAAATCAAATAAAAGAAAACTTTTTTATTCGTGTGATGATGTTGAGCCGTTTAGATGAACTAGAGGTTGAGTTAAGTTTTAACTTATGCGGCGCTTTTTGTAGCAATAAAAAACTCAGCCCCTTTACGTAACGCTTTGGTGTGAATGTTTGACATGCACAAAAAAAATTTTCGTGACGTTGACACTGGTTCGTGTCAAAGTCACGAAAGTTTTTTTAATAATTAAAGGAAGTATCCAGACGTTGTGTTCCGCGGAGCATTATTGTATCATCACAAGGTAAATGTAACACGGTAAGCCTTGAGAAGCGTGATTATTTATTTTTATTATTTTTATGACTTTAAGCGAAAAAATGACTCTCGACAGTCTTAGATTAGAACTTAGAAAGAAAATTATTGGCGATTACGTAAGTGGAATGTCACAAGAAAGTATTTGTGATAAATATCGCGTGAAAAAATGGACTGTATAAAGATTATGTTCCAAATATCTACGAGGAAGTTCGCAGCAGATAACAAAGGTGGAAGACCGCGTTCCACCACTTCTAGAGAGGATTCTGTGATAGTCAGATCCGTCAAGAAGGATCCCTAGATATCATCAGTCGAGATACAAAAGCAATTAGAGCTGCCTGTATCAGACCGAACAATCAGACGACGTACTGTTGAAGCCGGATTGTTTTCTCAACGCCCTGCAAAGAAACCGCTGATTTCACTAAAGAACCAAAAGAAAAGACTCCTGTTTGCTACATTATCATATTGAATGGAATGTGCAGAAATGGCGAACTGTCCTGTTCAGTGATGAATTAAAGTTCTAAAGCATTGGGAGCGATGGCTTTTGCCGTGAACGTCGACCGGCCGGTAAACGCCTCAATTTACGTTACTGCCATAAGATTGTGAAGCATAGAGGAGGCAATCAAATGGTCTCGGGGTGTTTTTTTGCGAACGGTCTAGGTCCAATACACGGTCCATTATTGTATACACAATATACAATAATGGACCGTTTCATGTATAAAAATATCCTAAAAGATATTACGTTATCTCATGCCGAATGGAACATCCCAATAAAATAGGTTTTTCAGCAAGATTACGATCCGAAACACACTGCAAAAGTAGTCAAGCAGTGGTTTCAAGACAACCACCTATCGGTGATGGATTGGCCGCCTCAATCTCCGGATCTCAACATGAACATATTACTATGTATTTCTTCCATTTCAGTGATGTATCAAACTTTATACCAAGATCAGGTTTGTTTGTCGAATTGTTGATTTCTGATCCATTAAATATGCAACTGAATTTTATGTTGTTTTTATTGTAATGCATAACCACACATTATTCTCCATTTGGTTAATCATTTTTCTGACTATTCTTTTATACTATTTAAATCTTTTTAAATTAATTTAGTGTCCTCATTTGAATTTACTGCTGATAAGATTTTGGTGTCATCTGTATAAAATTTTACAGTACAGTATTTTACCCCTTAAGCTATCTTACAAGCATTTGAGTTAGCACATTGAGCAAGTTTTGAACTATAGTTGGCATACTGGAAATATAAAGGAATTTATTTTATTTATTTTTTGGTGTCTCTAGTTGTTAGTTGAAAAGCAAAAGAATACATACACCCCACCATGGAAGACCTCTTATGTATATATATATTAAGATTAAGCGAGGTCTATTATTAAAAATGGTCTATCAATTTATTTTAATTAAAGCTTTTCTTCAATCAAAAATATGCATGGTTATCACTGGGGCACTTTACTTTTAGATTATAAAATTATATATATACGCAATATTTACAGATCTATTAGTAAAAACTATATTTTCACATTACCATTAAAAACATAAATTACACAATGCAAAATTTTATATTTATATTTTAGCAAATATATTATAAAATAACAGATTTTATAATAAAATATTTGTATAATAAATATGCAATTTTAAATTATATAAAGAAGTTTTTAGAGATGCATTAATGCAACATTTTGTTAAAAAATGCTTAATGCTACATTTTGTTTAAAAAAATAAATAATTTAAAACATTCATTTTAATAAATCTTGCTGATAATATATAAAAACTGAAAAAAATAAATTAAAAAAACAAAAGCATTTGCCAATATAACAAATACAACATAGCATTTTATATATAGAAACCATAATACCAAATCGGTGTTATCATTGTTTGGCACTATACCAGGATGCTTAACATATATATTTCAGGCGCAAAAATGATTAATATATCCACTCACATTTACATGAAGTTAATGGAAAAGTAGCATGTAAATTTTTAATATTTTTACAACCAGGAAAATTTATCACTTTTAACAACTCACTTGTATTAATATTGAAACTAGCTTTTTAAATTTAACTAAAAGGCTTCACAGAAACGAAACTCACAAGGTTAAAGCATGGGAATTCAGTAGATCTTTTTCATAAAATTTACTAAAAGATATAATTGAACTTCTGAAATCATTTTTGTAGGAACTAGCACAGAGATCTTGAAAACTATTAAAAAAAAAAAAGTAAACCTTTTCCACCCAACATGTTCAACATGGAACGGTACTTTCAATATGCTCCTATAAAATTTGTTGCCTGGTATGTACAAGTTTAAAAAGTATGATACCTCATTAAAGTGTGCCAAAAAAGATACTTGTCATATTGCAAAACATGATAGAATGCTAAAAAGATACTTGACATATAGCACTTTGTATGACGCACAAATAACTAAATTAAGTCTGTAAGTGTTGCAATGAGCATATGCATCTTTTTTATTTAGATTTAAAATACAAGAGGACAAACCTTTAGCATGACCATCAATTGCTCTAGCACCATCATATCACAATTTATGATATATAAAAAGGAATCCAAAATATTTTTTACCAAAAAATATAATAATCCCTACTAGGTTTCTAAGAAACTGATAAATTCTCTTATTGAACTTTGAACCAACAAACCATATAATTAAAAGTAGTTGTTCTCTACTTTAATTGTCAGAAGCTTCATCAGAAAAATGTTTAAACTATTTTGTTATTAACTTCTCTGAAATACTTTTTTACCAGATATTATGGTATCTTAGATATGTAAGAAGCGTTTTTTGTTGATAATATCTAGGATCTTGAAAAATTTTATCACCAGTATAAACACGGAAATGTTGCAAACACTTGATATTTTTAAAAAACTATGTTTATTTACAAGAGTCGAGACATTTTAAATATCACAATAAACTTTAAATATTTAAGGGTAAAAGTTTAAAGGTACGTCCGACATTGTTTTTTCATAAATAAAATCGATTACTTAAAATTTAAATATTAAACTAAATTTAAATATAAAACTAAACTAAATAAAAAGCTTAATCACAGAAAAAAACAATGTTAGGTACGTCCATTGTTTTTGTTTTATATTTAATAACTATTATAATATATTTCATCATCTGATTATTGCTAAACGATGGATTTTGACTAAGATTTTACTTAGGGTGTACTCCTTTGGGTACGTCCAAAATTTGATATAAGTAACGTAACTAATATTTTGCTTTTATAACAAAAAAATAAAAGTTTAAAAACGTTTTTTATTTTTTAACAAAATAGTATTGGGTACGTCCATTGACCGTTCTAATTAAATATTATTTATTTATTATTACTTTAACATCCAGTTTAAAATTATTTTTTTATTTACCGCTCTAAATAAAAAGCAACTTTAATTACTCGGAACAAGAAGTTTTTTTTTTTTTAACTGTTTGTATAAAGGTAATAAAACTTAAATTTAATTCACTTGACGGTTAACTAAAAAAATTATTTTTATACGCAATGTTGAAATAATATATTAATTTTTTTTTTTTTAGATTTAGTTTTATTTTAGGGTACGTCTACAGACGTACTAGATGTACCCTAGATCCGCCCCTTGCATTATCTCGAACCACTTTTTGTATATGATTATTCAAAAACGCTTCATTCCAGCCAAAAAATATTCTTTTTATTCTCTATGCATTCAATTTTAACTTAAGTCGCTTGTGTGGCATGGTATCTAATGTATTTGCTAAATCTAGCATTTTATCATCCAAACTTTTTTTTGATTAATGTGTGTAATAAAATCGAGCCTCTAAAAGATTTGCGGTACATAATTTCTGTTTCACAAAACCATGTTGGCATTTTATGATCAGATACCAGTTGTCAAAAAACTTTTGCATTTTATTTCTTATAAACTCCTTCGAATATTTTGCATGCCATTGACTTTATTGACACTGGTCTGTAATTCAATGCATATAACTTACATCCTTTTTTGAAAAATCGTGTTACATTTGCTGTACGCCTCTGAAGCGGCAGGTTACTTGAGTAAGATGATTTGTAGGTTGACGTAAGTGGAAATGATACTGAATTTGCACATTGTTTTAATAAAATAGGATGTAAATTATATGCAACACACGCTTTGTATGTGTTTAGTGTTTCAAGTTGATACAGAATATCTATGTAATCAATAAAGTTGTCATGTAAATCAAGTGCGTGACTTGTTAGTTTATCTGCTATTACTAGCATTGTGTTGCTTTTGTTTACAATGGCGCTGTGAAACTAGTTGTTTAGAATATCTGTGATCTCATTTTGGTTATTACAGCACAGTGTTTAAAAAGGCTTTAACTGATTCCTTTATATTCCTCCCACTGTTTACATATTTATAAAGTAGTTTCAGATTTGATTCTGATAATTTTATCAGGTTTCTTTCATAGTCCTTTCTGGCATAACACGGCTTCTTTCGATACTAATTTTTGTTATTGTTTGTTATGCATTGGCTTTTCTGCTTCTTTCCATTTGGCTGCTAAACTTATGTATCTTAAACAATGGATTTTCTTGTAATTGCGTTTTCCATTAACATTATTTTCGGTATATATAAATTACTCACATAGTTTATGTTTAATATGAAAGTATCGCACATTTGTTGTGTTGTTGATTTATGAGAACAGAAGTTCCAGTCGATTGAGTTAACGTCTTCGTTTAGTTTTGTGTAGGCTATATTGACTTTTTTGATTCACACAAGATTTTAAATATTTCCACTTTGTTGCCAAGTGATGTTGAATTTGTATGTAAACATTGCAGGCAATTGTTACTACTGCTCAGTTCTTTTGCTACAGTATTTATGCCTCCTGTTGCGCCTCTTTGAAAGTTTCATTTTGTGTCATTTGTGACCTCAAGTGTGCGTTTTCATTTTTCAGTTGATTTTTTTTTTCATTATCTGATGTATACAAATCTGGAATACTTTTATTTCAATTTTTCATAGTCTGTAACCCAGATGCATGTTAATTTTTTAAATTGGCTAGTGCTTAGTTTTTGGCAATGTAATTTTCCAAAATTTAGTGAAGTATCGCTTTGGCGATGATAATGTTTTCTCCACATAAAATCAAATACATCATCTAATTTGTAAAAACCATTATAAGAGACCAAGCGGACATCCGCAGATTGTAAAAAAAACAAATATAGATAATATACATGTTGAACAATGTATTTCAAGTCTCAAGTTACTAGACCGCTTTGAATTGCAAAAGTATTTGACTTTATAAGTAAAATTTTAACTAAAAAAAAGTACTCAAAATTGGTTTGACTAACGTTGGTCCAACGTAGTACCAACGCGATGTAACTCTGCTTGAACTTTCATCGCGTTGACTCTACGTTGGGCAAATTTACTTTTAAAAATCTAAAATACGTTTGCGACTTATTGAATTATTCGTGCAAAATATTTATTTAAGTATATTGATTTTCCATTTTTAAATAGTTTGTATATATATATATATATATATATATATATATATATATATATATATATATATATATATATATATATATATATATATATATATATATATATATATATATATATATAAAGAGAGAGAGTCCTTTAAATAATTTCCTTCATAAATTATTGCAAAAAAGGTCTCTTTTTTTTCAAACAGTTATTAACAATGAGTTTGTGATTTTTCCAATAACTTGTAAATAATCTTTTCAAAAAAACTTTCAAATATTTTTTTTTAGTTTGTTGTTAATGTTATTTTATTAACTTGTGTTAAACTAAAGCTTGTTAACAGCATTGATTTATTTTTTTAGTTTTAACGATTATCAGCCTTAAAAAAATTTAGTCATACAAATGTCTAAGTTTGCAAAATTTTATTTTCTGTAAATCATTACAAATAGTACATTTATGCAAACATAGATATATAAATTTTAATTGTGTATTTATAGTTTTTAAATATATTTTATTCTCAAAATTGTGTACGTATTTTTATGGACTTTGACTTTATTTTGATATACTTTATAGATATATAAAAATATATCAAAACATATATCGAAAAAAAATACTTTTTTTTATATCACCGCACCAGTTAAAATAATGAAAACGAGGATGCGTTTTGAAATAATAGAACTTAGTAGAGTATCGAGTACGTCCGAATAATACAAGAACGTTCAAAAATGTTGTTTTTTAACAAACAGTATCAAGTATGTTAGTTTTTTAACAAAATACATGGGTGATGTGATATTCCAAACATATAATAGTGTATTTCTAAGTTTTGAGAAGGTGATGTGATATTCTAACATTATAAGTACTATCTACGATACTGTTTTTTAACAAAATACATGGGTGATGTGATATTCTAAACATGTATAGGTGTATTTCTAAATTTTATTAAGGCAATGTGATATTCTAACATTCAAAGCACTATCTAGTATGTTGTTTGTTAACAATATCAAGTATGTTTTAACAAAATACATGGGTGATGTGATATTCTAAACATATAATAGTGTATTTCTAAGTTTTATGAAGGTGATGTGATATTCTAACATTCTAAGTACTATCTACGATAATGTTTTTTAACAAAATGCATGGGTGATGTAATATTCTAAACTTGTAATAATATATTTCTAAATTTTATTAAGGTGATGTGATATTTTAAAATTTTAAGCACTATCTAGTATGTTGTTTTTTAATAAAATACATGTGTGATGTAATATTCTAAACATGTAATAATGTACTCAGCTGTTTGTTATCAATGCCATCTATATCATGTGATGTAACACTGATTGCTATCACTTTTAAAAAAACAGTTAGTTAAAGTCTTCCTCAATCTGTTTCACTCGCTTTCCATTAAAGTAAATACAGAGTATAATATCTTTAAGAGTATTTATAATTTTTTGCCTGATGTTGTCTCTAAGTATCCCAATATTCAATTGTAGATTTCAGCTACTGATAAAGTTTGTAGGCGAATACCTGTTCTGTATCAAGCAGAAACCAAAGCAGTACAACCAGCACTTATATTTTCAGCACTTATGTTTATCATTATTTTCTCTATCCTCCTAAACCAAATATGTTTATTCTTATCCAAACATTCTCCATCCTCCTAAACCAAATATGTTTGTTCTCTACTGGTTTCTAGAATGATTGCTTTTTCTCTTTTGTAATATACATGTTTCTTTATTATTATACATGTTTCTTTAATTTCTGGTCAAGGTAGAACTTATTATTCTCCACTTTGATATTCTGTTCAAAAACAAAAGTGTTCTCCATAAATCTCTTTATGTTTTACTAAACTGCTATCCAATCAGTCTTCTCTCTATTATAATTAAAGTCTTTGATAATTGATTAATAAATTTATGACATTCCAACTTGAGTCTAATATTTTACTCCCTGACAATCATTATGGTTTTTGAACTTCTTGCTTTAAGGCTGACTTCCTAACTGTAATGGCATGCTGGTCTTCTCCATAAGCTTGCTTCATGTGACGTATCTGAGAAAGATTTTGAGATTATCAAATCATTTTTTTCTAATTGCTTTATTAGTGTCATCCTCGAAGGCTAACACTCTTCTTCATATCCAGTACCTTCTGGAGTACCTAAAAGGGTTAAACTTGGTTCTGTGTTATTTTTTATCTACATTAATGATCTTCCTGACAATCTTACATCTAAAGTGGCTCTATTTGTTGATAAATAAACTTTATACCCCTGTCTAAATAAAAAATCTGATCTCACTTTTGTAACAGCTTGGGGCTTGTAGTACCTTTTGAATTTTAACTTCAACAAAACTCAGTTGCCTACTTCAACCTAACTTCTATTGTGGTAAAGTTGCATCTCTTTCTATTTTCTAAAAATGGTTGCTGCTCAAAGGAGCTATCATCTCTAGTTCCAATAACCAAAGTTCATTCGAAAGGAAATAATTAAACTTTTCAAGTTTAATTATTTCCTTTTGAAATTGAATATACAATCAATAATAAATTATACCAAATTAGAGTCACAAAGTAAATTTAATTTTCTTAAAGCAATATTTTAAATAAACAAAAATTAGAAGAAAACTTGTGATTGTTGTATTGTTTTATCTTCCTATAAATTAACCTTATTATTTAGCAACTAAATTTTCTTTTTATTTAAATATATATTTTAAAAGGAAAATTTGAAAGAAAAAAGGTTGTATTTTATAATATTAAAAAAAAAGAACAGGCTAAAACATTTTTATATTATCTAATTTATTTTTTTTCATTGTTATTTTGCTTGCATTGCTTGTAATGAATTAGGAAGTATTAATCAAGGAAGAAGAGTATATAATACTTTTTGTAACATCAAAAAGTATACTTTTTGAAATATTAAGTGAAATTGAGCTTAATAAATATAAAGAGTGTTCTCCTCTTATTTTCGGTTTTTTAAACTTATTGCTCTTGATAACTAATTAGACGCTGATATAAAATTAGGTGTCATACCCTCCCATAGCTGTCATATAAGCATTACAGTTGGCACATTGAGCAAATGTAGTAGGCAAATTGCAAATATTGAGGACTTTTTTTCTTTTTTTCAGGTGATTTTAGTTTGCCAAAAAATACACACAGCACTTCTCTACTTCCTTTTCCTAGGGAAAAACTCATCGAGGCGGCACTGCTCTGAGTAACTATATTTACATGAAATTAAAATAAAACATTGGTTCATTAAATATGTGTACCAGCAGCACTTAAAGTAGGCCAATATTTACAAGATTGTTTTTATATATGCTATTGCTCTGAGTAGCTATATTTTTCTACTAGGTTGCTGAATAAGTTTTATCGTTTGTTAAAAAAAAAAATTTGGTGTTTGAAATACAGTTTATTTATTCCATATAATCGCTCTGAACTTCAATACACTTTTTTCAGTAATTTTCTTATTTATGTACTCTATCCTTGTAGTGAGAATCTAGAAGACCTTCGAAATAGATTTCCACGGCTGCTTTAGTTCTTTTTTTTCCTGAAAATCGTTTTCAAGACATGCATTTTTTTTTTTATGTGAGAATAGCCATAATTTAGTCAAGTTATGGCTATTCTCACACTAAATCCACATCTATTCTATTTGCCGAACCAAAACTGGTATTTATGATAAATGTTGCAACAATCCATACTTTAATTCACTGGTTTTCGCAATGGTTTTTTGATCTGTGTGAGATGCGTTTTCTTGATGAAAAATTATTTTTATCTTTTCTAAACCTGGTCATTTCTCACTATTGTCCAAAACTGGTCCAAAAGGCTACACTAATAATCTGAGTTTATTGTCAAACCAGTTTAAAGGTAACCTGTAAACAAAATTCCATTTGCATTACAATAAAATAATGCCAACATCTTCTCGGACGAATTCTAAACCCTTACTCGCTTCGGAGCCAAAGTACTGAGTTCATGCCACTTATCCGTTTTTTTTGTTTCAGGTTAATGGTTGTATACCCAAGTTTCAGCCATAGTTATGATACGATGCACAAAATTCTTTTTATTTTTTCTAAATGGCTAAATGTTGGTAAGAAAGTTGTAACCGAATTTGTTTTTATTTCATCGTTAGCAAATGCAACGTATATTGTGCACACAACTTATTGAAACCCAAAACTTCATTCAAAATTTTGTTTACACTACCTAAGGAGATGTCTAGAGCTTCTACTAAATTTCGCTCAATTAATTGACAATCTTCCAAAATCATATGTTGTTTTTTTGATATGATTTCTGGTTGTAATGTATGTCCTTGACGTAGATCATCTTAAAAACTTGTACAACCACGTTTAAGTGAAGCGTTCCATCTTTCTACTATTCTAATTGAATCTTTTTTTTTTTTTTTTTTTTTTTTGTATATATTTAGGTGCTCCCAGAAGTCCTTACGGTCTTATCATAAAGCACCGCGGGAGAGCATTTAACAGGAAGTTCACGCCTCCTTCCGTACCAATGTCGCTTGTTGGTCGCCAGAGCGGGCGTCGAACCTCGGACCTCTGGGTTCTGAGCCAGAACTCTAACCACTGCGCCACGGATGCTCTAATTTGCATATGCATTTCTTACTATACGTTTTTTGTTGTTAGCCTTCGAGGATGACACTAATAAAGCAATTAGAAAGAAATGATTTGATAATCTCAAAAACTTTCTCAGATACGTCACATGAAGCAAGCTTATGGAGAAGACCAGCATGCCATTACAGTTAGGAAGTCAGCCTTAAAGCAAGAAGTTCAAAAACCATAATGATTGTCAGGGAGTAAAATATTAGACTCAAGTTGGAATGTCATAAATTTATTAATCAATTATCAAAGACTTTAATTATAATAGAGAGAAGACTGATTGGATAGCAGTTTAGTAAAACATAAAAAGATTTATGGAGAACACTTTTGTTTTTGAACAGAATATCAAAGTGGAGAATAATAAGTTCTGCCTTGACCAGAAATTAGAGAAACATGTATAATAATAAAGAAACATGTATATTACAAAAGAGAAAAAGCAATTGTTAGTGTATATAGGCGCCTTGGTGTATTTCTGTATGCAAAAGTATATATATGTTTGTACACTGTGTACGGATATCTCAGTCTTGGTCAGAAAGGCGTGCGATCGCACGCCATAATATGATCACGCAAATAATACCTTATTTTGACAATTTGACCACAGTTTTTAACGTAATAAAAATGCGCTGAAAAATATAATTTTTAGTTACTTCAAAAATAAATAACTTTTATTTTTACTAAAGTTTTTATATTAGCAAATACTTTTAAATAAAGTAAAAATTACTGTTAAGGTTTTGATTTAAAGTATGGACCAAAGTTGTATTAATTTCATTTATACTCTTAAAATGAAAGTTGTATAAATTTGTTGAGAACTTTTACTTGCATTAAAGACAGCCGTTTGAATTAAAATTTGATATTTACTAACGTTTTTACATTAGGGGCTGTTCAAATAATACGTGACAGTCTTAGGAGGGGGGTAGGGAGTATTAGAAAGTGTCACTAAATGTCACATGGGGGAGGGAAGTGGTTTGCCTTAGTGTGACGTGACAAAAAACATTTTAAATTCATGCGTAATTAAATTAGTTTATAATGCAAACTCGGAGGTATTTATATATAATACTGATTTCGAGAAAAATTATATGCAACGACTTCACGAATAGCGAGCGTTTTATGTTTAACTTTCATTTTACACAAATTTTTGTTTTTGTTAAATGATTGGATTTGATTAATTTATATTTCCTCCGTACAGAATTATTTTTGTGGAAATTGTACGCATAAAAAGAAACTCTAATCCTACGAACATAAAACTAGATAGTGGGCAAGTATCTAAAAATGATTTATATTACTATCAAAAATCATATTTTATTTTTTCAACACTATTTATATTAATAAACTAAAAAGTTAAGTGTTATTTTCGCTTAAAATTAGGTCTTCAAATATAATCCATAAACGATATTTTCTATTTTTAATGTTATTATTAGTATTACTTTTAATATTTTGTGTCACTCTATTGCAAATTATTGCTCTAATTACTTTATTATTTTATTATTACGTTTTATTTTATATTTATATTTTTATTATTCAATAAATTAGTTAGACTGTTAACGAATTTAAGTATTAATAATGCTGTTGTTAACATTAATTCATAATGTGCTTGTTTTTAATTAAAGGTTGTTAGGAAAATAAATTTATTGTCGTTGTTGTTATAGAATCAAAATGTCTAGTGAAAAGGAACAACTTTACAAATCTATTTATGAAGGATGTTTAAAAGCATTTACAAACAAACCAAAGCAAAAGTCTCAAGAAGAAACAAATAAAATCTGGTCTGAGATCAAAGCAAAAAGCAAAAAGCAAAACATTACTCGATATAAATGTAGAAGTTGAAAAAAAATTGAAAGATCTAAAGCAAATTGAACTTCGAAATAAAGTTGATATTTTATCTTACTGGACAAAATTACAAAACTATACACCAAAAAAGCTTGTGATTGAATCTAAAATCACTTTTGATGACTTGACTGATGCAACCCCATCAATTACAAATAGTGAAGACAGTGAAAAAGGCTTACAAGAAAACTCCAATTCGTTAAAAGTTTTAAAAAGACCTGCGCCAAAACAAGATCAGTAAAAGAATGAAATTTTTATTTTGCAAAAAGATATCGCATATTTTACTGAAAAAAGAAACTGCAACTTGTTGTCATAAGAGGACCATCATATATTAAGACAAAAACAAAAGCTTTTGATAGAAAAAAACCAAGATCTTGTACTTTGTCAAAAAGCCACTGAACGTCAAACAGCAACCAGGCTAAAAAGAAAAAAAGGATTAGAAGCTTTAGATCCGGATATTAGAAAAAAGTTGTGTTAAAAATACGGTATCAAAAGGTCGACTGCTAGCCTGTGATCAGGACAGTTTAATTAAAACGATTGTAGATATTGCCTTGAAAGGTTCTGCTTCTGATGATAGGAGAAGAACTGAAGTTGTTCGAACTATAAAAACATTAGATGACTTGGTTGAAGAATTAAAAAACCATGGTTACAATCTTTCCAGATCAGGTGTTTACTTAAGATTACTTCCAAGCAGATCTTTGAGCACAGATGGAAAAAGACATGTTAAAACTGCACCTGTTAGACTAATAAGAGCACAAAATTCTGAGCATAAATATCATGCAGACACAAAATTTGCCAAATCATCCATCAGTGCCCTTGAAGAACTTGCTGGAGTCTTTTGTCCAAAAGAAGTGACATTTCATTCCCAGGATGATAAAGCTAGAGTGCCACTTGGATTGACAGCTGCAAACAAACAAGCACCAATCATGATGCATATGGAGTACAAGGTGACTTTAGCTGATCATGATTTTGTAATTTCTCCTCAACACAAACTTATTCCTTCAGTAATTGCAGCCACAGAAATCAAAAAAGATTGCATGGAAATACAAGCAGTCACATACTCTGGCCCAACATACATAGCAATCAGAAGTGCAAAACGTGATTCATCAACAGCGCTTAGTCGCTTAGAAGACATTAATAGAATCAACCATCTTCCTGCATTTAAAAGCAGCTTATTTACTGAAGATGAAGTTAGCAAACCAGTCATAATCAAAACTGTTGATGGTGGGCCAGACAAAAATCCAAGATATGAAAAAACAATTCATTGTGCCAAGACTTATTTCAAAGAGCATGACCTTGATGGAATGTTTGTGGCAACTAATGCTCCTGGCAGAAGTGCCTTTAACAGGGTAGAGAGAAGAATGGCTCTGCTAAGCCATGACCTTGCAGGAATTATACTTCCATTTAATCACTTTGGAAGCCATCTTAATTCAAGAGGAGAAACTACAAACAAACTTGTGGAGAAGGCAAATTTTTCCAAAGCTGGCGAAGTTCTTGCACAAATTTGGTCCAGCACAGTCATTGATGGATTTGAAACTATTGCAGAGAACAGAGAACCAAACAGTGAAAATCGTGTACAATTAAAGCAGTTTGGAGCAGAATGGGATGCTAAACATGTTAAAGAAAGTCAATACTTGCTTCAAATTGTAAAATGTAATGATCAAAACTGCTGTGGTCATCGTCGCAGCTCACTGTTCCATCTTATTCCAACTGGTTTTCTTCCTTCACCAATTTCTTTGTTCCAAGGAGAAAATGGCCTTGAGTGCAATAATACAAAGAATAACTTTGCAAACCTCTTTTTAAACTTATCACTAAGCAAAACAATTTTTCCCAAGACAATTACAAAAAAGTTTCCCAAAGGATTGCCAAACGACTATTCATGTCCGAGCATTCAAAGTTCCTTACCAAAAAGAATTTGTAACAATTGTAGTCTATATTTTGCCACTATCAAATCAATGAAACAGCACAAAACAGTTTGCTCAAGTATCGGATAATCGAATGAGATTCAAAAAGTTAAACCTTATCGCCTAGTTGCTCAACCTCTATCTGAACTCATGTGTGTCTTTTTAAATTCAGACAAAGAAACAATTGAATGGCATGATCAGGACGATGTTGATACCTCTGATCTCAACTGGCCTTCAATAATTATTGAAGAGCATGGAACTCCAATACTTGAAGGTCAAAGTCCAATTTGGGAACAAATTTAGGACATGTTTCTTAAACAGAAACATGTCAATTGTATTTTTTTTTAAATATGAACCGTTACAATTAAATAAACACTTATGAAAATTCCAAACTTTTATCGTTGTCACGTCACACAGGGGTGGGAGTGGGGGAGTTTTTAAAAATGCCACTAAGTGTCACATAGGAGGGGGGGTAGAAATTTCTGAAAATGTCTAAAAAAATGTCACGTATTATTTGAACAGCCCCTTATTAAAACGCTTTTAAATAAAGTAACAATTCATTGCTAATGATTTGTTTACATTAGAGTATTAATCTATTTTTCTTTCGTCTTTAAATAAAAAAATCATCAATTAAAGTTAACATACTCAAAATATAATAATTTTTTTTTTGCAAGAATGCAAATTGAAAAAAAATATATAATTATATTTTTATTTTTATAAATTTTATGATTTTTTTTTCTTTAGTCTTTAAACAAAAGAAAAATTGAACTATTAACAAATTAAATCAAATTATAAATTAAAGGAATTGTTTTGTTCATTATTTTTCATTTTCATCTTCACTTTTCCTCATTTGCTTTCTGATATTTGATTTTTGACAAAACAAAAGATTTTATTTTTTTTCTTTTGTTTACATTACTATAAAGAATTGTAAAGTTTTTTTTTTTTTGTTATTATCTTTTAAATGTGTGTATTTATTAAAAAATAGTTCGAAGTTGTTACTTTGTTTAAAAGGCTTCTGTTATGTCTATATACTATTGAAAAAACATGTTTTTTTTGTTCGTAAGTCAGTCGTCATTTTTGTGAAAGGCGTTTCCCCCCCCCCCCTTCCTCCTTATAAAAAAAAAAGCGTCTTTAAAAAAAGTTTCCTTCTTAAGTTTGGTCGTTTTTTTAAAAATATTACTCATTCGCAATGAAGTTTTTTATAGAAAGTTTTCGGATGATGACATGGCATAATTAACGCTCTAGCTGCGCCATGTTGTAAGTCAAACAAGGTAAACAAAATAATCGTTTCTTACCAAACTTTCTGGTTATATGTGGTTTTATAGAAATTAAAGTTAGAAAGTTTATTATTTTGATTAAATTTGTGTAGAAATTAATTCTGTTTATAAGCAATTTGTTTGTGTTTGAGCTAATATTAAATATCTTGTTTTTTAAAAACTTTTAAACAAGGTTTAACTAATTAGTTAGAGTTTAAGTCTAGTTAAGATTTACTTAGCTAAGTAAACCTTAGCATCTAAGATTTACTTAGTTAATGACCCGAACTAAGTCAAAAAGTGTGCGTTATGCAAATTCACAATTAAGCAAATTAAAAACAAAAATATAAGCTAATTCAATACGAAATCAAATCAAATAACTTATTTGATTTGACTTCCACCTAAGTTATTACATCCGCCATTGAAAACTCAAAACGAGGTTGCGCTTTCAGGCTATAGCTGTTAGAGGTGTTCCTAAAACGTCCGTGTTGACATAACATAAACATAAACAACGAGAGAGACGCTTTGAGGACAAGAATTCGAGAACTAAAGTTTGCTTGGTCTCTTGTGATTTCAACTTTATATTTTTGATAGGTAATATAAGAAACGTTATATAATAAAAATTGATAATAGTAGAAATTTATATAACTGTAAACTAACTTGTTACATATTTACATAAAATTATTGATTTATTACCTTAGACTAAGTCTAAGTAAATCACTCGATATGAGACGGCACGAACATGCGAAATGATATTGTGATAATGTTATTTATTGATAGTGATAGAAATTATGCAACTGTAAGTTAATTAGTCATTTGCTTACTTGAAATACTCTACAAATATTCTTTTTATCTGTCTGAATTATCACCTTTTCCCTAGTAAATCACTAGACTTGTGCCTGAAATATTCCCTCCCTTTAGTAAATCAACCAGTATATGATGGTGTGATAATATTATTTAGTGATAGTGATAAAAATTATAAAACTACAAATAATTAGTCATACATTTACATGAAAATACTCTACAAATACTTTTTTATTTTTCTGAATTATCACCTCCCCACTATTAAATCACTAAACTTGCACCTAAATTAATACCTCCTCCCTAATACATCATTTATAATGAGATGGTTTGAAAATGGTATTGTGTGATAATGATAGAGATTAAAAAATTTTTAATTAATTAGTCATATATTTACTTGAAAATAATAAAAAAATTCTTCTTATCTGTCTGAATTATCACCTCCCTCTTGTAAATCATTGAACTTGTGTCTGAATTTTTACCTCCTATTAAATTAATTAACATGGGATGCTATTGAGTGGCAGTAATTTTTGTATTTTATTGTCACTTAAATGTATTTAAAAAATTATATTTATGTTCAATTTTAGTGACTCATCTTGTGATAGTGTGGTGTTTTCTGGATGGTTGTTGTCAAATCAATGAAAAAGATAAAGATTACTGGCAGAAGGTAAGTTTTTAGTTTTTACAACTTAACTTAAAGCTTTTTATATAATCATGTTTATTTGTCATGTTTATTTATTTTTTATGTTTATACATTCATGTTTATTTGTTATATCTATTTTATATTTGTTTGTTATTCATGTTTATTTACTATTGGAAAACCACATTTATAATCATAAACATGAAGTTTTAGAATAAATATAAAGGTTTATTAGTGTAATTTTATTTATTATAAAATTTATAAATTGTTTTATGATATTCAGTTTTCTTTTTGTCCCACTATGTCAGTCTGCTACTAAAAAGGTAAGTTTTGTATTATACCTGTAAAAATTAATCTTATTTGAGTCCTTATACTATTGCATATACAAGTAATATTGTTATTGACTTTTTTTTTCTTTGTTTGTTTTTTATTAAACTTTTTTGTATAGAAAGGTTTTATTTTAAACTCGTTTTTATTTCTGCCATTTGAAACTGAAAATTGAGTGCCATTGAAAAGATAGAGCCACATTTATGTGTAAACACTGATGGAGTAAAAAAGGACAAGTTCATTACTAGCACAAAACATAAGTATAATTATTATACTTTTCTTCTTTTATACATTTTTTATACAATAATCAAGATTTATATGTTATATATGTAATAAAAAATTATAATAATTTATATAAAATTATTAAAACAATATCGTGAAAATTTTTATCAAAATAACTTAAAAATTTGTTATTTAAAATTATAATTATGGAATTTTATTTTTACTCTAACTATTTGATTTATTTTTACTCTGATTATATATTCTACTATTTAATTTA
This sequence comes from Hydra vulgaris, assembly GCF_022113875.1. NCBI lineage: Eukaryota > Metazoa > Cnidaria > Hydrozoa > Anthoathecata > Hydridae > Hydra > Hydra vulgaris. The sequence continues at coordinate 11,168,384 of NC_061168.1, forward strand.
CTTGATTGTTTCAAAGAGAAATGTTTGTACAAGAAAACGATTTGCTACTTTCTGTGAAATTTGGAATGCAGTCAATGTGATACCATCGATTTAGTAAGCATTTATCACAATTAATCTATAAATAAATCATATACAGTTTTATGATTATTAATTTACAAATAATGAGATTTAAAGATATTAAAATCATATACTCATTTATCTATTATTTGCTTTTTACATTTTTTCGGTCCTTTTGCATTTCCACATATGCGACACAAAATGTCTTTCCAATTATTTTGACCTGAGTTAAAATTTTGTCTGTTAATTATTTACAGGTATATTTTGAATTTTTATTAAACAATTTAATAAATAACAAACCTCCTCTATATATAAGAAAGTGCACCACCTTGTTTCTATATAGAACTACTTCTTCTAATGGAAAAGACATTGCCAATTCTTCTCCATTTATAAAATTTTCGGCAAACTAAAACATTTAAATTTAAAACTCTTGTTATTACTATAGGGCTCAGATTGAGCTACATAAAAATTAGAGAAAAATTTTTTCATAAGGCTGGAAGACAGGAATTTTAAATCGCCTAAAAACAAGGTAATTACTGATCTTTTTTTTTTTTCCTTTTTTTTTTTTCATTGTTTTTGTGTGAGATAGTTACTTGAATTAAAAATTTGTTGATAGGCATTTATGGTAATAGAGCTGTATTTGTTTAGAGTTTAAATATCTCAATTGGTAAACGTCAATTGATTGAAAATGAGTACTACACATTCTGATTGACACTGGCTGGGTTTGAACTTATTTTCAATCATTTTCTAGACTCATTACACAAAATAACTGAGGCAGCTTTGGATATGTTTTTAAGGAAATTTGTTGCTATCCTTGTGCTGAAACAGTGATATTTTTGGATTTATAAGTTTTGTAAAAATAAATAACAATTAAATTAAAAATGAAAAAACTATATGCTCTTAATAAGAATTGTAAAAAATTTAAAAAACAAGTACAAATTTCACATTACTTTAAGACAAAAGACTCCACACGATATGCTGTCTGTTTGCAGTGCATGTTGCAATGTCAATATCCTAAACATTTCTGAAGTTCCATATCTTTGTTTCAAATAGTTACTGAAATTAAAAAAAAGGAAAATAGTTTCTTTATCAAAATAATTAATAATCATAATGTATCAAATTTTATACAATATTAGGCTTGCATTGCTTATTTAGTAATTTCATACTTCCGTTTTATTTCTTCTTTTTTTATTGAAGGTAAGAGTTTACCTAGAGGATTAACATAATAAAAGCTCTTTTCCTTTGGTTTGATTATCTGGAAGGATAAAAACAATTTAATTATTTCTATCCTAGTTTCTTTCCAATTTAATAATGTTTGTTTTCATTTTAAATAAAATTTTGTATTTTTATTTTGAAATATATATGTTTATAAATATTATTTTTATTATTTGTATACTTTAAGATACTTAATTGTGTAGTTTATATAATCCATTTCATTCATTCATTTTAACACAGGTCGTTAAATAAAAAAGAGTTTACTCACTGTGAGCGTCCAATGTTGTTTTGCTACAACGCAGCACATAAGAATATCTAATTTTAACAACTCATCCTGCATACAAATAAGATTTTCATTTAAATACCAAATGTTTTATGAATAAACATTTAGCATTACCAGGCAATTATGCGAAGTATTTTTTTTTCCCTCTCCCAAACGTAATAGTTAATGGGATTATAATAATACTTGCACCGAGCTTACAACAGCCATATGTACATGAATCTCTTCATGTGTCTGATTAAACGAAAAAATATGACTCCCATATGCCTTGTTACGCCTATCTATGTATACTTACTTTTCAATTAATGCTTCACAGATTTTAATAACTTTTAACAATTTCTCTTCTAGTGAAAATTTTCAATACCAAATTTCTCCTTCTAATCAAAGCTGTTTTATTTGGTAACATTTCTTGTGATAGTAATCTGGTGCTAATACTTCAATTTTGTTCTTACATGCAAAAAAAAAAAAAAGAAAAAAAAAAGTTTATTCACGGATTTACTATTGTATACCATGTTACAATGTTAAATTTATAACAAATTGTAGATTAATGTTTTAACAAGAAATATTGTATTGTGAACTCTGAGTTCATTTTAGTTTTTAGATTATGTATTTTACAAATTTTACATTAAAATATTTTTAATACATAGTTGCGTAATTTTTAATAAATCTTACCTTGTCTTGATTACTTGCAAGTAAACTCAGGTAAATGTAAACTATTTCATCATTCAGACAATCAACTAGTGTTTCTTATAATGAGTAGTCGTATATTTTGCTGTCTCCCAATTCTTTAAATATACCTATTATTGCTTTTGTCGGTTTTAGATTTTTTTGACATTCGATTATTTCAAATCCTATATATAGTATGAATTTTTTTGTTAATCTTACCAATAGCATATTTAATAAACAAATTTAATTTAAAAAACTTCAAAAATTATAATTTTTGCTCAATTAAGTCGCATGTCAAATAAAATATACCACTATTTTCAATAATACAGCTTTCACTACTGTCGGTTACCTCTGATTCGTCAGACTCTGTAAAATAAAACAACCTATTAAATTTTTAAATTAATATACTTTTTCTTGCTTTTTAGGTATAACACACAAAGAATTTAAAAAATTGCATGTTGAACGGTAACATGCAATTTTTTAAATTAAAGTGATAACTAAATTAAATTTTATAAATTAAACATTAAACTTTTTAAATTAAAGTGATAACTACCTTGTGTTCTTTTTAGTGAAGTATTTTTATTGCTCAAATCTATAACATCGACATCTACAAAAAAAGTAATAGAATTGCCAAAGTTATAAACATTATAACTATGTCAGAACATCTTGCTAAATGGGCTGCGAAGCATAAGTGTACGCAGCATGCACTTAATGAATTATTAAATTTACTTACGAGATATGGACACAAGTTACCTAAAGATTCAAGAACTTTGTTAGAAAACCCATCTACTGTCAGGTATAAAAACAAATGTAGGGGAACTTTCATGTATTATGGTATTAAATGCGGTATATTACAGAGGTTAGCAATTGTCATAAAATTTCAACAATTAAGCTAAAAGTAAATGTTGACGGTGTTCCTCTATTTACATCTTCTGCTACTCAAATATGACCCATTCTTGGTATGTTCGAAAATTTACAATTCTTCATTATAGCAGTACTTTATGGGTCTGGTAACCAAATAGTGCAGAAGATTATTTTAGTGATTTCATTTATGAAGTGCAAATGCTGAAATCGTAAGACATATTTTATAATGATTTATTTTTTAATTTTGAACTTACAGGATTTATTTGTGATGCTCCAGCTAGGCAGTTTTTAAAATGTGTGAAAGCTCATAACGGTTACTATGGTTGTGAGCGCTGTCTTACAAAAGAAATTTATGAACAAGGAAAAATGCTATTTTTAGAATACCATAATGCTTTGCGTTTAGATGAAGAACTTAATGCCTGCAATAAACCAGAACATCAAATAAAGCATAGCCCTTTGCTTGTTATTGGAGTAAAATGTGTAAATCACTTGATATTGGACTATATGCACTTAGTCTGTTTGGGTGTAGTCAAGCATATTTTGCTGTTTATAACAAAGGATGTACCAAGCAAATGTAGAATATCACAAAAGCAAAAAAAGCAAATCAGTTCACACCTAGAAAAACTATAAAGTACACTTACAAGCGACTTTGCAAGACATCCCAAGTCGCTAAAAGATCTTCTTCGTTACAAAGCTACTGAGTTCAGGCAGTTTTTGTTATTTACTGATCCTGTAGTACTTAAAAAAATACTTTCCAAAGCACAATGCGATCTTTCATGACACTTGGTGTTTCAATTTCTATTTTGGTTAGTTCAGTTAACGAAGAAAGAAGAGCTCATTCCCTTTGCGCAAAAGAACTTCTTATATATTTTGTTTTAAAATCTGAAGAAATATATGGTAAAGGATTTGTTATATACAATATGCATAATCTGGTGATGATGCAATTCACTTTGACACATGTTTAGATGCAATATAATGTTTTCTTTTTGAAAATCACGTTTTCTTATAAAACAAAGTGTTACGACTCTTTCTTGCCATTACTTTGCTTGCAATGGCTGCTAAGGTTACCGTGTCAAACAGGCTCGAAAACGTACTACTACTATTAAGTTTCGCAATATTATATAATAGATATATTTGAGTATATATTATAGATATTATAACTGAAATTTTAATTTGTAGTATAAGATTTTATATGAAAAAATATTTCAATAATTTATATAGCGAATTATTTGTAAATAATAGTAACTAATAATAAACATGATTAACTGTCCAGTTAACCACAACAACAGGGTCTCAGCTCGGATGTAACTGGATTACTGGAACTGAGTTATGGCTGGGATTTGAACTGGGTAAAAGATGGGTCCCTATGGCGCAACGATTGCGGTAAAAATTATGCTTGAAAATTTGATAAAATCTTTTAAAATGACATATACAGTACGGCAACTTGAGTAGTAAGAGATTGCCGGTTCTAGGCCATTTTCATTTTCAACCATATTTTCAACCATATATTTTAAAAAATATAGGGTTTATTTCTAACCATGATGGGAATAATTATTTATATAAGAAATAATTTTTCAAATTTATATAAATTTGAAAAAATTGAATTTTTTAAAATAAGTGTTAATTTTTTATTTCTTGTCGAAAAATGTGACGTGATTTTCTTGCATGACGTCACATGACTTTTTCTGTTCCTCTATATCCTAGTGAACGTAAATATTTTAATACTTCAAGGCGACCATTTTCTACAGCATAATTAATTGTCCATTCTGTTACTCTATATCCTATAGAATGTAAATATTTTAATACTTCAAGGTGACCATATTTTGCAGCATTATCTATTGCATCTTCTGTTCCTTTATATCCTATAGAATGTAAATATTTTAATACTTCAAGGTGACCATTTTTTGCAGCATTATCTATTGCATAATTAATTGTCCATTCTGATCCTTTATACCCTAATTCATGTAAATATTTAATCATATCTAAATTTCCTCTTTTAGCAGCATTATCAATTGTCCATTTTGTTCCTTTATACCCTAATTCATGTAAATATTTAATCATATCTAAATTTCCACTTTTAGCAGCATTATCAATTGTCCATTTTGTTCCTTTATACCCTAATTCATGTAAATATTTAATCATATCTAAATTTCCACTTTTAGCAGCATTATCAATTGTCCATTTTGTTCCTTTATACCCTAATTCATGTAAATATTTAATCATATCTAAATTTCCACTTTTAGCAGCATTATCAATTGCATGTTCTGTACCTTTTTCTCCCAATTTAATTAATAATTTAATTAGTTCAATCTTCCTTATACTTGCAGCAAAGTCAACTTTATTATACAAATTTTTATATTTATACTTTTTTAATATTAAAGTAATATAATATACCTGAGTTGAAGGTTTTATTAAAAATTTATTATTCTCAAAATAATTTTCTAATTCCATTCTTTTTTATATACACAAGAAAATTATTTAACTCATTTTCAATTTTTTTATTTTTGTAAAAAAAATAAAATAATAAAAGATTGTTAATTCTGTGTAGTCTCATAATCAAATACAACAACTTCATCTTCATCATCTTCATTATCATATTCAGTAGTTTCTGTAATTTCAGTAACTTCAGTAGTAGTAACTGTAGTAACTTCAGAATCTTCATCATCTTCTTCAGTCATTTCAATATCATTATCATATTCAGTAATTTCTGTAATTTCAGTAACTTCAGTAGTAGTAACTGTAGTAACTTCTTCATCTTCAGTCATTTCAATATCATGAGTATCAATAATATTTAATTTTTCTTCTATTAATCTTAATCTTTCATCTATTAATTTTAATAATTCTTCAAGTTTATTTTCCATTCTTTTTATTATGTAAAGAAAATTATTTAACTCATTTTTAATTTTTTGATTTAAAATATTTTTACAAATAATAAAAATAAAAATGAATGATGATGAGATTAATGAAATATCTGAATTTCAAAAAGAATTTAAACTTTTTGAAGAAATATTAAAATTTGAATTTGAAGAATCAGATTCTGAAGATGACACTTATTATACATCTGATGAAGCTACTTATTTTACATCTGATGATGAAGATGAAGTTAAAGAAAAACCTATAGTTCCAATTCCTTTAAAAACAGTTCAAATCATGGAACTGCATAAAGATAAGCTGAAATGGATTAATTATGTTCCAACTTATAATGTTATTAATGATGATTATCCTGCTATAGATAATACTTCTTTTAAAAAACATTACAAAAAAAGAAAATTTAGTTTTGAAAAACCATTTAATGTAGATATTAATTTTACTGAAGATGGAAAACCTTCAACAATTCATTTTGTTGATAAACTACCCATTTTCTGTAAAAATATTTTAAATGATAATTTCTGCCCTTTTGGAAGAAAATGTAAATACAATCATGATATTCCTTATTGTAATACTGTAAAGGAAAGACTAATATGCACTAAATCTTCATGTCAATATAGACATATTCATATTTGCTATGATTATCCTAAATGTAGGAATAAAGAGTGTGTATTATTTCATCCTAAAAAGTCAGAATTATCTAAATTAAGAAAAGCTAAAACTAAATTATGCAAATATATTCTTGATAAAAAAGAATGTAAAAATATAAATTGCAAATATGCTCATTCTAAAAAAGAAATTGAAGAAAATGTTGAAATTTGTCATTATAATCCATGTAAATTAGTAGAGAGTAAATTAAAGAAAAATAAAAAAGAAGAAATAGAAACAATATATAAAAATAACAGTGATAAAACATGTTATTTTTTACATCAAGGTGAAAGTATTTTAAATTATATTGTTAGAACTTTAAAAAAATGAAAAAATATCATACTTTAAAAGTATTATATTTATAGTGATCTAAAAAAATCTTTACATTTATAAAAATGTATAAGAGAAGAATGTTTTTAGATTATGAAAAGCATGAAAAATATACAATAACTTTTAATATTAATTCAGATTTAGAACATAGAGCAATAAATGATAGACATATTAAAGTATTTGCACAAGAAGATTTTACAGTAAAATCAAAATCATATAATAGTATTTCTTTAATGTGTGGAGTTAAAATAGATAAAGGGCATGTAATGATTTCACTTGCAGAAAATTATAAGCCAACACTAAATTTACTAAATTCTGCTGTAATAGAGTCTACTGATGATATTAAAAGAACTTTATATAATAACGATAAAAAAGATATAAACATTAAAAAAGGAGATTTGTTATGCTGTATTTCATCTTATAATGGTGTTTTTAATACAAATCATATATCACATAGAGCTGCTTTAGAACCTGATAAAAAAGTAGAATCTAGATCAAAAAGTGATAAAGAATCTGTAAAATCTTTATTATCTAGTGTAGGAGATATAATTAAAGAAGCTATATGTGATGAAGATAAACCTAGTATAGATAAATCTGACAATGCTCTATTTGATTTTGGTAAAAAGTGATTTAAAACAAATTTTTCTTTATAGAAAATGCAATGTAATAATGAATGTAAACAGCTTTATCCAGATCTTAACCAGTTTTCAGAAAATCCATCTGCGCCACCACTATCTATAGATCAGAGATATAGATTAGATAAGATAAGTGAAATTCAAAATAAAATGGAATGTGAAAGAAATAGAAGAGCTATGCTAAGTAAAAAATATCACAGAGCTTCAAGAATCATTTCAGCAGTTGATAATACATTACTAGCAAGCACTATGGCATTAGGAGCTGTTGGTATTGGTTTTTTAACAACAATAGTTGGAACACCAGTAGCTATTGCATGTGAAGGTGCAGCATTAGGTATGGGTGTATTATCATTAATAGGATCACAAGCTATTAAAAAATTAGCAATAAAAGCAGAAAAGCATGAAAAGATTAAAGTACTAGCTAATGCGAAATTAAATACGATAAGCGATCATATTTCTAAAGCTTTAAAAGATGGTTTTATCGATGATGTAGAATTTACAATGATACTTTCAGAACTTGAAAAGTTTCAAGCTATGACCGAACAAACTAGAACAAAATCTAAAAATGATATAGATGAGCAGACTAAAGAGTCAATATTTAATAAAGGAATAGAAAAAGGTACAAATGATGTTATAGAAGTGTTAAATATGAGATTTAACAAAAATCAGAATATAGGAATGATGAATAATACTCTTAAGAATTAAATAAACATATATTATGTATTAATTGAACATATATTATGTATTACAAACATAATATATGTTGATTTAATCCATTTAGGGATCTGATAATCACATTGTGATTTAAAAAATTATTGCATATATAAAAATGTATGCAAAAGCTACAGATATTGATGCAAGATTAAAAATAGCAAAAGAACTTTATGGGTTAAAGAAAAGTGTTTATCAAGATTCTATTAATGAAAAGTTAGGTTATGATACTTTACAGACTAACTTGGAAAAATTGTACAAGCCAATAATAGATAGTCAATCTGGAATAAAAGAAGGTATATCTAAATTAGAAAATAAAGCTGATCAAATAGCTAATACTTTTTCAAGTTATCCTGCTTTACTAGATTCTGAAACTAAATTAATCATGCCACCTGAAGTTGTAGATAAAATGTCATTAGGACCTATCGCAGCAGAATATCTAAAGTTATATACTGCTAAAAATAGTAAAAAAGTATCAGATGATATATTCGGTATACATTACAATGAAGGTGATAAAAAATTTTACATTGGTAAAAAACCAATAACTATTGAAGGTAATGATATAACTATTGAAGGTAAAAAATACATTGGTACACCAGGCCTTTGGGAGATTATAGTAAAATCTCATCCTGTTAGATATACTAACAATGATCGTAATAAGTATAAAGAAATTTTAGATCAAACAGATGCAATTCGCTCTGATTTAAATTCAGTTAAACCGAGATCATCTAAAAGTTATAAGTACGCTAATGTAATAAAACCTATTTGGGAAGAGATGATTGGAAAGTTTGGACAAGGAGTTGTCATTCTTCCTAGTAATCCAAATGTACTATTTGATATGCTTAAATTACGCTTAGCTGCTTTACAAGCAGGAAATACTGGAACAAGAAATGAGATTGTTGCTATTTGTGATGAGTTGTTACGACAGGGTCAAATAGACGATGATGAGTATAAAGCATTACAGAAAGCAATAACTTAAAATCACAAAGTGATTTAAAAAATTATTTTATATATAAAAAATGACAAAATACTATGATACTCTTATCAATCTTTCAGATAGTCAGAAAGAAAAAATTAAAAAAGCAATTGAATCTGATACTAATGCTAGTATAAAACTATCATATGAAGATTTAAATGGTGAACACAAAATAGCTTTAACAGAGTCACAAAGAAACAGAATGAAAGCAGCCTATTTAAAAAATAAGGGTATAACACTTTCACTGAGTAGAGCACAACTTAAACATAATGCTAAAAAAAATGGTGGATTTCTACCTCTACTTGGATTAATTGGAAGTGTAATTGCATCAAAAGTTGTTCCGGCTATAGCAACAGGATTATTGACTGGAACAGCTGCAGCTGCTGGAAGTACTATAGTTAATAAAATTGCTGGAAATGGTATTATTTATGGAAAAAAGAATGGTTATGGATTTAAAATTAGAAAAGTAGGAAAAGGAGTATTTTTAAACCCATGGAATGGTAGTTATAATTATTTAGATGGATATTATTCTAAAAATGGAAATGAATATTCATCAGTAGGTAGAGGATTGTTATTAGGAGAAAATTCTCCATTTAAGAATATACCCTTATTAGGTCTTCTTCTTTAGATCACTTCGTGATCCAGGCTTCGCTAAGTTCTGAAAGAACCCAATCTTCGCTAAATCTTATAATATATATTTTTTAAAAAATATATATTTATCGATTCCACAATGAAGTTGGATAATAAAATAAATCTAATTCACTTCTATACTTTCCATTTAATAGATCAGAAGACAAATCTATAACAACAAATCCATGCTTTTTTGACCAAGCTTCATTACAAAACTTTTTAAACTCATCTAATTTCATATCATTTGAAACATGGTCATTATAAATATGATTTACATTTTTAGAATCTTGTTTAAACAAGCATATAAAATTTGCATTTTCTCTTATCGTTCTCCTAGGCAACTCAAAATAATTTTGTGCCAAGTAGAAACAATCTACATTGCTATGTCTTCCTCTTATATAGTACTTTTCACACTTGTTTTGTTTTGTTAATTGTAAATCATCAAATATCATTAAATTATTTTTAATAGAGTTAAGATTTTCAGGTTCTGGTACATCCTCTGCTGTTTCAAAAAATTGACACTCTATATCTGTTTTATCTTTTAAATCTCTTGAAATGTTTTTAATAACAAACTCTGGATTTACATTGTTTTTATTTATTTGATCTTGCAACTCAAATAGTTTAAGAATAACTTCTTTTGGTAATTTATTTTCAAAAGAATTTTTTAATATTTTGTATTCAGGTTGAAAAAGTGACTTTCCAAAAACTTGTAAATTATTATAGTCTAACCAACCAGGTCTTAAGAGCAAGTTTAATAATAATGTTGTCTTTCCACAACCTGATTTTCCAACAATAATACCTCTTATACTTTTAGGTAATAACTCATTATTATGGCGTTTACTTTTATTTACATTCCATGATAAATCTATAATTTCCATTTTTTATTTATGAAAAGTATTTTTTAAATAGATTTTGTGTTAAATAAATTAAAATACATATATAAAAAATGTATTGCGTTAAATGTAAAAACAAAACAGATACACTCAACTTACAACATGCTGTGAGTAAAAACAAAAGAAATATGCTATGTGGAAATTGTACAATCTGCGGAACAAGAAAATGTCAATTTACAAAAGGAACTGAAAGAGCTAAAAAAGGAGGTGACTTGGTAGAATCACTTAATAAATTCACAAGTAATAAAAAATTACCTTTGCAAAAGTTTCCAGGTGAAATGCATATACCAGGTATGAACTTTGCAGGACCTGGTACTAATTTAGATGAAAGATTAACTTCTACTGAGATGCCTAAAGAATGGAGTATGCCTGTAGATAGAGTTGATAAAACAGCTTATATTCATGATCTTGCTTATAAGCATTATCCAGACAAAGAGCATAGAAATTTAGCTGATAAAATGATGCTTGAACAAATGGATGCTATACCTAATCCTACACCTCGTGAAAAATTGGAAAGAAAGATTATAAAACCTATCATATCTGCTAAAGTAAGGTTTGGTATGGGAAATAAAGAGTCAATGAGTATTAAAGAATTATGTCAAAAAAACTACCAGCGCAGAGGAAAAAAAGCAAAAACCTGAAATGGACTGATGAACTTGCAAATGAACTTCATAAACCTGTTATAAAACATTTTAGAAAAAGAAAAGTAATTGCAAATGGAATAGATGAAATATGGGCTGCTGATTTAGTTGACATGCAAGCTTATTCTAAATTTAATAATGGTATAAAATACTTGTTAATGGTTATTGATATATTTTCAAAGTATGGATGGATTATCCCATTGAAAAGTAAGACAGGTATTGAAGTTGCTAATGCATTTAATAAAATATTTAAAGATAGGAAATGCAATAAATTATGGGTAGATAAAGGCTTAGAATTTTATAACAAGCATGTTAAAGCATTAGGTGTTCATCTCTATTCAACTGAAAATGAAGAAAAAAGCTGTGTAGTTGAACGATGGAATAGAACAATGAAAGAAAAAATGTTTAAATACTTTTCTGCTAATTCTACTAGAAAATACATTGATGTTTTAGATGAAATGGTAAAACAATACAACAATACAGAGCATTCTTCAGTTAAAATGACTCCATTTAAAGCAAGTAAAAAAAAGAATGAAAATAAAGTTTGGTTAAATTTAAATAGTAAAGTAAGATCTGAACATAACAAGCTTAAGTTTACAATAGGTGATAAAGTAAGAATAATTAAAAAGAAAGAATTATTTGAAAAAGGGTATACACCAAGATGGACTGAAGAAGTATTTACAGTATCACAAATTCAATACACAGATCCACATACATATAAAATAACTGATTATAATGGTGAAGAAATACAAGGTACTTTTTATGAACAAGAACTTCAAAAAACAAGTCAAGAGATATTTAGAATTGAAAAAGTTATTAAAAAACAAGGTAATAAATCATTAGTAAAGTGGTATGGGTATCCTGATACTTTTAACTCATGGGTTAATAATACAGAATTGAAAAATATTTAGATCCCTTTGGGATCCAGATTCACATAGTGATTTAAATTTTTTTTTACTATTAAAAAAATGAACAACTCAAATGTAAATGTGAATATATGTGTAACAGCTACTTCTGGTAATGCTAATACAAATACTACTGTAACAACAACAACTTCAAATTACAACTCTAGCAAATGATGTAAGATAAAATTTATATATTTTTACAAGAAAATTAAAATAATTTTTTAAAATGAGTTAAATAATTTTCTTTTATATATAAAAAGAATGTCATATGTAGATATTGAAAATTTTGATGAAGCAAATTTATATGTAAAAGAAATAAAAAAATTTAATAAACCTGTTTAATATCAAAAAATAGTAATTGAATACAAATACTCTAACTTTTCAGAACTTTTAAGAGTAAAAACTCCAAAATCGTTATCATATGGAGTTTGTGAAAATAGAGACATGAAAACAAAAGAACTTACAGGATACTCAATTCCTTTTGTATGTGAAAATGATATATTTATCGCAATTATTGAAGCTATTGAAAAATTTTGTAGAAATAAAGTGATTGAAAATGAAGCAACGTTAAAAAAAGTGGGTATGAAAAGCTTAAATATTAACAACTTGAATATTTTAAAGTATAGAAATGATGATTTTAATGCACCTCCAGTTATATATGCAAAAATACCAACAGATTATAAAAGTAAAAAGATGGATCAAGTATTCAGAAATAAAAATGGTGATATTTTAGGAGAAAGTCTTATTAAAAAAAGATGTGATGTTGTTGGATGCTTAGCAATTGAAGGTATATATATAGGATCAATGATTCAATCTATTCAAGTAAAATTATTAGATGCAGTTGTATCTAAAAATGAGTATAAGATAGAAAGATTTTATATTAAAGATGTAGACTTAGAAAGCGAAGATGAAGAGTAAATATTAATTTTATATATTAGCAAATAATATATAAAATGAGATCATTAAATGATCAAGCAAAGCATTGAAATTAACCTAAATAATTATTATAAATATAAAAAATGTATATTGAAATAGAAAAAAATAAACAAAATCCAGTTATAATTAAATTTGATGATATTATTAAACTTGATGAAAATAAAGAGTATGAAATGGCACTTGATAGATTTCAAACTATTCTCTATAGTGATTCAACTAAAAACAAAAAAGTATACATATTAAATAATCTTGTAGATGGAAAAATTGTATCTAATAATGGCAATGCTAAGAAAACGACTGTAATGTATTCATTTATACCTATTATTGTTTCTAAAAATTCAGTTATTAATGAACAACCGATATCTAAGAAATATTTTCCTTTAAAAACAAATTCCATTTCAGAAATGAAAATTGATATCATTGATAACTTTAATAAACCTATAGATTTTTATGAAAGTTATACCATAGAATTTCATATAAGAGAGAGGAAAAAGTAGATCCATATATAAATTTTTTTTATATTGAAAACAATATAAAAAATTATGACATATATAAAAAAATGTCAATAACAATACATATATCTTCAAACGATACTGTTATAAATACTAATATGACAGTACCTATTGAACTAGATGCAGATAAAGAGTATGGAATAGCTCTTAAAAAATTAATGACTTATAATAGTTTTCCAAATATAATTGAAGGATTAAACAATACTATAAATATTACTATAGAAGCTAGTGATAATCCTGGTTTTCAACAAATTAAGATCCCAACAGGATCCTATGAACTTAGAAATATAAATACACTTGTAACTAGATATGTAATGACTACTCTTAAAGATCAACTTGCTAAATATAAAGAGTCTTTTAAAAATGTACCAAGCACAGATATTGAAAATTATAAATAAAAACAAAAGTATGATAGTATAAGACTTGATCCTACATCTATTATATTTGAAGCAAATTTTAATACTGAAAAATCACAGATTATTATTAATAAAAATAGTAATATTAGAATACAACTTGATGATGACTCTATAAAAGATCTTTTAGGTTTTAATAATAGAGATCGTGATAGTAATCTTATAACATTTGACTCATCAAAAGTATATATTTCAGATAAAGTAATAGATGTAAATCATGTTAATACTATTCGTGTAACAAATAGTCTTGTAACAGGGTCAATTATAGATGGTGCATATTCAAATGTTATATATTCATTTTATCCATCTACGCCAGTGGGTTATAAAATTGTAGAAGTACCAAATAATCCAAATTATTATAGATTATTATCAAAAAAAATTTGGGATATGAAAACAACAATAATGGATCAAGATGGGCATATACTTACTTTACAAGGAGAGCCGATAAGTATTGAATATGAAATAAAAGAAATTGTGTCAAAATGTAAATCAGAACATCTTTTAGAAAGACAAGTATCTCTCTTAGAAGAACAAAATGGACTTTTAAAAAAACAATTAAGATAATACCAAAGTGAATTAAAAAATATATATTGTAAATAAAATGTTAGATATAAATAAAAAAGCATATACTCACAAGTATGTAGTAGGTGGAAGTGGAATATTTACAGATATAAGTAATGTGTATAATCAAGCAAAATCTTCTGATTTTTTTAGAGCATTATCTGGTATGAAAACAATGTTAACTAATCATTTTAATAAAAATGGACCAATAATAAAATAAATCTCGTTGAGGTTCAAAGTTATTTTAGAACTTGACAAAGCCTGAATCACAAAGCGATTTAAAAAAATATATATAGTAAATAAAAATGTTAGTTATAAATAATAAAGAATATACACACAAGTATGTAGTAGGTGGAAGTGGAATATTTACACCTTTTTTAAGTATGTTCAATAAGCAAGTACTAAGTAATGCATTTAATGCATCTCGTAATTTTGCTAGTAGAGCAGCTGCTACAGACTTAGGAAAAACTGCTGTAGATGCAGCAAAGTCAGCAGGGAAAGAACTTGCAACTTCTGCAATATCTACTGCTAAAGAAATTGTAATAAATAAAGGTAAAAAATTAATAGAAAATGTAAATAAATCATCTAAGTTAACACCTGAAAATAAACAAGAACTTAAAAATTTAATAAATACTTTAGATAGTAAATTAAATGAAGCAGTGCCAGATATTAGTAATATCATGTTTGGATCATCAATAAAAAGTAAACCAGTTAGAATACAAGATTTAGTTAAAAAACATAAAGGCGATGGACTTAGAATAATATAATTTTATAAATAGCGAAAAGTGATTTAAAAAAATTATATTGCATATATAAAATGGTAAAATCTGATATATTTAATATTACTGATAAATTGAGATTTGATGAGGAAATTAAAAAATATGAAGAATATGAATTTACACCCTCTGTTAATTCTAATTTAAATTCAGGAGAAATAAGAATTTTTATTGAAAACAGTGATTCTTTGTTTCATCCACATGAATCCTATTTAGAAATTGAAGGAAGGCTTGTAAAAGCTGATGGAACTGCATATGCAGATGCAGATGCAATAACACTAACACACAATGGACTTATGCATTTATTTGAAAGAATTGAATATAAGTTCTATGATTCAATCGTTGAATCAGTTAATTATCCAGGTATAGCAACTACAATGCTTGGAATGTTAAAATATCCAAATGACTTTCAACAATCAAAAGCAATGAATCAATTGTGGAATAAAGATACTACAGCAACAGCAAATTTAGCTAATAATTTAGGTTTTTCAGCAAGGCAGCAATTTATCATTCAAAAACCAACTACAAAAGGTTCATTTGAATTTAGTATTCCATTAAGACATATTTTTGGATTTTGTGATGACTATGATAAAATTTTTTATGGATTAAAGCATGAACTTTTTCTGCTAAGAAGAAGTGATGATAATGCAATTTTTAAAGCTGCTGGTGTAGCTGCAGGAAAAGTAAATATTACTAGAATATCATTAATGATGAGAAAGGCAACTCCATCTCTTGTAGCAGATTTAGAACTTGTTAAAATAATTAAATCACAAGAAACACTTGATATAGGTTTTAGATCAAGGTTCTTAGATAGAACTAATGTTGAACAAAGAACAACATTTGACTGGAGATTAGGATTAAGAACAACTGAAAAACCTAGATATATACTTGTTGGTTTTCAAACAAATAGGGATGGAAATCAAGAACAAAATTCTTCAATATTTGATCATTGTGATTTGAAAAATATGTATATTGAACTTAATGAAGAAAGATATCCTGCTACTAATTATAATTTATCATTTCCAAATATGAAAATTACTAGAGCATATAGACATGCATCAAATTTTGCTGAAGATTATTATAATATGTCTAATCTTATTAGTCTATGTAGTATCACTCCTACAGACTATAGAGATTTATATCCTATTATGTATTTTGATGTAAGTAAACAATCAGAAAGCATGAAAGGTAAAACAGTAGATATTAGACTTAAAGCAGAATTTAATACACCTGTTCCAGCAAATACTGTAATATATGCTCTCATCATTTCAGATAGAATAGCAAAAATTACTTCTAATGGAGATAGATTAAGATTTGAATATTAGGTCACACTACGCTAGGTTCTAAAGGAATCAATAATAAAAAATGTGATTTTTTATAGAATTTTCTATAAAAAATTGAAAATGATTTAAATAAATTTTCTTTATATATTAAAAAGAATGAGTGATAAAATAAAATATACGAAAAAGTATTTATTAAATTTATTAAAAGATAATAATATACAACAAACATCTAAAGATCCTATGGCATTAGTTATGATTGCTATGGATCATAATTTAATTGATAAAGATTCTGTAAAAACAAATATCATTACTAAAAAACAAAAAAAACCAAAGATTGAAAGAGTTAAAAGAGTTAAAAAAGAAAAAATAGTAAAAGAAAAAAAATCTGCTGGAAGACCAAAATTTCTTCCAACAAAAGAAAAAAAAGAAAGAGATCCTAAATATGATTATCTCACAAAAATTAGAACAGATCCATGGGGAATTAAACTTACTAATATGGAAACTGGTGAAGTTAAAAATTACAAATCATTTTATGACTATAATAAAAAAGAAAAGCACTCTAAAACATATATTTTTAATAGAAATGGGAAGATTGTAGATGGAGTAAAAATTGAAATAATTAGAGCAAGTAAAGAAAAAGATGCATTATCACAAAAATAAAATAGTTAATGAAAAATAATTTATTTTTATAGACTTTTTCTATAAAAATATAAAAAAAGAAAGCGTTTTTTGTATTATTTAATTTTCTTTACATAAAAAATAAAAAATTGAAAATGATATAAATAATTTTCTTGAGTATATAAAAATGGCAAATAGAAACGTAAAAGAATTAAAACAAATCGCAAGAGAGCGAAAAATTAAATATTATTATAGAATGAGAAAAGCAGATCTCATTAGAGCAATTGAGCAAACAACTCCTATATTAGATATGCCTATTCCAAATAATATTACACAAAATACTTTAACACCAACACAATATGTTCCAATTAGTTATATTAATAATATTAAGAACAAAGTGAATTCATTTGCTAATTGGATTATTGACTATGTTCCTGAACCTATTAAAAATGTTGCTAATGAAAAACTTACATCAATAAAGTCAACAGTTTCAAACTTGTATAAAAGATTTGGACTTAGAAAACAAATAGAATTTAAATTAACACAATCATCTCTTAAAAATGTAACTAAACAATTTTCAGCTGAAGGTGTTAAAGGATATGATGCTTTGTCCTTTATGAAATCAGCTGAAAATAATGTCATTAAAATACTAAACAGCAATAAAGGATCAAAGATTTATATTGTTCTTTCATGTGAAATGGAGCGTACTGATCTTAACACAGGAGAAACTATAACAATTTTGCATCATTTTTCAACAAAAGCAGAAGTTGTATTAGAGTCAACAGATTTAAACGAACTTTATGAAAGAGCTGAACAAAAAATTTTAGAATCCTTGTCAGCATTTCAACAATTAGGATCAAGTTGGAGATTTGTATCAGTTAAAAAGATGGATATAAATATCATTGAATATAAGCCTATTAAAGGTAAATCTTACATTCCTCTTCCTAAAGAGTTGGCAGCTAAAAAAGCAATTATTAATATGAAGAATGAAGACAACGAATGCTTTAAGTGGTGTGTTGCTAGATTTTTCAATCCTAAAGACAATCATCCTGAAAGAGTAGATAAAGATTTAAAAGAACAAGCTGAGAAATTAAATTGGGAAAAAATAAAATTTCCAGTGTCACTACAACAGATTACTCAATTTGAGAAAAATAATCAAGACATCAGTGTTAATGTCTATGGTTATGAAAGTTCGGTTTATCCTTTACGTATATCTAAAAATATTAATAAACAACATAAAATAGATTTATTACTCATTTTAAATGATAAAACTAATCACTATTGTTTAATTAAAAATCTAAGTAGATTACTTTCATCACAAATATCTAAAAATGAACATGAAATGTTTTATTGTAGAAATTGCTTGTTAGGATTTTGTACTGAAGAGTCTTTATCAAAGCATAAATTGTATTGTGATACTCATGATTCAGTACGAATTGAGCTTCCAAAACCAAATACAATGACTGAGTTTAATAATTTTAAAAAATCTATGAGAGTGCCCTTTTTAGTCTATGCTGACTTTGAAAGTGTTATAAAACCAATCAACACTTGCTCGTCTAATCCAAATGAATCTTATACAAAGCAGTACCAAAAGCATACACCTAGTTCATTTTGTTACTATATTAAATGCTTTGATGAAAAAATATATCAAAGTAAACTAGTTACATTCACTGCAAGTAATGAAGATGAAGATGTAATATGTATAATAGCACATATTAATTTAGAAGCTGATATTAATTAATTTTTAATTTAATAATTTAGAAGCTTAATAATTTAGAAGCTGATATTAAAAAGATTTACAATGATTATTTAAAATTTCCAAAAGATATAATATTTACTTGTAAAGACAAAGAAGAATTTAACAATGCAAAAATATGTCACATTTGTGAAAAAGATCTTAATGAAGATAAAGTAAAAGATCATTGTCATATTACTAGAAAATATAGAGGTGCTGCACATAATGAGTGTAACTTACAATTTAAAAATCCAAAATTCATTCCAGTACTATTTCACAATTTATCTGGTTATGACTCTCACTTGTTCATAAAGAAATTGTCAGAAGGAGGAAAAATAAATTGTATACCCAACAATGAAGAAAAATATATCAGCTTTTCTAAAGAACTCAAAGTAAATGAATTTATGAATAGAGAAGGTAAAAAAGTTGAAGTTAAACTGTATCTACGTTTTCTAGATAGTTTTAAATTTATGGCTGCTAGTTTAGATAGTTTAACTAAAAATTTGTCAAAAGATCAATGTAAAAATATTAGTAGATACTATTCTGGAAATGAACTCAATTTATTGTTAAGAAAAGGTGTTTATCCTTATGAATGGGTTGACTCTATTGATAAATTAAATGAAACACAATTACCACCAAAAGAATCATTTTATTCAAGATTAAATGATGAAGGAATAAGTGATGAAGATTATTTACATGCTCAAAATGTATGGAAAGAGTTTAATTGTGAAACATTTAGAGATTACCATAATTTATATAACGAATCTGATGTATTACTACTAGCTGATGTCTTTGAAAATTTTAGAGATGTCTGTTTTAACAATTACAAATTAGATCCTGCTTGGTACTATACAGCACCAGGATTAGCTTGGGATGCTGCGTTGAAAATAACAGAAGTAAAATTAGAATTATTAAGTGATTATGATATGATCTTAATGATAAAGGAAGGAATAAAAGGTGGAATTAGTATAGTTTCTAACAGATTAGGAACTGCTAACAATAAATATATGGAAAATTATGATGAAAGTAAAGAATCTACTTACATACAGTATCTAGATGCAAATAATTTATATGGGTGGGCTATGAGTAAACCCCTTCCAACACATGGATTTAAATGGATGAATGAAGAAGAATTAAAAAATCGGAAATTTACTTCTTGCATGTTAGAAGTAGATTTAGAATATCCTGAACATTTACATGATGTTCATAATGATTATCCTCTAGCTCCTGAAAGATTAAAAATAGACAAAGTTGATAAATTAATACCTAATTTAAATCATAAGAAAAATTATATCATACACTATGAAAATCTTAAACTTTATGAAAGGTTAGGATTAAAGATTACTAAAATTCATAGAGGAATAAAGTTTGAAGAAAGTGCATGGTTAAGTAAATACATTAAACTCAATACAGATTTAAGAACTAAAGCAACAAATGATTTTGAAAAAGACTTTTTCAAACTTATGAATAACTCAGTATTTGGAAAGACAATGGAGAACATTGAAAACAGAGTTGATGTGAGATTAGTTACAAAAAGAGAAGAAGCTATAAAATTAGCATCAAAACCTAACTATGAAAGTAGTACAATATTTGATGAAAATTTAATTGCAATACATATGAAAAGAACAAAACTTGTATATAATAAGCCTATTTATTTAGGCATGTGTATTTTAGATTTGAGCAAGACTTTAATGTATGAATTTCATTATGATTACATAAAAAATAAATATGGAGATAAAGCTAAACTATTATATACAGATACAGATTCATTAATCTATGAAATAAAAACAAAAGACTTTTATGCAGATATTGCAAATGATATTGAAAGTAAATTTGATACAAGTGAATTTAATAAAGAGCATCCAGCTATTCAAAATGGATTTAAAGTAGGTGTAAATAAGAAAGTAATAGGAATGTTTAAAGATGAGTCAGCAGGAAAACAAATTACAGAATTTATAGGACTCAGATCAAAATTGTATTCTTACAAAATAGATGAAGAAGATAAAAAGAGATGTAAAGGAGTAAAGAGAAATGTAGTAAAAAATTATATTACACATGAGGATTATAAAGACTGCCTGCTTAGCAGGAGAGATCAAATGAGAAAAATGAATGTCATAAGATCTCATTGTCATGATGTTTATACTGAAGAAATAAACAAAATAGCATTGAGTGCAGAAGATGATAAAAGAGTAATTCAAGAAGATGGTATTCACACATTAGCATATGGACATTATAAACTTAAATAAACAGGCAAGCAGGCAGGCAAACACACAGGTAAGTTATTTTTTATATCTAAAGAGATCTAAAAAAATCTAATAAAGTAAAAAAAATGGACAAACATATCAATGTTGAAGGAATTATATTGCCAAATGTACCCTTAAGAAACTTTCAATTAATAAAAGCAGCAAAAAAATTAAAAATTAAAAATTTTAGAGGTGTATTTGTAAGAGATGAATTACCTAAAAATACACAAAACAAAGAATGTGGAATATTAAATACTGGAGATTCAAGTACGAATGGATTTCATTGGATTTGTTGGTATAAAGATGGAGAAGAAAAATTAAGTTTTGACTCTTATGCACTACCACCTCCAGTTGAACTTGTTCAATATTTACACAGTCCTGTTTATTATAATAGTAAAAGAATTCAGTTTGGAGACACTTCTTTTTGCGGACACTTGTGCCTTTATGTATTAAAAAAGCTTGATGAAGGTGTTGATTTTCAAAGTATTGAAAACTCATTATATTGAATTAAAAAAAATATGTATAGTATATAAAAAATGAGTATGAATATAGCTGGTAGTAATTCATTATATGGTTACACAACAGATGGATTAAATATCAACATTAATGTTGGCAATACAGCCACTACTGATGTTGATTTGAATTCACATAAATTGATCAATGTAGCTGATCCTACAGATGCACAAGATGCAGCTACAAAGTATTATGTAGATAATAATCAAACTTCTAGCAGTGTATGTCTAAAATTAGATGGAACTAATAGTATGAATGCAAATATTAATTTGAATTCAAATAAATTGATTAATGTAGCTAATCCTACTAATGCACAGGATGCAGCTACAAAGTATTATGTAGATAATAATCAAACTTCTAGCAGTTCCTATCTAAAAATAGATGGAACTAATAGTATGAATGCAAATATTAATTTGAATTCAAATAAATTGATTAATGTAGCTAATCCTACTAATGCACAGGATGCAGCTACAAAGAATTATGTAGATCGCTTAATTCCTTATCAACATAAATATAAAGTTTTGATTATAGCTGGTCAATCAAATACATATGCTGGTAGAGAATGGGGTTTATCTCAATCAATAACTAATGTAAATTATATGAACAGACGAATAGTCCAATTTGCGATGGGTAATGGACAAAATGATGTGTTACTTCCTTGTTCATTGAGACTAGATGTAAATGAAACAGATAATAATTGTTGGGCAGGATATGGTTCAATACTTGCTGGGCTTATAATGCAAGATGCTGAAGGTGCGAATACATTAAATATGATAAATCCTGATGAATGTTTAATGATACTTCCATGCATGCTAACTGCTAAAAGTTTCAGTAATGATTATTTTATGCCGTATGGAACTGGTTTTAAAAATTTAACTCGTAAAATCAATTACATTTCATCACATTATAACGCAGAGTTTTACTGTATGACTTGGAGTCAAGGAGAAGATGATTCTAAAACCGGTTGGTGTGATAACTATGCATATATTCTAATGAATTTTATACAAACCATTAGAGATTATATTGCATACTCATCAAGCCAATTTGATACATTGCCAATCTCACAAATAAAAGCAAATAAAATGCTATTCATTACATTTCAAATGCTATCTTCATGGGTTCAAGCAAACTCAACTACAGCAACTCAAGTTCAAGATGCATTAAAAAATATTATAAATTTTTCTCCATATACAGCTAGTATATCTCTAGATGGTATGCCTCCCAGTCTTAGGAGTGCAAATTTCGATGGAGTACATTATGATTCAAGACAACAAATATTTTTAGCAAACAAATTTTTTGAAGCAATACCAATTGCAATGAATAATATATATGGTGGTGGCTATGGAACACCATATAATTCTGGAGAAGTATTATTAGTTAGACAAGTTGCTGGATATTTATTTCTTAACAATTATTATAGCGCCTATAGAGTATTTAATTCTACTCCATCTACTTCTCAATTATATAGTACATTATTTACTAATTGGCAGTATAAAAACAAAGATGGCTATTATAAATATAGACTTAAATATAAAATTAATGGTGTATGGAATAGTATTATATTTAAACAAGCATTCCTTCCAATGATGTCTATGGCTTACCAAAATGTTGCACAACTCATATCAACAGATACACCATTTGGATGTACAGAATTAGGACAAGGATTTTGCGGTTTAAATTTGACAACTACAAAAAGCTTGATGAATTCTGGAGCAGTACTTACACTAGATACAAGTGGTGGTTATTGGGCACCTGTATGTCAAAATATGAACTATGTATATAATGGACAACCTGCTATGCCTATATTTGATAATTATATACAAAATAGTACTCTTCCATTTGTAGCAACAGAACTAGAATTATACGCTATAAGAGACTCTATATAATATTGTTAAGACAATTCTACTACTATGCTTAAGTAAATCTTAGCACATGCGCATTAAAACAAGAAAAATGATTTAAATAATTTTCTTGTGTATATAAAAAAGAATGAATCTAGAAAATAATATTGAGAATAATAATTTTTTAATAAAAAACATAATTGAACCTTCATCTCAAATATATTATATTACTACAATATTAAAAAACTATGGGTATAAAAAAGGTAATAAGGTTGATTTTGCTGTAAGTATAGGTAAACATGATTTAATTAAATTATTAATTCAATTAGGTAAAAAAAGTACAAAAGATGTACTAAAATATTTACATTCAATAGGATATAGAGGAACAAAATCGGCAATTACTTGTGCTGCAAAAAATGGTCATCTTGATGTAGTAAAATATTTACATGAATTAGGATATAGAGGAAAAGAATGGACAATTACTTGTGCTGCAATAAATGGTCATCTTGAAGTAGTAAAGTATTTACATTCTATTGGATATAAAGGAGAAGAATGGACAATTAATTATGCTGCAGAAAATGGTCATCTTAAAGTAGTAAAATATTTACGTTCAATAGGATATAGAGTAAAAGAATGGACAATTACTTGTGCTGCAGAAAATGGTCACCTTGAAGTAGTTAAATATTTACATTCATTAGGTTATAAAGGAAAAGATGCAGTTTATTGTGCTGCAATGAATGATCACCTTGAAGTAGTAAAATATTTAATTGAATTAGGATATGAATGTGATGAATGGATAATTAATGATGCTGAACGTAAAGGAAAAAATGCTAAACAACTTCTTAAAGTATTAATAGATTTACATTCTATTGGATATAAAGGTACGGAAAAAGCAATTTTTCATGCTAAATTAGCTGGTTACCTTGAAGCATTTGAATATTTACGTTCAATAGGATATAGATACAGTTGATAACGCTTTTAGAAACAGCAAGAAAAGTCACATGACCTGTGACGTCATGCAAGAAAATCACGTGACATTTTTCGACAAGAAATAAAAAATTAACACTTATTTTAAAAAATTTAATTTTTTCAAATTTATATAAATTTGAAAAATTATTTCTTATATAAATAATTATTCACATCATGGTTAGAAATAAATCCTATATTTTTTAAAATATATGGTTGAAAATATGGTTGAAAATGAAAATGGCCTAGAACCGGCAATCTCTTACTACTAACTTGATTTAAATTGAAAATACTCTTGCATTTGGAGTGAACTGGAACTTAATTCGTTTATTTTTCGTATTTTTGTAAAAAATGATTATTTACATCAGTTTTAATTCTATAATAAAAGTATAAATATTTTAATAGCAATATTTAGACATTCATTTTACAGACTTGTAAAATGTTTTATTAAACTGAAGGCATATTTTTTATTTTTTTATGCAATAGACAAATGTTGAAAACTTTTCAAATTAGTTTATATGGTTAGGTTTGCTTACAGTTATGGCTTAGTCACTAAGTTAAGAAAACGAAACACACTTTAACTTATATATTGTTATAATTACATAAGTGGTATATTAGGGGGCATCCATAAAGTACGTAAGCAGTAAACCCACTAATTAAGGACCCCCTCCCCTTAGAACGAACCTGTACGCTTACAAAGAACCCTCCTCCGAGTACGTACACACTGTTTTTTTTCAAAATTAACTCAATTTCTTTTTTGTCTCCTCATTGCTTATAAAAAATAAAAATAAAAAATTGTTTCTGAAGTCAAAAAAAAAGCTATTATGATTTGTTACACACGTGAAATTCAATGCTTTTTATAAAAAAAATGAAGTTAAAGTAAGATACGTCAAACCGTGTTCATACTCATTGACTATAACAGTCCCTCCCTCCCCTTGTACACGTTCGTACACTTTTGGAAAACCCCCTGCCTCCATACCTGCGTACGTACTTTATGGATGGCCCCTTATTATACGTTGTACACAAATAAAATTGTGTGTTTTGTTTTAAATTACCTTTTTCAAGCAAATCTTAATGTCACTTTACAAAATATAGTAAGGTTTTACTAAGTAGCACTGCCATATATACACTTTACATATTATTTATAAATACATAAATAATTTACATTTTCTATACGTTATAAATAATAATGTATTATTCATATTACAAATAATTTATAGTGTAAGTTATAATATAAGGTTTTATATGTAAAAATGTTTAAATTATTTATATTTTGAATTATCTTATAAATAACACAGTGAATATTTCTATAACTACACGATTTTTTTTGTGTAAGCAACTTAGAATTTTGGTCAGAACTCGAGTTGCTTATTTTTCAGCCAATTTCTATATCTCGAGTTGCTTAATGGTTGCTTAAGTTTCTTAGCCTAAATTTCAGTGTTTTTACGAATAAGAGACAAAATACGGTTTAATATCAAGTCTTTAACAGAAGAGTGCTCTTTACAACTAAAATAACTTAAACTCTAATTAAAAAAAAGATCACAAATGTTTCTCTCTTCTGCTGGATCTTTATTTTCTTCATCTCCACTTTCTTTGTATTCTTGTCCGTCTGATTTTTCTACTTGTCCATCTAGTTCCTTGTCTTCTCCGCCTGATTCGTCAGGCAAAACATCAATAGGGTTATCCTTACTTCGTCTGGAATAGGAGTCTCTGTGATTTCCACCAGGTTGTTAATGTCAACAGGGGGTGGAACAACATAAGCAGGCATGCCTTCAGGATTTATTTTATTGTTCTCGCTACCATCAGCTGTGATGAGACCTGTTTTCGCAAAGCTCCTGTAAAGCATACGAAGAAATTTCTCGTCTTTGGATGTTTTACGGTAAGCTTCACCAACCCAACGAGTTATCAAAATGCGGCGATCTTTTGCTGACAGTTTCCGATCATCGCTGCCAAGCCAGAGTTCGATGCTCTCATCATTTGTCAAGCCAGATGTTTTGTTCAGCTTTAATATGTAATTTAAATGCTTTTACTGGCCCGGCATCAACAGGTTGCCAAAAATGTGTCCCGTTGGGAACACCAAACCAGACAATACCTTTATGTTGTCGCGCTTCATTCAAAAACTCATCACTGACTTGGGCTATCAGGTTATCGCAGAACAAAACATACTCATCCAGGTTAGCGACATCATTGGAGAGAGTGTTCTTCACCCATTTCACGGAAAACGCTGTATCTGCCCATGCATTTGGTTGCCAATACACATCTACACTAGTTTCATAGGCTAAAACTTCATCTTGACTAATCCTTTTCCCCTTACTTCTGAAAATCAACGCCGGCTTCACCATTCCTTCAGGACTGAAACATATTTGAAGGGTAGCTTGTCGTTTAACAAGCCCACTGCCAGGTTGAGCTACACATACTCTGTGGTCCCTTCGTTCCTTTCCCTTACTCATTGGAATTTTGTATGTTCGTTTGCTCTCGACTACAAACGGGAGTGGAATTTGATCTACATTGATTCTCTTTTTCAGTGGGAAACGCCCGCATTTTTTATCGTATGTGGGTTTGTCACTTCCAGACTTAATCAACTTTTCTCTCAAATTTGAATGCCATTTCATCAGAATTGGGGTTTGCTTCTTTGCGTCAGCTTGGCGCTTACGTTGAACACACAGCATGCGGATCTTTTTTTTTCCTTAAGAAATGAGTGGCTATTGATTTTGGCAATCTGTCAGCATTAGGGCTTTGCTGTAGGTAATTTTTAAACCACTCAAAGTTAAATTTTAGCCCCTTTTTTCTTGCTTCGGAGAATTTGTCATAAAGTTTGTTAAACAAAGCTTTGTGTTTGTCGCCTCTTCGGCATTTCCTGAATAAGGTGTTTTTCTTTTTTTCGTTGTACTTGTTGAAAATTTCTTTTTCCTTTGATTTCCATCGCGTAATCATACTCTTATGAACGTAATACTTTTTTGCTACATCCCTACTTAACATACCATCGTTTAAGTCATTTAGCGCATCAACCTTTTCTTTTGACGTATAGCTCTTCCGTTTGTCAGCAACTTTTGGTAATTTGTTAGCTTCAACATCAGTAACAAGCTTCTCTAAAACCTAGTTCACAGTTTTTTCAAAATATTATTGTACTTGTTCTTTCCATCAATGATTTGATCCAAGCTCATTGATTTCGGGTCTTTGTCAGTTTGAGCAATATCCGTATGTGATAACTTATTTTTACACCAAAACTCGTGCATCGAAAGGGCTTGTGATGTTTTCAGTGATTTTGGCGGACCTGTACACGGCGCACCCTAAACTCGGTGAAGTTCGTTAATTCTCGGAACGAATATTCTCGGTGTTCGCTTTTGGTATTTTACAGAATAGGCGCTAAAATATTACGTTAATTCGCGCCATAATGGTAACGTCAAAAATAAAAAAACAAAAACTTGTCGTAAATGCATTTTAATAAAAATTTAACATTTAAAAAAAAATTAAATTTTACAAATTATCAACATATATACATTAAATATTAGATTAAATAGATCCTCTAAAGGTATCTTCTCTACTTAAGATTTCTTTTTGTGGCTTATCTTCTTTTAGTTTTTGCAACGTATATTTTGTGTTGTACATAAAAAAAAACAATATAAATATTATGATACATTTTTAATGTAAATATTATATTATAATACTTATTTTACATTACAGAGGATACCTATCATTAATATGTTTTAAGAATAAAGAAAAATTTTCCCAAACATTTTTATTATAAAAATCATAATATTCTCTGTATACAGCTTCATCTGCAGCTTCATGCAGCGGTTACAGGAACCTCCAGGATCCATAAAAACATTAATTGAAGTATCAGACTTACACTTAAAGATGTAGAGCTTTCAAAAAATCCTGCTCGAATTGACTTCGTCTTTTTGCAAGTGTTATATCGCCAAATATGTTTTTCCTTAAATAAAGTATTTTAAAGATACAAGGGATAATCTGTTTTGTGTAAATAATATTAAAAATGTTAAGTATTCATACTTGACAACGTTCATAATTTTGCACAAGCATCCTTTGACCACATAGACAAAGTTTTTGAAGTGGCATTAGCCTTTTTTGTTGCAAAAAATCAACCAACTTTTCTTCTTTGATACTTTCAATAAACTCAGCTAAAGGTGTCATCTTACTTATTTTAAAGGCGGTAAAAATTTGGCTTTTGAAGCGCGAACTAAAACTTTTGTGCTAAATTTTCATTCGTTAATATAAGCCAATCATTAAACGGCAAAATTATTGTTTCGAACTTTACTGAGTTCGCTTACGAACTTCACCGAGTTTAGGGTGCGCCGAGTACAGGTCCGTCGTGATTTTTTGCAAACAATACATTCAAACAAATTATCTTTTTTTTCCTTTGGCACTACATTTACCAACTCACCACGATGACAAATCTTTTTGGTAAAACCAAAGTTGAACAAATCTGTCTGCTTTCTCTTACTCGTGGTCTTAACATCGTTGTCAACAACATACTCAACAACATCACTACAGTGATTACTTTATTTTGAAATCGTTAATCTAAAAGAAGTCATTACATTGCAGAGAAAAAAATTGCAATTTATGAGTTGCTTATGTTAACTTGTGATCAGAACTGAAGTTGCTTAATATTTTTTCCCATCGAGTTCAGTTGCTTTTAAATAAGTTGCTTATACAAAAAAAATCGTGTAGCTGGTATGACCCGTACGATACGGGTCGTGGCAGGTCTAATGACATCCAATAATTTCTAAACTTGATCCTTAGCCTTTATACTTTAATTTATTTTAGTAAACGGCAAAAAATAAATCAATTTAAAGTTCTGGTAGATGGTAAAATGCGAATTTTTATTGCAAACCATATTGCTTGTTAAATTATAATTAATTTAAAAAATTAGCTACTTAGCTTTATTTATATTTTGTATATATATATATATATATATATATATATATATATATATATATATATATATATATATATATATATATATATATATATATATATATATATATATATATATATATATATATATTTTCTTGAGAAAAAATAAAAAAATTATTTCATTATTAAATATCTTTTAGTAAATAGTATGAAGATTATCAAGCTTCGTTTATCAA
Organism: Hydra vulgaris; assembly: GCF_022113875.1. Lineage (NCBI taxonomy): Eukaryota > Metazoa > Cnidaria > Hydrozoa > Anthoathecata > Hydridae > Hydra > Hydra vulgaris. The sequence continues at coordinate 11,198,211 of NC_061168.1, forward strand.
GCAACATTAACTTGATAACTTCGTTATCAAGCAACATTAACATACAATCAACATTCAGAACATTTCAGTCACAGGATAAGAAATTTGACCTAATAAGAGACAAAACTATTATTAAATACACTTAATACACATTATTTTGTTATGTACTCAAAAATGTGATTAAACAGATAACGAATAAGAAACTTACTTTGTGAGGTTCTTTACCTTTAGTAAATATTTCATGATTTTTTATTGCAAGTTTGGATTAACTAAAAATTTATGATCACAATAAGATATCCTTTTTTTAATTTAAAAACTGAATCTTTAGCATTTAGCGAATGATTATATGTAGCTAGTTTAAGTAATGAAACTACCCAATAACTTTAGTATTCTCTAACAAAGCTTGTTAGAGAATACTAAAGTTATTGGCAGTATAATCCATAAATAAAGGCTTAAATGAAATTTTAAAATTAATTTAAGTTAAGGGTTATTGAATTTTACAAAGTTTATTGTTTATATTTTAACTACTAACAGCACACACATAGAAACACTAACAAATTACCACATCATATGACATATAAAAATACTTGTCAAAAATTATAAATTAAGAACATTTACAAATATAACATTTGTGAAATATTCATTTAATGGCATTTCTTTATGCATGCTTATATGCAAATATTATGCAAATGACTTGTCATGCATGTGTAATGCAAATGACATGATTTTAGAACATGCAACATATTTAATGTAGCATGAATAGACATAATTATTTAAAGGGAAGATACTACTAATATAAAATCTAAGATTAAAAAAATGTGAATAATAAAAACAATTAATCAATGTATTAAGTCAGTTATATGTGAGTACAACATCTTTCTTGTTGTAGAAGAAGCTGCAGCTACATAAAGTTTAAAATTACAACAAAAATAATCAATCTATGCAAACATAAGGTCAAATATAAGTGTATATAACTATTAAAAATTAAATATAAGTAAAACAATAAAACTATTGTACTCACTTAAACTTGACTTATTACATTGATTGATTGAATTAAAAAAAATATTTGTACAATTTAAGATGCTCATTACATATATCAGGAAAAATACAGTTAAAAAATTATTAGAGGAACCTCTTTGTAAAACATTTTTTGCAACTAAAAACTTTTATGATTTTGTTCTAATTCTTTGAAAATAATTATTCAATAACGTTTGTAGGCATCTAAGAATATTTTGTAAAAAAGTCAAATTTGATTTTTTTACCGTAAGGCTTTTTAAAAATGGCTACAGTATTATAAAATAGTATTGTACAATAAAAGCAATCAAGCTAGAGCTATATATAAAAAATACTATTAATAATAATAATACTACACTCTTGCTGTAAATTCACAAAGCAAGTTACAACACTTTAAAGCCATGGAAACAACATAATCACTTAAACATAACACACATTAATGCACTTTTTATATTAGAGGAGTTTACACATTTATGAAACTGAATTTATAATGACATCTAATTATTTAATAACGAATAAGTTACACACACGAATGAGTAAGTAGCAATAAATTAAACATTAATCATATAATAATTAGTTTGTATTTAGAACTAAATGTTTGTCTAACAGCAAACCTATAACTATAATACTGGGACAAAGTAACACGATGCTCCAGTTAATTGTGCCACCATCATTTTTTTCCTCTACTTTGGCCATGTTTTTAAATGCAGAAGCAAATGGGTTTTCTTGATTATTTAAAGTTTGTAAGATTTGCATTAACTCATTTAAACAACCACCATTACCAGGTTCTTCCATTCTGAAAGACTTTGCTACATTAGGATTATATATATATAAAGAGCGACTAAATCTTGATATGCGAATGACAATAGTAATACTTGAAAACAATTTTTTGAATATATAGGGCGTATACCTTTTTATATGGATAAATTACGATTATTTAAACACATTAAGTTTAGATTACTTTTTCGGGTTACACTATCAAGCTATATAAGTTTATTCTTTTTGTAATATTATTTTGCTGCTGTGATATTTTACTAATAGTTTTATAACTTGTGTTTATAAATAAAATAAATTTATTTTATAAATAGTTTATAAATAAAATAGTTAATAAACAGTTAATTAATAAAGTAGTTTATAAATAAACTTTATAGTTATAGTTTATAAATATAGTTTATAGTTATAAATATAGTTTATAGTTATAAAAATAGTTTATAGTTTATAAACGTTATAGCTTATAAATAAAAAATAAATAGTTTATAAATAAGATAAATGCGTTTATAAATAAAAATAAATTTTTTATTGCCTTCGCTCCATGTACTTGGTTGTTTTAAACGCAAAACAATAAACAAACATGTTATCCATTTAAAAAGATATACGCGCCATATACCCAAAATGTTGTTTTCAAGTATTACTTTCGTCCTTCACATACCAGGATTTAGTCGCTCTTATATATTTAACCGATAATACGCGGGTAGAAAACCTTAAATTTCTAACACGATACAAAATTTGCCCATAAAACCAAAAACAGAAAGGACAATTATTTGTGGGGTGAGGTATTTTGTCTGTGAAGGAAACAAAAGGTAAAAAGGAATTATAACACTTATCGTGATATCTTTTATTTCTACTGCAGTTTATTTCAGCTCACCTCTTTCATTTTGGCAACGATTAAGTTCATTTTGCCTAGCCTTTTTCCTTAAACTTCAACACTCCTTATAATTTTATTTCTATAGTTATCTGACATAACTTAGCATCAAAAGAGTGTGTAAAAATGATGCCTAATATAATAAAATTTGCACTTTTAGTTTTCTTTCTTAACTTATCTAAAATAGCAATGTGTAAAGATAAAATGTTTTTGTTAACTTTAATTTAAGTTCTGTTACGAACTTAAACTAAAGTTAAATATAAATTGATATAAAATTGATTAGTTGATAACTGAGTAATATTATATATTTAATGTAGTCATTAATAATTATTGACAAAATATGATTAGTATTTGATTAAAAAACAATAAAAAGGTAATTAATAAAAGTAATTATCAAAAAGTAATTAATAAAAGTTATAAAATTTTTGCAGATAAGAACTCATAAATAAAGCAAATTAAAAAAATATAAGGGCTGTCTGCTCAGCAAATACTGCTTGCATTAAATGGTGAAGTGTAATCCTTTGTCAGAAAATCCCTTTCATTACTTTGAAACGCATTTAATGCAAGATTTGCAACTAATAAGTAAATACAAAACTATTAATAGTAAATACAAAACTATTAATTTATGTGTTTCATGATAACAGTACACTACTAAACTGGCATGGACAACAATCATGCTCCCAACAAAGCCAAGTTACATTATAGCAAAGTACACCACTTGGCTAGCAAGCCAAGTTTTCAACAATTTAAAAAGATATTTACAAATACATACATGATATTAACACACTATCAAAATATAAACCTATATAAACTTTACACATAAACATAAATAAAAATAAATAATATAATAAAAATATATAAATCAAGAAAAAATATAATTTATAAACTTTACAAATGCAACCTTATTTTTGTAATATTTGTTGACATACCTCGTATAATAATGTTTGTAATATTTGTTTAATGACATGCCTCGTATAATAAATGTTTAATAACTTGGAAAAACAAACGATCTGGTTCTTTATATAAAAGCAAACATTTTTTAACTTCTTTAAAGGTTAGGTATTTATAGTTGTTCTTTCTTGTCCTTTAACATGTAACTGTGTGAGATGCAAGAGTTTATCAAGAGTTTGACCTCTTCAAAAGAGCATCGTTTTTTAGAGTCATCGTTGTCTTTTAATTTTAAAAATATGTCCATCTTATTACTAATTAAGTTGATGAAGCTAAGTTTTCGATCTTATTACTGATTAAGCGGATATTAACAGGCTATTAAGATTTAAGAGTTCGGTGGTCAAAAATTGAAATAAACAAAAAGAGAAATATCTAAAAGGCTAAGTATGCTCATAAAAATAGATGTCGGTGTTTATTGCCATGTCAAAATAATTTGGTGCAAATTACTTTAACAGTTTTATGCAGACACAAAGTTTAGCAACTTATCAAAAGAATGTCTCAGTCACCTACAAAAAAAACTTTCAGTTCTGGTGATGTTTTTACACGTACCCAGGTACAGTATCGGACAGAACAAGTGCAACCAAATAATGCTAATTTATTTTTATTTATATAAAAGTGCTGCATTTTTCAATTTAGAGAAACAATTATGTTACTGTTTAGAGACAACGTTCTTCAAGTTTTATTCATCACAAAGTTCATTATTTGTACACAGAAAATAAGAAATTAATCAAAAGTATTAAAAAATGGTGATTTCCTTCTAGACAAAACAAGTGCAACTCCACAAAATGTTGACCAACCTATGTTTAACTACCATTATTTCGTGGCGAATCCTTTGTTTTCGATCACAGACTTGCATCTTCGAGGCATAGATTCGATTAGGTGATCAATAAAACTTTGTGGAATCACTGCCAATGCCTTTTGAATTTGTTCAAACAATTGATCCTCATTACAAACACGATTAATTCTGCGGTTGACGATCTCCCACAGGTTCTCGATAGAGTTGAGATCCGGAGATTGAGGCGGCCAATCCATCACCGATAGGTGGTTGTCTTGAAACCACTGCTTGACTACTTTTGCAGAGTGTTTTGGATTGTTATCTTGCTGAAAAACCCTTTTTATTGGGATGTTTCATTTAGCATGAGGTAACATAACATCTTTCAGGGTATTTTTATACATGAAACGGTCCGTTATTCCATCAATTCGATGTATTGGACCCAGACCGTTAGCAGAAAAACACCTCCAGACCATAGATTGACCATAGTTTTTCAAGGTTTACTGTGTTACATTTACCTTGTGATGATACAATAATGCTCTGTGTAACACCACGTCTAGATACTTCCTTTAATTATTAAAAAACATTCGTGCAGTTGACACGGACCAGATTTGAGAAAATAAAACAAACCAAAAAAGATGCATTTGGTTTGTCTGCTCCAAAATGGTACTTGTCAACAAAATTTAGTCTGTGTGCTATCCCCTGTCAGCTGATTACTCATTTCATGGCTTGCTATGACTTCAGACTCCTGAACTGTTTGCTGTGGTAGTATAGGTCGTTTCGTTTTTAAGACATGTAAAATTAGGAACACTTTTTAGCATTGTTCGATGTTGCTTGCAAATGTTTTGTCTAATACTGTATATATATATATATATATATATATATATATATATATATATATATATATATATATATATATATATATATATATATATATATATATATATATATATATATATATATATATATATATAAAGAGAGAGAGAGAGAGAGAGAGAGAAAAAAATTCCATTTTTGCCAAATATTTTAAAAATATAAACTCGATGAATCTGGGGGCAAATGAATTGGAAGCAGTTATCTTATAGAAATAGACACTAAAAAGAAGTTATATTGTTTTTAAAAAATACTTTAATCGTAGTAAGGGGAACACATTTAGATTATTTTTAATTACAACTCGAAAGATTGATTAAAACATAGAAAAATAAAATAAAATTCAATAAAAAATAGAAATTCCGAGTACCCAGACAGCACACATCTCCGGGCCTAAATTCTGGCGAATCATCGCACGTCATTGCGTCTATATGAGTAACGGGCCATTACTGGCGCGAGTCTGGCAAGTGACTCAACTTTTAATGTAGGGTAAATCATTGCAAAGAGTCGCAGTGGCGTGCGACGAAATGTCAGAACTCTGGCGAGTAGTCTTAAGCCACTCCGACGGTATTTGATTTCGGGCCAGCGCTAGCACGATTATATATATATATTTAGAAAAAGTTGCATTTTGGAATGACAACATTCTCAAGTGTGTCTTGCTGCACTTATATAGTTAATTATAGTTTGTTGATTTTTCTGCATAGTTTATTTTTGTTCTTGATAACAAAACTGATTATTACTTATTTTATAATTTTTTTAATAAATTGAGACACAATATAATAATTATGTTGTGTCTTAAGTGTATTCTTCTAATAATAATATTATATAAACATTGTTTTTAATAATACATTCTATAGTAAATATTAAATAAAAAAAATGACTTTAATTATACATATGAGATCATAAAAAATGGTTTCGTTGATTGTCACGTAATGAGTTTTTTAAAATTTTTTTTCATTATTTATTTGCATTTTATTTACTGAAATACTTAGTACCTTTTATTGCTCTATATATTTTAACATTCTCAAATTTAGGTTTTTTTTCGATTATTAAGTACAACAAAATAATCAACTTTAATTACACTTGATGCCTATAATTTTTAACTACATTTCTCATATAATTTATTTTTATGAGAACGATGAAAAAGTTTTATCATATTGTTAAAATTTTTAATGAAAAAATTTTCAGTGGCTATTTTTCATGTAAAGTGGATAACAAATGACATTTGTGGATAGCCATTCTCCTATATGACACACCACATTTACTATTAAAAAATGTAAAGATTATATGAATAATTAGATTGATTATGATTAAAGTATTTTGTGTAACTGTGTTTAGTTATTTTATGTATATTTTTACAAATATATATTTTTTCTATAGTATATAATTTTTTGTTTGTTTTTTTATATTGAAGTAAATTTCTAACAACTTTTTACTAGTTTGATTTTTTTAGTTACATATGACTAAACAAGAGAAAAATTATCTATGGCAAAATTTTCTTTAGACTTTTTTTCAAACAATAAGGGTAAGACCTGATTTATTTAGAGGTAAACAGATTTCAGAAATATATATATATATATATATATATATATATATATATATATATATATATATATATATATATATATATATATATATATATATACATATATGTATATATATATATATATATATATATATATATATATATATATATATATATATATATATATATATATATATATATATATATATATATATATATATATATATATATATATATATATATATTATATATATATATATATATATATATATATATATATATATATATATTGATAAATGTTGTATACTGCTGGAAATGCAACTCTCCTCTGTTTAAGAGCGATCAATATCTTTTTTTAAAAAAAATAGATTAAATTATATTAAAATAATTAAAATAAAAAAAATACAACTTTATAATGGAACTCAAAGTTTCACGCCATTCGGTAATGATTAGCAATATTATTTAATAATAAAATAAAAAACCTTTATAAAAAAAAACAAGTTAAGCATTGCAACGGCATCTGACGTCAGCTATACGTGATCCGATATATATATATATATATATATATATATATATATATATATATATATATATATATATATATATATATATATATATATATATATATATATATATATATATATATATATATATATAATTTATTTATTTCTTTAAAAAGAACATTCTAAAAGTATTTTTATTTAGTATTTATAGTATAAAATAAATATTTTACAATCAATAAAATTAAACAAACTTAAAATTGTTTAGTTCTACTACTTTTCTATTAAAATTGAAAGCGATGATGGTTTTCATGTATAATGTCTACTTAAATTTTAGAGCAGGAAAATAGCATCCAAAGGTGACTCGAAAATTATAAAGATTGTTAGGAATATGATTTCAATTGTTATTGGCACCAACATAGAGAACACAATTAATTGATCACGAGCAAACAATAAAAAACTTCCTTCAAAAGCAATGTCATGAAAATTATTGGGTAAGAAGAAATGTCATTCTCTATATAATATACACATGTTTGTATATTAGGAGTTATAGATTGAAAAAGCAGCTTTTTAAATTGTCTGGTCCTCAACCCTAATTGTGTGCTATTTAATAAATTAAATCAAGATAAAAGTTTTGATACTAGTACCCAAAAGATGCAATATTAAATAAAGTTTTTAAAAAAAGTAATCATTTTATAGAAAAATTATTATTTTAATAAAAACTATGGTTTTTTGACTGAAAATAAATGCCATTATTTAGTTTTTTAATATTAATTATTTTTAAATTCTTTGTTTTTTTTTTTTATAAAAAATTGTTATTATTTTTAAAACTTTTTTAAGTTTTTGTTTCTTTTTAGTACCAGGTTGACATAATAAAAATAAAAAAAAATTCGATAATTGAACTTGTTTTATGTTTTAGAGTCTTATGAAAAATATTCTTTTAAATTTTATATCTTGTGTGTGTGTGTGTGTGTTAGTGTGTGAGTGTAAAGTACATTTTTGTCATACATTTTAGTTTACTTATTTACTATTGTATATATCAATAATTGAAGTTGTTGTCACACATAGTTTAACTTTAGATGCTGAGCAATTCAAAAATTTTACCTCAAGAGCATTAGGAGAAGAATTTAAACATTAACTGAAAAGATATTTTTAGCTT